>PISX010000207.1:105915-348771 GCA_004024625.1 Mellivora capensis
GGTTAAAGCCTCTGCCTTCAGCTCAGGTCATGGTCCCAGGGTCCTGGGATCGAGCCCCGTGTTGGGCTCTCTGCTCAGCAGGGAGCCTGCTTCCCCATCTCTCTCTGCCTGCCTCTCCGCCTACTTGTGATCTCTGTCTGTCAAATAAATAAATAAAATATTTTTTTAAAAAAGTTAAAAAATTAAATTAAATTAAATTAAAAAAAATCTTTAAATTTTATTTATTTATTTGTTTGGGATAGAGAGAGAGCAAGAAAGCAGCAGCAGAAGAAGCAGACTCGCTGCTGGAGCGAGGAGCCCAACACGGGGTTCGATCCCAGGACCCTGGGATTGTGACCTGAGCCAAAGGCAGGTGCTTAACTGGTTGAGCCACCCAGGTGCCCCAAAGACTTATAGTTATTTTAATTTGCAGAAGTTAAATACTTAGGAATGCTTCAATTTTAAAATTGTTAACAGTGGATAAAATACAGAGATACTAAGACAATGCATTTAGGTGTTAGAAGAGAACGCATTGGCGACTTTTTATTGAACTACACATCATTTGGGAAACAAATACTCTGTTTTCCTCATCTATGGGAAGAGGCGTAACATTATTTTATATTTGAGTTAAAATATATGATTAGTAGCTAACAGATATAGTGCAGCTTTGACGATGTTGAAGGATGACCCTTGGGAATGAAGACAGAGATGACCTTCCAGTACCCAAGGTGAGGAGCCTCTGAACCAAGGAGGGGTGGGGAGGGAAGGGCTGGAGTGCGAAGATTTGGCAGGACTTCTCTTCTCCTCCTCTTCTCCCCCCCTTTCTTTTTGATGTTCAGTTAGCCACAGTATAGCACATCATTAGTTTTTGATGTGTTCAGTGATTCATTAGTTACGTGTAACACCCAGTGCTCATCAGATCACGTGCCCTCCTTAATACCCATCACCCTGTTGCCCCCTCTCCCCACTCCCCCTTCCCTCTGAGACCCTCAGTTCATTTCCTGGGGTCCATAGTCTCTCATGGTTCCTCTCCCTCTCTGATTTCTCCCCCTTCAGATTTATCTCCCTTCCCCCGTGGTCCTCCATGCTATTCCTTATGTTCCACATATGAGTGGAACCATATGACCATTGTCTTTCTCTGCTGGACTTACTTCACTCAGCATCATCCCTCCAGTCCCATCTATGTCAGTGCAAGTGGTGGGTGTTCATCCTTTCTGCTGGCTGAGTAATGTTCCATTGTACGTGTGGACCACATCTTTATCCCTTCATCTGCTGAAGGAGATCCTATTGTGGATGTTGCTGTTATGAACATTGGGGTACAGATGGCCGCCCTTTTCCCTACATCTGTATCTTTGGGGTAAATACCCAGTAGTGCAATTGCAGGGTCATAGGGAAGCTCTATTTTTAACTTCTTGAGGACCCTCCACACTGTTCTCCAGAGTGGCTGCCCCAGCTTGCATCCCCAGCAACAGTGTAAGAGGCTTCCCTTTTCTCCACATCCTCGCCAACATCTGTTGTGTCCCATCTTGTTAAATTGTTTGGCAGGACTTCTTTGGGAATCTGGAAGCTCTCTCTTCAGCTCCAGTGTCCGAGTCTCTGTGAGAGACACCGAGATGCAGGGAAGGAAGCATTGCTGCTTTTCTACTTGGGAGGAAGGGGTTTCAGAGGTGGCCCCCTTCGCTGCAGAGCCGGGCGCTGGTTTCACCCCCTCCCTCCGGTCTTTGGACCGCAGAGAAGGTAGCTGGAAAATTCACAGTCCTCGCTTCCTGGTGCACACTCAGCTCCCATTTTACTTTTTAGAAGTCACTTTGTGTAGGAAACCCCAATGGACACCACATGGTCACGGACACAAGGACATGACTGCGCGCTCTTCCTCCGTCCCATACCCACCCCCCCCCGAAGCCTTCCCAAATCTCCTGCTTCCCGTGGGCCGCATACGTACCCCAAGAAATGCAGTATTTAATTTTCATGGGTTTTAACTTCATGCAGAGAAGTCTGTGGTTCATAATCTTCTGGAATTTGTATTCATTCCCAGTTAGATTTCCGTCTCCCTCTGCATCATCGCAGACGGCAGTAGGTGGTCCATTGCCTCCGCTGTGTAATAGCCACTCCGAGACCACCTTTTACTGGTTCTTTTAATGGCCCCCGTGAGAGCCACTGAAGCCCCAGGAAAGCCAGGTGCTGGCTCATTGCTGCGTAGGGAGTCACTTAAGTGCCCAAAGGCGCTGTTTGCGTCAGCGGCAGAGAGGACCGGCACCCTGGGCTGGTTTGTGCCGGGGACTGTCCTGCGGCAAACCGGGGCTCACACGTAACCGGGGGAGTGGGGTGTTGGGGTGGGAAGGACAAAGACAGATGTGACTACGGAAGAAAATGTCACATCACTTTGTTCATCGGGAGCTCTGTGAAAGCAAGATTTTTAATACTGTGAAATGAGTAGCTAAGATTAGAACGAACGTTGATGGTTTGTGCCTTTAAACTTAGCTGTGAAATTTAGATTTTAGCAGTGATGAGAAAGGATATTTCATATTTGGGGGATCCGTCTTCGTAATATTTACTTCCCCAATCGTGAAAGTAAGTGCTGGATTTAAGACCGAGCTGGAGTAAGAGAGAGGGTTTCTTGTCCATGTGTCGTGTGGGACACTAGGTGGAGACATGCGGTCACCTTCTGGAGTGAACGCTGGGGAAGGGACGGGAAAGCAGCATCCATGCCCCTCCTTTCCTCTGCTGTTTCTCATCCTCGCTGGTCGGTGTGGGGTCCTAGCCTGTCCCCTAGCTGGGCCACCTCGACAGTTGTGTCTGCTGTGGGCTGTGGGCTCTGCAGCCAGGCCATCCGGGAAGGTCTTCTCTGGTTCACTTACCATGTCTGTGTTGGGGGTACGGTTGGAGGAAGGGTGAGCGGGGAGGTGTCAGAAGTGGGGGTGTCGGCTCTGCCCTGACCTGCCCCCCCACTCCTGCCCCTAGTGCAAACAGGCCTGGGGCGGCCAGGCCGGAATGGGGAGAAGCCACTGTGTCTCCACATTGGCTGGGGGAGCTTGGAGGTATACCAGCACAAAGCTGTGACTTGGAGGTGACCAGGTGGCAATTTTGGAGTAACTTGGCAACTTAGCGTTCATCTTTATGCTGTGGTTGTGTTTTAGAGGGGCGGGGGGGGCGGGGCAGAGGGAGAGAGAGTCTCAAGCCGACTTTTCACTGAGTGTGGAACCCGATGTGGGGCTCCATCTCCCGACCCTGAGATCAGGACCTGAGCCAAAATCAAGAGTCGGATGCTGAACCGACCGAGACACCCAAGCACCCCGATCTTTGTCCTTTAAAAAAAAAAAAACCTTCAAAAAAAAGAGGAGATGGAGAAGCGAAGTGCAGGAGGGGTAACTTAAGGGGCTCGCTGCCTGCTCCCTCTCCACGCGGGATTTCTGTTACGTTAGAATCTGGTCGCTCTTGTCAACACAACAGCTCCCGTTTCTGCCTCCTCCAACCCTGGCCTCTGCGTGGCTGGTGGCACGCGTGGCCTCCGAGCTCTTCAGTTTTCCTTCACAGTCTCTGGTCAGATGAACCGGGCATAAGGTCCCTGAAAAGACTAGATCCCCTGCTTGCATTTCAGAGTTGTCCATTTCCTTCCTTCCTTCCCTCCCTTTTTTCCTTCTTTCCTCCCCAAATATTTGCTGAGAGCTGCTTTGTGCCGGCTCCTCTCCTGAGAGCAGAGGATTTGGCCGTGAACACAACAGGCAGGCGGCCCGACCCCCGGAGTCGGAGCCCACCGTCCCTCCGTCCCTCCGTGTCCTGCCCCCGCTTGTGGTGTCAGGAGCTAGGAGTGGGGCGAAGGGGCGTTGTGGGCTGCCCGGGCCGGTGGAGTGGGGCTGGGTGTGCCGCTGACTCCTGGCCGCCTCTCCCATGCTAGGCAGGTCCCAGTAACTGCCCTAAGCGTTGAAGCGGTGGGTCAAAATCCTCTGCTTTTGTGAGCGTGAAGATCTTTCTTATGACCTAAAAGAACTGAGGAGGAAGCCCCCCACTCCTCCCACACACCCCCGCCCCCCACTGACTGAAAAAGTCCACGATGACGAACCTCCAGCCCGACTCGGTGAGGCTCTGAGAAGCACCAGATTTTGCTTATCCCAAGAACGTGTCCCTGTGTTCCCGGCGAATGTACACGTGTGCAACCCAAGCTTCCGTCCGAGCACATGCTCATGAACGGGCGCCGCGTCTAGGGCTCTCACCAGGGGCTGGAGCATTCGGGGCCTTCGTCTGCGTTCTCGATCCTCCCAGCGCCCCTCTGAGTTAGGGCCTGTCCTGGGGACCTCACGGCGGCTCAGTGACTCAGACTGGAAGTGGCCGAGCAGGAGTTGAATGCAGACCCCGGGCGCCAGTGCGGGGGCGGGGCAGGCGTGGGCCCCCCCAGGTTGGGACACTGAATGTCAGCCTGCCACTTCCCGTCTCAGAGATTAACAACTCCTAAGGATGCTGCTTCGTATCGGTTGACATCGAAAACGGCTCGTTCCCGGAAAGCTCACCTGGACGATCTTGGAGCATCAACCGAGCACAGCTGTGCTTCCGCAGAGCCGGTGTCCTGGGGGGGTGGGGGGCGGTGCTGGAGGTCGCGTCCAGCTCTCTCCCCTGCTGCTGTCCAGTCAGCTCCCCCAGCTAGGCCTCTGAGCCCATTCTGACGTGACCGAGAACATTCCTTATACTCTGTGGCCACGGAAGAGACAGCCACCCCCCCGGGGGTGGGAGCCTCGAGCCACAGACTTGTTTGGTAGCTGCAGTGGGAGGGCTGCCCTTGGGGCCCCCCCACCCCGAGGAGGAGAGAGGAGAGTTGGGGTGCGCCCCACCCCCATGCCTCCACCGGCCTGGCCACTGCTCACACCTGGGGGCCCTGCACCTCCCCCGGACGGTGGCGCTGGGCGCCTGGGCTGGAACGAACTGGCCTCTCAGGAGGACGGCATCGCTGCCAGCTGGGGGGACCTGTCTCCCCACCTCTCCACCTACCTTTGAGATGAGAAAGGACCCAGGAGTGGAGGAAGTAGGTGCAAAGGACCTCCAGCTTTTCAAAAGTGGACTTTGGGGGCGGGCCCCCTGCTGGAAGCTCCGGCGGTCCCCCCTGAGCACCCTCCGCCCACACCTCGGAGCCAGGCCCCCTCTTCTTCTGGACAAAGGGTCCTGCAGGATGTCACACAGAGAGCCACTTGCCCGTGAGCGGAAGGGGCGCTGGGGGAGGTGTGAGGTGGCTCCGCGTGTCCTCACTGGAGCAGCTAAAATTCTGAAAGGATCGAGGCGCGTGGGAAACCGCAGGCCCCGCAGGCCCCGCAGGTGGCTCTGCCCTCGAGTCTCAGTCTCCGTCTCACACGCGGGCCCAGGCTGAGCCACCAGCCCGGGCCAAGTGCGGCTTGGTAGCCCCGCCTCCGGGGACAGCCGGTGTCCAGGAGTGGGGGGCCCGGGAGTCGGGGCGGGGGCAGGTGCAGGGGCTCCTGGCTGGCGAGCCCGTGGCCTCCCTGCCGACAGCCCTTGGGAGCGCTGGAATCGGGGTCCGGGAAACAGGCTCGCGGGGGCAAGGCCGAGCCATTTGTCTTTGCGAACATTTTGGATATAAAGATGCCGCGCGTCCCACGGTCAGGAGTGTTCCCGGCCGGTGACGTTATCGTGCCTTTGCAGAGGCCGTGACGCGGGGCTGCTGGGTGTCTCTTTTCCTTAAATACCTCCGCCCTGGAAGCCTGGCAGCTCGGGTCCTCAGACCTCACATGCCTGCGGGAGCCAGCGCCGGCCCGGCCGCCTTCCCCGCACCCCGCGGCCACTCTCTCCCGCTTGTGGCGAGGGAAAGGCGAAAGTTAACAGAACTAACTGGCCGAGTTCCAAGCGAGGAACACGGATCGTGGAGCGCGCAGCTCTGTTTCCACCAAGTCCTCTCCAGGACGGTGCTGAGAGAAGGGACACGGCCGGTGTCCCCGGGGAAAGCACTTGCTCAGCAGACGGAACGCGGCTGCTGCTGACCACGGCCATGGCCAGCGGTCCCGGGGAGTGTGGAGAGTGGCTTTCCACGTGTGCCGAGCCCCAGCTGTGGCGATGGAGGGCTCCGGGCTCGTCAGGGACCGACAGGGCAGCTCCCCCAGTCAGCCAGCCGGGTGGCTCCTCACGGTGCTGGACTGTGGCGGTCCTGCGGGCTGACCTTGAGCCGGTCACCCACCCTCTCTAGGCCCCTGGACTTCCTCTTAGTCCTTTCCCCCTCTCCCTGCCGGAGCAGGAGGGCTTTTTCTTGCCGGAGCAAATTCGGTGAGGGTGAGAGCAGGTCCGTCTCCAGGGACGCCTCTGGAGGAGGCCCAAGCCCTGGCCACACCCCTACTGGAGCCTTGGGTGACCCAGCTAAGCAGCACCCAGACTTCCATCCCGCAAGCATGTCGGGAAAGGAACTGTCGCTCCAGCCATTTGCGTGTCCCTAAGGATGCCGCGCTTGTTCCCCTCCCAACAGTCACGGCCAAGCAGGTCTGCGTGTGACTCTCCCCACATGGGAAGCTCTCCTCTGTGCCTGTCCCACCTGTGTTTTCCTCGCTCCTCCCTCTAAGGGCCGCCCCCTAAATCTCAACAGCCTGCTCTCTGCAGGGGCAAAGGGCCCTGACTTGCACGGGGAGCCCCTGAATGAGTGTGAATGCCTCTGCCTGGCTGGCCTGCAGGCTCTCGTGAGATCTCTAGGGACTGGACACAGTCCCTGTGCCCTCCTGGCCTGGAGGGAGGGTCCCCGCTCTCTGAGCCTGTGCCTTGTGGGAGTGGGATGGCTTCTCCAGGGACCAGCTTTCAGGCTGAAGGTCAAGGTGTCAGCCCGGGTGGGTGGGGTGACTGACCCAGACACACAGAAGGGGCATGAGCGAGACGCACAGCACGCAGGGGAGCAAGTCTGGTACTTTTGGGAACCAAGACCAGGCCCAGAGCAGGGCCAGCCCCGTGTGGAGCCTGCACGGAGCCTGATTGCAGGTGGGCTTCAGGACAGCTCACGGGCCATCTGTCCTAGAGCCCACCCACCCTGGCCCCCTCACTGTGGCCCCAGGTATGTTCCAGCACTGAAGGGCCTGGAGGCTTCCGGGCTGGCTCAAGGCTCATCATTAAGGAGACTGATGCTTCCTCATTCCCATTTTAACATAAAACAAAGTCCGTGGATTAAAATTTTGTTCAGGCCACAGGCATCTGATGAAAACTTTCCTTTTAATTTCTTTGCTTACAGCAAGCGTACGTAAACCTAGTTCATGTCGATTGAGAGCCTACCTGCTGGAGAATTTCCGTGAAACATACCCAAGGGCTGATTCTGCTGGTGTCTTACGCTCTCACTGTGGCGGTTCTAGGTGGTAATTGTCCCCGGTTTGTGGTCTTTCCAGTCGTTGAACAGTTCGATGAAGCACCTGTGTGAGATCCTCACCGCCGACCCCGAGGGCGGGCCGGCACGCATCCCGTTTGAGACGTTCTCCTACGTCTACCGTTACTTGTCCAAGTTGGACTCGGACATCCTCCAAGTGGACACGGAAACGTATCTCGCCACTTTAAAGGACACTCTGTAAGTACGAGCCCGCCCTGGCGTTCCTGTGCGTGGTCCTTTCTCTCCTCCCAGATGGCTTTGCTGCAAGTAATCCAGCCTTGGCGGGGAGGGAGAGCCACACACACTGCGCCCCAGGTGTCCCCAAGATGTCCCCAAGCTGTGCTAAAGAAAGCTGAACGGCAGGAGGCAGCTTTTCTTCACGAGTGATGCAGGGCAGTGCCAGACGGGAGTCTGGTTCTCTTTATCCCGTCTCTGAGAAGTTTATCTGGAAGTGATCTTGATTCATAAGTCCACTGTGTGCAGTGGTTTAAACTCGCAGCCTGTTAAAGAGTAAGCTCGAAGGCACATCTCAACAGCCCCGCAGGTGCAGGGTGCGACTTCACACCTTTGTTCCCTGAGTGTTCGCGGGGTGTGGGCTCCTGCTCGCCCTTCTGCTCCCCTGGGGGTGGGCGGACACAGGGTCTCACTCACAGAGGTCTCACTCCTCTGCCTAGCACTCCACGAGTCCCCGGCTCCCTGCACCCCAACGGCACGGGTCTGGGGGTTTCAAGCCAGCCGAGCTCCCTGCCCCCGAAACACACTTCAGGCACCGCACGTGTGCTTTTGGCCCTGCTGCCCGATGTCCCCCCTGCTCCTGGTCAATGGCTTTTCCTTAACGGGGGAAATACACTCGCGCTGGGCCTCCATGGGCGGTTGGCACAGCGGACACTCCAAGCCCACTGTCCCCCACAGCCCGAGGAGAGCTGTAGGGCCCGCCGCAGCGGGAAGTCCTCCCGCCCAGGACAGCGAGGGGTCGGGGACAGGCAGAGTTCTCCAGCATTCTGTTCTTCCCCTCTACGCGGCCACAGCCGGAGACTGTTGGACACCTGTGATTTCCCTGGGGCTGTGAGAGGTGGTTGCTGTTTATGGCAAAATACGGGTTAGAACCTCGAATGATCCTTTTACCTTGAAAGGACGAGCCCTCGAGATGGCTCTCGTTTCCCCCGCCGACCTAGAGAATGAATATTGTTCTAGTTCGGTATTTTTACATCCGTGGATGTTGGCAGGAGAGATATACTAATGCTCACCATCTCTCAGGAAATAGAAGTATCTGTAGATAAAAAAAGAAAAATCGAGAGACGTGCTGTTGGCAACGCCAAAGTTTCAGAGACTCAAGACAGTCCTTTGAGTTTCGCTGGACCAAATTTCCCAATAGAAGGATACTTTTGTTTCAGGAGTGACTAAAATTTGAGTGGTCAGTGAGGAAGAACCTATAAATGTGTCCTGATTTTTTCACCTAGAAATAAATGCCCATTTTTGTACAAAAAAGAATGCTTGATTTTTTGGAGGTAAGAATTACTAATTAGAGATTGGAAATCAATTTTTCTAGGTAAAACCATTAAATTATGTTGCATTTCATAAAAATTGCATTGTTTTGTTGTAAGAAATGACTAAAAGGGCCTTCATCTGTTTCCATTCTAGAGAATCTAGAAAGAATGGCATGATAGGACTTGCAGATTTCTTCATTCTGAAGAGGAAAGTTTAGAAAGCCTTGAGAAGAACCCTCCGAAGACAGAGGCCATTACTACAGAGAAGAACACTTTTTAACGTCAAATAGTGCTTTTTAAAACCTCGGCACCAAATACAGCTTGTCTTACAGCACACGGGTGTGCTCTGTGAATTTTTCTCATAGCAGGAGCTCAGTGTGGTTCATGTGTTCTGGGGTCTGCTCTTTGCCATGTTTCCTGGAGGACCCTGGAAAGGATTTGGAGCAGGAAAACAGTCTTTTTGAGTAAAACAATGTATTTAGACGCTACAGAGTTGGGGGGGGGGGCAGTGTAAAACTGGCTGTTCTTTTTCCTTACTGGGGACCCCCGATGAGCAGAAATGCTGATGTTTGCTCCCCAGACAACCACCCCAAGACCCCCTAGGAAGAGTGTCTTCTGCTGAAGCTGGATTTATTCTGGGAGGGGTGGGCCTGGGAAACACCTACTAGCTGGAGGAGCATCATGGAGCCAGGAAAGAAAGTAGACTATGTATTTATTTATTTAAGATTTTATTTGAGAGAGAGAGCGAGCAGGGGGAAGGCCAGAGGAAGAGGGAGAGAGAGAATCTCAAGCAGGCTCCACGCTCAGTGCAGAGCCTGACATGCTCGACCTCACAACCTTGAGATCATGACCTCTGCCAAAGTCAAGAGTTGGATGCTCAACCGACTCAGCCACCCAGGTGCCCCCAAAGCAGACAAGTTAGACCAGCACGTGGTCCACAGAACAGAAATGAGCATCCCAGATCCTTTATTTGCTATCTTTATATTAAGGCTTCCAAATGGTGATTAATACACCTTAGATCATTTTTTGGAGAACTTAAAAATGGCTTGGCTTGTGGGCTATCTGTAGATTGGCCACCCTGCTAATAAAAGTTATCCGTGTTCAAAGACTTGTGAGAACCCGAAGTTATGAGAAAGAATTTGCTTCAGGGAGAGAGAGCCCCGTCCTGTGTAATCGCTACCTAAGAGCCAGGAACCCTGCCTTGTCCTGGCTCTTTCCCAGGGGACCCTGTGCCTGGCCCAGCTGGAAGGCCAGCCATGGATGTCACTGAGTCAGCTCTGGAGAGAGCTGCAACGTGTCCATCCGGGGGACCATGGGCCTGATGACTTTGGGGCCTGCTTGCTAACGAGTATCTATCCATTTGGTAGAATGTGGGGTGAGACACGCTTTCATTTAGTGAGGTGGTAGGGGAGGGACATAGAGCCCCTGTGTCCTGTCATCCCTGGAGGCCATCGACATCTACCAAAAGAACTTCATGACCAGTCACACTGGCTTATGTCAAGAAGGTAAATTTGATGGAGTTTAACGAGACAGAGAATAGATAAATATGATCATGAATAAACTTGCTAACGCGATGTCTGAACTAACACGTGGAAGTCGGGACACCCTTTCACTCTACCAGAAAATCACAAGGTGTTAAGGGAATGAAAGGGAACGAAGCAAGTGAGGGGATAAGCTCCGGTGCGTCCGGACGCTGGGCTACCATCGGCTCTGAGAGAAATGAGCTGTCGGGCGGGGAGAAGACGCAGGGGAAGTGTAAGTGCACGTTATCAGGCGAGAGAAGCCGGTCTGAGAGAGGATTCCAACCGTAGGACGTTCTGGAAAAGGCGGACTTGGAGACCGTACAAAGATGGCAGCCAGGGCAGGTGGGGGTGATGAAAAGGCGGAGCCCGGGGGGCTGTTAGGGCCGTGGAAATACTGGGAGTGACCCCGTGATGGATGCACGTCCTGATGCGCGTGTCCAAACCCGTAGAGTGCACAGCACCGGGGGTGCGCTCCCAGGCAGGCTATGAGGTTCACCGACCGTCACCAATGCGTCCCTCTGGCGCTGGACATTGCCCGTGGGGGAGGCCGGGCGTGTATCCGTGCAGGGGTGTATGGAACGAGCTACTGACACCTGCTACAGCGTGGGCGGGGGTAAACAGCCCCTGTGGGTGAACGGGCTCTGTGTTTGACCTTCGTCTTAAAACATGGGTCTTTTTTTTTTTTTTTTTAAGATTTTATTTATTAGAGAGAAGAGAGCATGTGAGAGTGAGCAGGGGGAGGAGCGGAGGGAGAGGGAGAAGGAGAGTCCACGCAGATGCCACGCTGAGGTCGGAGTCTGACACAGGGCTCGATCCCACCGCCATGAGGTCACACCCTGAGTTGAAACCAAGAGGCAGACGCTTAACCCACGGTGCCACCGAGATGCCCCACAAAAGGCAGGTCTTCAGAATGACCTCGTCATAGAACTGGAAACCACATTCCCTTAAACAAAATTTCTAGCGCCTCAAAATGGTTTTGGTCTGATGGGACGCCCCGCGAGCGCCCCGACGTTCAAAGAGAACCGGGCACAGAAGGCTGAGCTGGCCTTTGTCCAGCGGATGTCCCCGACCATGCATGTCAGCTCAGGGGGATGACCAGAATGCAGCTTCTGTTTCTGGGAGTAAGTACACATCAGAACAGTCCGATTCAAGCCAGGTTTCCAGAATATTCTTTAGGGTGGCCCCTGAGTCAGCAGAGTGGGAATCCTCTCCCCTTCATGCTGGCCCGCTGGCCGTCCCAGCAAAGACGTCGAAGGGAGTCGGTTAGACTGACCCCAGCCTGCGATCTGGGGGGTCTGTCCCTGTCCCTCCCACGCCACGGTAGGGGGGGTCTTCCTCTGGTCACTCTCAACTTAGCCTCAGCCCCAGAAGCTGTCCCTCTGTGTTGACAACCACCGGCGGGCTCCCAAGTGCCCAGACAGAAGGTGGAAAATGAACTAATTTTATAACTAGCAAAGCATACAAAGGGAGGCACTTTTCTGTCTTGTTTTTGCCCGAGAGCCTCCAGCAGCTTGTTCTAGCACCTAATTAAGCAAGCATGCTGTGCGCCAAAACCAGATCTTCGCCTCTCCACAGCTAGATTCCGACCATGCGGCCAGCGGGCCTCATCTCATTAAAGAGAGCACTTTTCCTCTTCCCTTGCTGGTCTGGACTCTTCCTATCCCATCCCTGAACCGCCTTTCTTCTTCGTCATATCCCATAGTTGTTTGTTTTTGAAACGGCCATAGGAGGTTTGGCTTTCAGTCAGACCGTTAAGTGTCCTTGGGGGGCTCACTCAAATGGTTTAATAACTACAAGCTTGTTGCAAGCGTCATTAATTACCCTGTTGATGGAATAAGTATTCAAGTGACTGGAGTGTTTGAACCAAGGCACTCCGGAGGGAGACCCACAAAAATGCAGGGAGAAGGGTGAGGTTCCTGGGGACCCCAATAGGATCGTTGGGGGTTTGGAACCATGCTCTGCACACATGCTGAGAGGAGGCAGATGGCCTCATCTGGATTCAGCACCTCGGGAGCCAAAAAAGATTATTCCAATTAAAGTCACTTAAAAAACAGACTTTACAGTGATGGAGAGTGAGCATTAAAAAAAAAAAAAAAAGTCCCTGGCATTGGTGAGGTGTGGGTTTGGAAACTATCTGCTTTCCCTTCATCGTAGGAGAGTGAGTGGGTTGGGGGAAAAGCAGGATTGGAAAAGCCACAAGGCGCACGTGATGGCAGCTCTGACCTTCTGACTCAGGAGCTCTCTGTCCTTCGGAGATGCACGTCCAAAGCCAGTGTCCCCGCACCTGCAACCAGAATCATCTGGTCTTCAACCTAGCTCTCTTTGTCGGCTTCTGCATTTTTCCCTCTTTAAAGAAAGCAGGTTTTGTTGGTTGGTATTCGTGATGCGTGAGAAAGAGAGAAGGCGGAAGGAGAGACGATTCTCGCCAGAGACGAAGGAGAGACGATTGCCAGGGCGATCACCTGGCATGATGAGGTCTGAGGGAGTTGGGCAGGGCCATGATCGTGTTCAGAAAATGATTTGGCTGTAAGTTGCTCGTTTAGCTTACAATTAGCTGTTCCTTGCTGGCAGTCACTTGGCCTACCTACGAATTCCTGTAACGTGAGAAAATCTAGCTTTACAGATGGTTTTCAAATGTAGGGAGATTTGTATGTATACTCAATGTCACAATTAATGAAGAAGGAATAGATAAAGTAATCATTGTTGAGTTCCATATTGCTATTTCCATATTTTATGTTTTTATAATTATATATATAATTATATATATTATATAATATACATAATTTATAATTTTATTCCAGTCTTAAAACTTTCCAAAGGTCCTTGAAACACTCGTCGGCCTGAGGCTCCTTGTCTTGGTCTCTAAAGAATGAAAGGCATCAGGGGCACCCGAGTGACTCAGTTGGTTAAACGACTGCCTTTGGCTTGGGTCCTGATCCTGGAGTCCAGGGATCGAGTCCCGCATTGCGCTCCCTGCTCAGCGGGGAGTCTGCTTTTCCCTCTGACCCTCCCCACTCTTATGCTCTCTCTCTCTCCCCCCCATTCTGTCTCTCAAATAAATAAATAAAATCATTTAAAAAAAAAAGAATGGGGGACGCCTGGGTGGCTCAGTTGGTTAAGCGGCTGCCTTCGGCTCGGGTCGTGATCCCAGCGTCCTGGGATCGAGTCCCACATCGAGCTCCTTGCTCGGCGGGGAGCCTGCTTCTCCCTCTGCCTCTGCCTGCCACTCTGTCTGCCTGTGCTCGCTCTCTCTCTCTCTGACAAATAAATAAATAAAATCTTTAAAAAAAAAAAAAAAAAAGAATGAAAGGGATCAGACCCTCCCTAGGGAAAATCCTAACTCTCATGCAGAATTAGTTCTCCCTGGTTATCAAAGCACATTCTTCCTGGAACCCTCTGAGGTGGGAGGAGAAGTGTAATTAACCCCCTTTTCTTGGAGACTGAACCACAGCTAAGAAGCCAAGGGCACCCTCGATACCCTGACCTCACACGTCTGTCCCCCTGCCTCCCGCCTTGTATCTGCCCCATATCCCTGGTGCCGGCTCTTGGTGAGGTCACAAGAGCCAGTAGGGAAAGGAGACCATGTGGGCGTTGATGCGACAAAGCTCCATCTTTCCCAGCTGGGTCCTTCCCAGGAGCGGCGTGGCTGGCTGGTGTGTGGCCCATCAGAGTGGAGGAGGTCGCAAACTCTCCCCTGACTGGATGGAGCCAGCATAGATCTGGGATAGAGAATGGCCCCCTTCTGGGCACAGGGGCCACTCGGTCTCCCCCTCCACCCCTGCCAAACCCAAGCGTCACGCTCGGATCCAACATGAAGTGGAGCGAACAGGGGCGTGGCCAGAAGTGGGACAGCGGGTACCGAGTGCCCTGGCAAACGCTGTCCAGTGGAGCCTCGGGGGCTCTTGGGTTGGGATAACCCCTGCCCGAGATGCAAGTGCATTGACCCAGCAGCACCTGGTAAGGTCTGGACCTGTGCTGAGGGTCTTCTGGCTCAAGGACCCTCACGGCAACCACAGGAGGCGGGTGCTGGCATTTCCGGCACATGAGGATGGCGTGGAGTGGGCCAGCCGCTGGGGGCACCGTTTCACAGAAGACCATGCGCCAGGGACCTCATCCTCGAGCCCACCACCCCACTCCTGAGGGGCGGGGGCTGCTCCTGGTGAGATCTGCTCTTCGATTACTCTCCAGCGTTCTCCACCTCTCACCAGCCAATTCCTCGTACCTCTGTCCCGTCACAGTGAGCGATTCTTACGTGAAACTCCCCGTTTGAATGACTGTGTGGTTTCTCTCTCCTGATTAGACCCACACTGGGGTCCAGTGGGGAACCCACAGACTCAGAACCCGAGGAGCTCCGTGGGCTGAGTGCCAGGTGGATTCTTTCAGAGACCTGAGGGCACGCAGGCCTGTTGCCAAAAAGTAAACATCGAGTCCATGTTGAGTAAGCGGCAGAGCTCGGGGCTGTGAGGTCAGAGAATGGCTCTAGACCATGTTCTGCCGCTGAGTATGGGATCTGGGCTGGTGGTGGGGGCTGCCCAATCAGTCCCCTCACTTGTAACCCAAAGAAAGTGCACTGCAGGGCTTTGTGTCTGTTAAAGGTAAAAGCTAAGCTCCTGCGACAGTGACTTAAGACCGACGTTTACTCTCAAAGAAGAACCCTTCCGTGAAGGGTCCAAGCTGACAGGGTACTTTGCTCCACACGGTCACTGAGGGACCCAGGCTCTGTCCATCTTTTTGTTCGGCCATCACCTAGTGTCACTGTCATCCGTATGGTTCTCGGGAGGGGGCAAGGCACGGCGGGGCACCGGCTTGATGCCTTAAGGCCCACGAGCTGCGGTGGTGCCTGTCACCTCCTTCCCCGCGGGGGTGCATTTAGTCACATGACCGCGCCCACCTGCCCCGGAGGTTGGGCAGCAGCGTCTCCACGGAGCGGTCAGGAGCCCACGCATGACTCAATCCCACGGAAGAAGCAGGAGGAGGTGGGGATGCCCCTGAAGCCCACCGTCCATGTGCCCGCTCTCCCAGACTCCTCCACGCACCAACCGCGCCACCCACCGTTGAGGAAGGAAAACGTCCTTGTCCTCGTGGGACATCCAGGCTTCATCATCCTGCTTTTGTTTTAGAGTCAAGATCCACAGGGCTTCCAAAAGCATCTTTTAATGCTGGAGAATAAGGAGGTGGCGTCAGTCTGACAAAGCCGCCCCATGCACCTGCTGGGGAAGACAGACGTGTCTCACTCTGAGGTAATGAGTCAGAACCCCTCTGGGATTTGAGAAGTCTGAGCTAAGGCTTCCTGGATCTGTTTGCATGTGGAGCACTGAGGAAGAGCGAACGAAATGCTATGTTTCAAGAGCCCTTGCGTGTCAAGTAGAAGGAAGGCTTAAGAATTCTTCTATATGGGGCACCTGGGTGGCTCAGTGGGTTAAAGCCTCTGCCTTCGGCTTGGGTCATGATCTCAGGGTCCTGGGATCGAGCCCGGCATTGGGCTCTCTGCTCAGCAGGGAGCCTGCTTCCTCCTCTCTCTCTGCCTGCATCTCTATCTACTTGTGATCTCTGTCTGTCAAATAAATAAATAAAATCTTTAAAAGAACATACATTTAAAAAAAGAAGAATTCTTCTATATGTTACTCTGCTATGGGACAGTGATGTTTAAGAATCTGGGGAGACTGGAAATAAGTTCACCCATCCTTGGTACTTCTGTGTGCCGGGCACATACAATTCACTGAATCCTTACAGGGATACTTTGAAATGAGGACTGTTGTGCCCATTTGAGACATACGGAAATTCAGGGAGAGACAGAGCGAGAACTTTTCCCCAATCATGCAACAGGTAAGCAGTGGATCTAGGGTTTGAAGTTGGACAATTTGGCTCCAGAGTCTGTGCCCGCAACCTTTCTCATAAGCATGGGCTAGTGCTTATTTTAGGCTCTATGGGTCATGGGTCTGTCACAGCTACTCTGGCTTGAGACTGAAGGGCAAAAGCAGCTCCGCCCACAATGGGGAAGCAAACAAGCAGGGCTGTGTTCCAATCAGGCTTGACTTATAGACACTGAAATTTGAATTTCCTATCATTTTCTCATGTCATGAAATACTCTTCTTCTTTTCTTTTCTTTTATTTTTTTATTCAACTACTTAAAAACATAAAAACCCATTCTCGGCTTGCAGGCCATTTCCCGTCCCCTGGTCTTTGAAATGGACCCTGATGCTGCACGGGTCATTTCCTGAGCCCGGTTGTCCTGGGTACCCTGCGGGAGTTTCCTGAGCCCCGCTCCCTGTACTGTGTTCCCTGAAGACCTGGTGCTTTCACCGAGGAGGAAGGTGCTCCAGTCGAACTTGGTGGATGGAGAAGGCCAGTGTCCCTGCGGCAAGGCAGGACAGGATCATGTGGCTCATGGGGGCTGGGGCTGAGATGGGCTGATGGACAGGCAGGAAGGATTTGTCAAGGCACTCACAGGAGCTTAGCAAAACGGGGAAATCAAGGAGTGAGGAAAAAAAGGGAGGGAATATGGTGCAGAAAGGAGGACAGGAGGCAAAGAGGAGGGGCTCTTCATCTCCATAATTCCCCAGTGAGAGAACCCACAGCTGGGCAGCCTTCCCGGCAGGGAGCACTCAGAGCTCAGAGAACACACACCACAGTCTTTCCCCGACTGCACCTGCCATTGGTCTGGCCGGAGGGTGCGTCTCCTTCCACAGGTGCAAGCGGACAGGTGGGGAGCCAGCCTGCTTGATGGGGGCAGGGGACAGAGAGCACAGAGGCATGCGGGCTTCATGACTATCCCTGGCTGCTTCCTGCCCTGGGTCAGATGGGACCAGCAGAGGGACGGGAGGGATGAGAGCCTTCTCCAGGTGCCCCGCCTCTGCCGCTGAGTGTTCTCGAAGCCCTTGGGAGCTCCCTTTGGGACCCTCTCAATCCTGGGTCCTGGGTCCCTTCTGTTTTGGTTTCAAAGTGTCACACTGGGGGAGGGGGACCGTCCCGCAACTGAAAGGTATTGTCACAGCTCTGGGGACAGGAAGTGCCAACCCAGGTGTCTTCAAGGCTGCGCTCCGGCCAAGGCTCCAGGGAACACTCTTTCTTCATCTGTTCCGGGGTCTGCTGGCCGCCAGCGATCCTAGGCTCATGGTGGCACCACCCCAGCCTGCCTGCAGCTTCTGATTGCAAAGATCGATGGTGATGGTCTCACTCAATCAGTCCCCACTCCTCTCAGCCATCTCCTGTCCCTACGAGGCACTGAGAGGATGAATGCCCCGGAAGTCTCCTCTCTTCTGGTCCTGCATCACCACTGCTCACCGCTCCTACTGCCACTCCCCGGTCTGGTTTTGGAGGGGCTGCCTTAATTACGGCTCCTCGTGTGGATTTGCTCTAGAGACATCACGAATGGGGAATGATCGAATGATGAGCTGTGCATTCTTCACCTGGAGCCTGGGAAGTGCTTTCCAGTTCCAGGACTCTACTGGGGGACAGGAGTCTCCGGTCGGTATTCCCATGTCACTCTCGGAGAAACGGAGACCCACAGAATTCAGCCTTGCCCAAGCTCCTCCAGCGAGCCAGAGCCAGAACCCTGGGTGTGACAACTCTCCTCTGGCAACCATTTTTACAAGGGGGTTCATGCTGGGCTCCCACACCCCCCAATTTTAGGGAGCGTCTTAGAAATGATTGTTTGGTGAGTTTGGCTTGGCGGCCCCACACCCTGGGAGCAGAAAGAGAACAAGGTGGGCGGAGGCGGGGCCCCAGGATCCTGCTCCTTGGAAGCCAGCGTGAGACAGGGGGTCAGCCAAGGTCAAAGAGCTGCACCTTCTGCAGGGAGGCTGCCTCAGGGACAGCCCTGCGGACTCTCCAGGCCCCTCTTTCTGCCCCGTGAGCTGCTGAGTGCCGTGGGAGTGGCTGCCTCTGTCCCCCCTGCGCCCCCCATCTCCTCTTGTCGAATGCATGACATGACTTTGCAGTTTATAAGCTGGGAATTGTCAACTTTTTAAGAGAGCTTGAAGGGGAGAAAAAAAAATCCGTGCCTGAGCATGGGAGGTGCTAAAAATAGGGGTTCCTTGGTTTCCAGAAGAGCAGATAAATGAACAAACAGGCCATAAGCAAATGTGGTTATTTCTTCTGGGAGGTTTCTTTCTTTCAGGGGTCCCCTGGAGCTATAAAATACACAAATACAGATGGATAGATTTTTCTCATTCATTCAGAAGCCATTTATTTCTTGGACCCCCATCCATGTGTAAGGCGATGGGCACAGCAGCCCAGTTTCTGAGAGACTGGAGGTCCTCCGGGAGATGTTAGGAGGGGAAAAAAGCTCGGGACCATTCTTTGTTTTTTTAAAGATTTTATATTTATTTGAGAGAGTGAGAGTGAGAGAGAGCTGGAGAGAGAGCATAAGCTGGGGGGGAGGAGCACAGGGAGAGGGAGAAGCAGACTCCACTAAACAGGGAGCCCAGCACATGGGGCCTCTATCCCAGGTCCTGAGATCATGACATGAGCCCAAGGCAGATTATTAATCTACTAAGCCACCCAGGCACCCTGAAAGAGATCAGAACAATTCTGAGAACCCCAACTTTTGATCCAGAAATTTCCTAAGGTCCCCGGCAATCATTGCCACGAATCACCCATTTTGGTTGCTGATTTATTGGAATGGAAACTGTGTGATTTGAGGTGGGGATGGGATGATGGGATTCAAGATGAGACGGGGCGGTGCAGGCTGGGCACAAGACAGTCTCTGTCCCATCCTCCAGGCCCACAGCTAAGGGTAAGCCTTGTGCTGAGTGTGTCCTTCAGCCCCTGCTCCAAGATCTGGCCAAGGTCAGCAGCCTCAGGCATCCCCCTGGGAGCTTGCACACCTCCTGAATCCCGCTGCCTTTTCACCAGTTCCCTGGGGGGTGGGGTCATGTGAGCATTAAAGCCTCGGGGGACTCCCTGGACTCCGCAGGCCTGGTGTTCCCTTCTGGCCTCACACTCCCTCCCCCTTTTGCAAAAGCCAGAAAGTGGGGCTCCCCAGCCTCAGCTCTTCCCAGAGGATCTTCTTCCTCTCATGCCCAAACTACTGGGGCTTGGGTGTGGGGGTGGGGCGTCTTCTTTGCTTCCAGACCTTCCACTGCTTTCTCCAAACCCCGGGGCTGCTACTGCAGCCTCAGGCCTGGGTCTGGCCAGACTGTGCGCACTCTGAACTTTTGCCTGCTCCCACGGGTGGCCTGTCCTTCGGTATCCTGGACACTGCCAGGGGACACACAGCTCCTGGGGCAGAGACAGAGGGGGCTTCGTTACTCGCAGCAGAACAAGCAGCCCAAGGTTAGCTTTAAAAGGCAGCGTGTTAGTAGAAGACCGGAGGTACAGTGAGGCCGACAGGTGGGAAAGGTAGGCTGCTTCCCACATTTCCCAGCAGCAGGGGGCCTGCCCCCAATGGGGGCCACATGGGGAAGCATCAGGGATGGGGGGGGAGGTCTCAGGCAAGAGACAAGAGCCTTTGTTGTGGTTTCCATGGAGAGGAGGAAGGCAGGTTAGAGCTGGCTGCTTTGGTGAACTTCCATGGGCTCTGGGCAGAAGGGCTACCCCTAGGAGTCTGGCACCCGGCCCCAGGAGGCTGAGGCTGCGGACTGCCGGCCAGGATAGGGGTTCGGGGCAGAGGGAAGGACTGTTGGGATCAGGATCATGTTGCAAGGTCAGGATTCCCAGCCCCACCAGGTGTGCAGAAGAGGGAATTTAGGGGTCCCCTTACCTGAAACAGCCAGCAAGCCTCTGCTTCAGAGTGGCTGGATCTGCTCATTCCAAAAAAGCCATCTAAAACCTTCCTTTCTCCATCTCTTGGCTCAGCCTGAGATGTTGGTGCACTCAGGAGCCTCGGAGTGGGCTGGCTTTGGGAACCTGCCCGTGCAGATGTGGATCATCTGAGTGGCGAAACCTCAGTCCCACTCACACCTTGCACTGACACTGGGGGGAGGGGGTTCTCCCGAAGGAAAAGTGGGGATGCTGTGACCAAGAGAAGCAGACAGGGATCTGAATGGGCAGAAACCACATCGGAAGCACTCCACATCTCCTTGTAACCAGGAAGCACTCCACATCTCCGCCTCTGCGTCCCTCCCAACTCTTTCACCCACAAGTGACCACACGAAGTGTCGCGTTGAACATTCAGTGTTTGTGGGACTTGGCAGAATGATCCAGCTGTGGCGAAGCGCTATTCCAGATGTGCTGTCTGCCGCTGACCTTGGGGAGGGGGCGGTGAAGCTCCACCAGGCTGGCCTGTGCCCAGCCCAGTGCCCTGATCATGGGGCCAGGGCTGTCCCCTTGGATGACACTTACTCAAAGAGTAAATCCAGATAGTCAGCACTGACTAGCCACATGTTAAAATTTCCCAGGTGATTCTGAATGGGGAGGTTATAGTAATCAGAGCGAAAAGATGTTGTACAGGAGAAAATGCATCCTTTTACCCTTTGAAGACTCTTAGGGACCCGGGGAGCTTCCCGGGGCTGTGCTGCTTCCTTCGATGCACAACCACCCAGCGTCTGCCGCGTGGCGTCTTAGACCCACCAATCCTGGGGATAAGCCGGGGATTATGTCTGGAGGATGAGGACATCTGTGCCCTGGGTCACCTGGCTGGAAAGAGGCTCTAAATTGGGGGCAGTGGGGTGGGGATGGAAAAATGGAGCGGGAGGGGTACCTTTTTTCCTACTTAAGGGGCATCTCAGCACATGTCAGTAGCCAAACAGCCCTCCCGGAGCATTCCCTGGGGTGGGGCAGGTGCCGGGGTAGCCATTCCCCGCGTGCTGAGCAGCAGAGAAGAGGTGTGAAGAAATGCCAGGAGAAGACCAGGGGGAGGTGAGAGAAGGCAGAGGAAGTGGGGGGAGGAAAGAAGATGGACAACACACAAGCCAGTCGGCGATGTTTCCTGGACCCCAGGCGTGGTCCTAAGAGCTCCAGTAGCACGGCTCCCGACAAGCCCGCGAGGCAGGAGCTGTGATTCTCCCCTTGTAAGGATGCAGAGATGGAGGCAGTTTACGGCCTGACAGTCACCGAGCGTCCCCTGAAGCACAACGTGGTCACGAACCCAGCGTTGAAAAGCCACGCGTGGAATCTGGAAGTTCCTGCCGCAGTATTTGATAAACTGTTCTAGGACTGTGACATCCACTGGCCCCCAGGCTGAGCGTCCCTCCGGGATGCTCACAGCCTGAGGCGGAGAAACACAGAGCCCTAGGACTGCGGGGCGGGGCGGCCGGAAGATGCAGCCCCTGGAACACTGGCGGGAGACAAAGGGCCTGGAACGTCCCAGAGGGCGCGCACCTTCGGAGAGTTCAGGGACGGGTGGGGGCGCTGATGGAACGGAGTTAAATGGGGGGGTCTCAGCGCGAGGGGAGGACCCTGCCCCGGGCCTGGCAGGCAGTGCGAGGTTTGAAGACGGGAGGCTTTAGCCAGGAATTTTTCAGTTGCAAAGGACAGAAACCGAATCCAAACTAGTGCAGGCGGAAGAAGGACCGTGTTCGGACGACGCTGGGGGCAGAACGGCGAAGACTGCAGGCTGGAGGGGGCGGGGGCAGGGCTCCCTCTTTACTTCGCACTCTGATCCCGGCTTCTCCGCGGTCCGCAGGATTCCCCCCTCTCGGCGGTCCTGGCCGTGGCGTGGGGAACGGCCGTGGGGCGGGGCACCGAGGCCAGGGCATCCATGTGGCTGCGGGCCAGGGGACAGGCTCCTGTGTGGCGGCTGCCCTGACTATACCTTGGGGTGGTGACACGAACGTCGCGCCCGCTTAGGGAACCCGGAACAGAGTGAACAGAGACCCGATTTCTCAGCTTCAGTAGGAATAGCCCCAGGGAAGAACTCTGATTGGCTTAGTTTCCGTCACGTGATCCGTGCTGGCCCAATCACAGTGGCCAGGAAAACGGAGCACCCAGGCAGGCTCAGTCATGTGACTACCACGTAAGTGGGTCCTGCGGGGGTGTCGGGCGAGGTGTGGAGGTGCGCATGCGCGGCCTGGCCGGGCCCCAAGGGGAAGAGGCCTTTTCTGAAGGACGGGGACGAAAGGCTGGTGTTAGCAGCGGGGAGGCCCGCCCGGCTTGGTTTCCGAGTTTACTGGGCAGGTGGCCACCGGGGCTGGGGCT
The DNA here is from genome assembly GCA_004024625.1 of Mellivora capensis. Lineage (NCBI taxonomy): Eukaryota > Metazoa > Chordata > Mammalia > Carnivora > Mustelidae > Mellivora > Mellivora capensis. The sequence continues at coordinate 128,313 of PISX010000207.1, forward strand.
AACGGGGCGGCCGGGCCTGCTGCTCCCCGGATGTGGGCGGTCAAAGGCAGCGTCTGTCAGTTTCGTGAGCACAACCACAACCCCCCCGAAGAATACCAGCCCCAACCCAGGTCTCCACGGCCTCTGAAATTCGAAACAAAGTGTCGGGAAGATAAACTAAGGAGCCCGGCTTTGCTTGCGAACGCATGCCCCTGCCCTGGAGGGCTGAGCCCGGCCTCGTGCTGGGAGGGAAAGGAAGGGAGAACGGAGCCCCTAGCCCTGACCCTGACCCTGACCCTGACCCGACCCCGAACCCGAACCCGAACCCAACCAAAACCCCAACCCCAACCCCAACCCCAACCCCAACCCCAACCCCAACCCCAACCCCAACCCCAACCCGAACCCCAACCCCAACCCCAACCCCAACCCGAACCCCAACCCCAACCCTAACCCTAACCCTGCGGAGTAGCCGGTCAAAGGGCAGGTCCTGACTCGGGAGACCCGGGCAGGGCCTGAGAGTCCGCTTCTCCGGGAGCTCCCCCGTGATGGCGACGCCACGGTCCCCACGCCCCTCTCCAGTCCGGAGGACTCAGCGTGCGGAACCACTGGGACCGGCGAGCGCTGGACGAAGCTGCGAGCCGCCCGTCTTGGCAGCCACCGAGACGGCGCCGCCCCGTGTCCCGCCTCAGCCGGGCAGAGCTGGGAGGTGGTGGAGCCCGGCCGGTGGACGGGCCTTCTCCCAGCTGGCGCCGGTCCGGGTGCTCGGGGCCACTCGGCTGCCCCCTGGACGCACGGAGCATTTGAGGAGAGCAGAAGGGAAGGGGGGATCGGCTTTCGCCCTTGGATCGGAGCCTGAGGACCTCATCTGGGGTCCCCCTCCGGGCACCTGTGCGGGGTGAGAGACGGAGGGGCCCGTGAGCTCTTCCGGACAACAAGGATGGGGGCCCCACACCCAACCTCGCTATTGTAGGATGAATAATGACCCAAAGATACAGACTGTCCTCTCCGGAACCTGAAAGCGTTGCTTGATGTGGCAAAGTCCCTGCACATACAAGTGAATTAAGGAGCCAGAGGTGGGGAATCACCTGGCTTATCATTGGGCCCTGGCCCTCATTAGGGGGCCCTAACTGCAATCCCGTGCCTCGGTATAAAAGGGAGGCAGACCGAGATTGCCACGGAAGAGGGACCCATGGGACCAGGGAGGCAGCGATGGGACTGATGCAGCCATGGGACTGATGCAGCCAGCCACAAGTCAAGGAATGCGGGCAGCCCCGGCCCCTGCTGCCCGCTCCCCTACCCCTGCTGAAGCTGGAGGGAGGAGGGCAGGGGTCCCCCGCAGAGCCTCTGGAGGGAATGAAGCCTCTGACACCTTCATTTCAGATTCGAGGCTCCAGAACAGGGAGAGAATACGCTTCTGTTGTTTGAAGCCATCCTGTTGTGGGTCTCCGTTACTGAAGCCCCAGACCGGCTCTGCAGAGCCCAGGGTGCCTTCAGGCTACTGGCAGTGGGGGTAGGGGGGCAGAGAAGCCTCAGGGCGTGGAGAAGTTTCCCAGGATGAGCCACAGGCGGCTTGGATAGCTGCGGGTGGAAAGAGCAGGGAGGGGATCCAGACCTCTCCACACCCACACCCACACTGGGAAGGGCTGTGCCCCGCTCAGCTTCCCCTGGCTCCCACCCAGCCTGCCATTGTCAGGCTGTCCACGCTCAGTCTTCTTCCTAACTCCCACTTTCCCTGACCCAGCAACACACAGCCCATCCCTCCCACCCCATCCCCACTCTGCCCCCCCCACCCCCCTTGACTGCTCCCAGGTGTCAGTGGGTGGGGCCTCGGCGCTCCCTTTGTTTTTATTAGGACTTAAACCTGCTCCAAAGCCCTCCTACCTTTCCTTCTGGGCCTCAAGAGCCTCGCGCATGAATTAAAAGCCCTACCCCTTAAAAGCGTGTCTTTTGTGTTCCTGCAGTAAGGAGCCTGTTCCGCGTGGGGGCACCTGTCAGAGACAATGGGAAGGAAAAAAAAAAAAACACAAGAATTTTATTTTGAGATCTTCTGGGGCACAACAGATTGGATCTCCGAAAAATGATTTTTTGAACAGAATGGTGTAGACGTACAAATAGTACCTGAGGCTGGACGGGCCTCTTTAGCACCACCTGGTGGTGACAAAGGTGGGCTTATGATTGAACTGTTTCCCCCCACAAAAAAGCTGTGGTGAAGCCCTAACCCTTAGGACCTCTGAATGTGACCTGATTTGAAAACTGGGTCATTGCAGATGTCGCTAGTTGAGATGAGGTCCTCCTGGAGTCAGGTGGGCCTGGAACCAGTAGGATCGGTGTCCTATAAGAAGACGGCCACGTGAAGATGGGGACATACAGGGAAAATGCCTGTGATGTCAGAGGCAGAGATCAGAGCCCTACATCCACAAGCCAAGGGATGCTGAAGATTGTTGGCCAGCCACCGGCAGGTAGGTGAGAAACAAGGGAGGATTCTAACCAGAATCTCAGGGACGCTAACGCCTTGATCATGCACCTCTAGCCCCCAGAACTTTGACAATGAATTCCTGTTGCTTAAGCCACCTGGTGTGTGGTACGTGGGAGAGGAACACAGGTAGTGTCGACCCTGTCCTTGATCACCCCTCTGCCACAGTTCCTGGCCAGCCCCCAAGGGTGGACCCTCTTTTCCTCCTTGTCACCCACTACAACGCCCTTGTCCCATGTCTGAAAATGGCTGATGACCATTAGGGAACCCACCTGAGGGTGGGGTCGGAGAAGGGGAGCATGACAATCAGGGATCTGATTTTTTTCTTTCTTCTTTTTTTTTTTTTAGGGATCTGATTTTTGACAGAACCTCTTTAGCCCTTCAGAAGAAGTCCAAGACCAGCAGAAAGTCCAAGCTTCCCTTGTGCCCTTGTCCTTGCTCAAACTGCCTTGGGAATTTTGGAAGAAAATGCCTTTAGAATCAGATGACAACCCACACGAAGAAACCACGAACTTCACGTTGCAGCAGTATCTTGGATTTCCCTTCTAGTAGGGAGCGCTAGTAGGGCTCCTTCACCGGGCTCACTCGGCTGACCTGATTCTGAATAACTTCTGGCCATTCCCAGAAATCACCTCCAGACTCGAAAGGTGAAGGGCACCCGCTGAGACATCAGAGTCCCATGTCCCTGGCAGCTCACATTGGGGCCACAGACTATGACTGAACAGCTTTCTTCTGCACAACTCTTGTGGTCTCAGAAATAGAGGAAAAACCACTTCCTTTTGGTTAACGCCTTTCTCTTATTTCATTGTCTCACCTCAAGGCTGAAACCAGTCCATTCTGAGCGAGGCAAAGGAAGCTGGTGTTCGTTTCCCTGGGCTGGGCTCAATTCCTGAATATTCTTCCAGCGGGAATGACCCAAAATTTTCCACTGAGCTTCCCTTCTGTGATTCTTGACTCACCAACGCATGCAGGCTCCCAGTTAACTGAGCTTTTTAAATCAAAGAACAGGTGAAACATGCTTCTCGCTCCTGGCCTATTTTTATATCTTCCTTATCCTCGTTTCTGCTCTTCCCTTCCGACATTTTTAAATTTTGTTTGCTGTTGGTGCCTGAACTGAACATTCATTCGATCTGCCTGTATTGTCACGTGAGGATAGAGTGTATCCGTTTTATTTCCGAGCGGAACTGCACCGTTGGAGGGCACCTGGCGGGCTCATGCGGTCAAGTGTCTGCCTTCGACTCAGGTCATGATCCTGGGGTCCTGGGATCGAGTCCTGCATCAGGCTCCCTGTCCAGCAGGGAGCCTGCTTCTCCCTCTCCTTCTGCTATTCTCCCGCTCATTTGCTTTCTCTCTCAAATAAATAAATAAAATCTTTTTAAAAATAGGGTTATTAGAGATGTCATTAGTTGATATGAGGCCATACTGGAACAAAGCCATCCTAATCCAGTATGACTGGTGTCTTATAAAAAGTGGAAATTTGCGGGGCGCTTGGGTGGCTCAGTGGGTTAAAGCCTCTGCCTTCGGCTCAGGTCATGATTCCAGGGTCCTGGGATCGAGCCCCGCATCGGGCTCTCTGCTCGGCGGGGAGCCTGCTTCCTCCTCTCTCTCTGCCTGCCTCTCTGCCTACTTGTGATCTCTGTCAAATAAATAAATAAAATCTTTAAAAAAAAAGTGGAAATTTGGGCAAAGATATAGACACCAGGAGAATGTCATATGAAGATTGAGGTAAAATATCCACAAGCCAAAGACTGCCAGCAAACCTCTAGAAGCCAGAGGAGAGACCTGGGACACATTCTGTCTCACAGCCCTCCGGGCAGATGAGCCCCACTGACCCCTTGATCTTGGGCTTCCAGACTTGACAGCTGTGAGACATTCAGTTTTGGTTCTCTAAGCCACTGACTTGATGGTACTTTATTATGGTAGCCCTAGCTAATGGTATACGGAGTGATTATTCACTTTTAGAAAGATGTCTGTTTGGTAACGAATACTCTCACCAAGTTAGCGTTCCTTGAGGTAGCCTGACTAGCTATTGTGCTTTCAATATATTTTGCCTTTTAATGGGGCGTCTGGGTGGCTCAGTCGGTTGGGTGTCCGACTCCTGATTTCGTCTCCAGTCATATCTCAGGGCTGTGAGATTGAGCCCCATATCAGGCTTGGCGGTCAGCCCTGAGTCTGCTTGAAATTCTCTCTCCCTCTGTCTCTGCCCCTCCCCCCCAAAATAAGTAAATAAAATAAAAAAATAAATAAATAAAATTTATTTAGCACAGAACGGCAGACACAGGCATGTGGCGAGTCCCAGAATTCAGCCACCGCTTTTCCTGGTCTCCTTTATGGCTGGGATAGCCCTTGCGGCTCCCCCTTCCCCTAGGCTCCCTGGACGCCCCCTCCCTTCCCTCTCTCTGAATCCAGGCCTCGCACATGCTGTGGGCTTCCACACTCCATGCCAGTCTAACGTTGAGTGTGGCCCCCTCTAGCATCTTCCAGGAGAGTCACGCATTGGTGGGTAGCCTGGAGGGTTAGTATTTTCCTTTGGCAGAGCTTGCCTGCCCCGGAAGCCTCTGGGAAACTCAACCCCTAGGGGATTTCTCTGGAAGGCTGAGAGAGGAGGGGAGGTCTCTTCCTCAAGGTCTGTGCTCACATCCTCCAGCTGGAAGCCCAGATTTAGGATGCGCTCTTCCTCAGAACACATGACCCAGAATGGGGCTAAAAATAGCACAATTTCTTAAAATTCCACAAGGCTTTGATTATGGAGTATCCTGGCTTACCCCGCCTGCCATGACGAGGCACCACAAACTGCGGGTAGGGGGCTTAAAGCAAGAAATCTATTCTGCAACCGTTCTGGGGGTGAGACGTCCCTTCCCGCCTCCCCCTGTGGTGGCCGCCACCAGTCCTCTGGGTTCTCGGTTTAGAGCCGACTCACTCCTGACTCTGCCTCTGCTTGCATGTGGCCTTGGCCTCTGTGTGTCTGTGACTCCGTGTCCAAATCTCTCTCTTCCTACAGACACCAGTCACATTAGAGGTAGGGGCTGCCCGAGCCCAGGATGACCTCGTCTTGACTTGATTAAGTCTGCAGAGACCCTGCTTCCAAATGAGGTCCCATCCTGCGGCTCTGGGTGGTGGTGAACTTGGGGGATACACTGTTGAACCCGGTACACAGAATATCTCCTGTTTCAAAGTCAATGTTTTGCTTCATTAAATGTGTTACGTTTGAGAATCTCTTGCCCCACTGCCTTGAACTTGGATGGTTTAGATATTCAGTGCCCATCTGTGGGTGAGGATAATCTCTGTGTCTTAGTGGCTTTACATCACTTAAGTTTATTGTCTTACTCTTGGGAAGCCGAGAAGGGGATTCTGATGAGCGGGTGGCGGCCAGCTGAGCCATGGTCTGGGGACCTGAGGTCTTTCTGTCGGCTTCCCAGTTCTCCCTGCTCTGCCGCATCAAGCCTCAGCAGGGAAGGGCGTGCAGGGACGTGCTTGGACAGGTTTTCCCGGGCTGGGTCTGGAAGTGTTGCCCATCATGTCCACGTGCATTGTGCAGCACAGGCCACGCTGAAAGGCAAAGGTAGTTGGAACTGGAGGGTTGGGGCTGGGAGAAGAGAGGGATGAGGGGAGCAGCCGTGGTTAGCAGATCCAGGGGCGGGAGGACAGGCTCATCCCGGCAGGAATTTTCCTTTGGCTCCTTCTTCCCCTAGTTCTTCTGTCTTGCTAAGCGCGGGCTGGCTGCCCCTGGGATGTCCCAGTCTCGATACTCTGCAGTCCCTTGGACACCAAGATGCAAACATCAAAGGAGCATTGGCCCTTTAAAAGGTGACCCTCACTGGATAATTCTTACGTCCGCGTTCTTAGACATGGCCTAAGGGAATCTGGACGGCCTAGACCCCGAGGAACCTGTGGGTGGGAGGAGGGGAGCTGTGGCTGGAATTCGTGAACTGCCGTCTACCCCTGCCTCCTGCTCTCACCAGGGACTTGGCAATCCTGCCGTCTGAGACTGGGGCCCTGGTGGGAGGTGCTGGTGCTGGGGGACCCGGGGCCCAGGTAACTGGAGGGGGCGTTGGGGACCATATCTGGGCACCTCTGCTCCAAAGATTAACCTCACTCTCCCACTTACCTGGCTCATGGTTTTCAAACCGCCATGCGAGGCCAGGCGGAAGCCAGTTCCTAAAAATGAAATAAAATAGTACCAAATAGAAAAATAGCAGGGCGCACAGAACAATAGAACACAGGAAGAGAAAATATGCTTCAGGAAACTTTGATTTCCCTTTATATAGATCTCTGTTCTGTGCGTTGTGATGTAAAGTGTTCCTTGCCAGAGGCTGCAATCAAAACGAGCTGAAAGCAAAAGTAGAGGATAAACAGACACCAGGGAGGTGATAATGATGGTCTGGTTTTCACAAATGCTTGGTGCCTCCCGCAGGAGAGACCTGTGCGGTGGAGGACCAGCCTGGGCTGGGCCTGGAGGCCCCCCCCCCGCCCCCGCCCCCAGGAAGGACTTGGGAGGGTTGCTTCATCTGCCCCCAGCCCAGCCTGCACTTCCTCATCTGTAAAATGGGCCACATAATTACCCTGATGAAGAGGAGGAAGAGGAAATCATGATGCACATTTCTCAAGCGCTTTCCATCTTGGAGGTCATTTTGAGCATCTTGTGTCTCTATACTGTTCCTCGGATTAAGTCCCAGCACCAGCAGGTGCCTCTGTACAGACTGGGAAGCCAGGGCGGGGGAGGTCAGGGAACGGGCCTGAGCGACCTGATGTGCGTGGAAATGCCTGATACAGTGCTTGGTCCCCAGAACTGAACAATTTTCAATTTCTTTACCACGGATTTTGTTTTGAACGCTTTAAAGTATCCTTAAATATAAGCAGATGGGCACTGCGGGAAGGCCGTGGGAGAGGCTGGCTAGCAAGCCGCGGGAAAACCTGCTTGAAGAGGACCCCGGAGTCTGGAGGTGTCAAGTCAGCCCCCCCCCCCCCCCCCCCCAGACAAGGGCTGCTGTCCCGAATTTTCAGCATCAGAGGAACCACGGGAATTGAGAGGACGGGACCCTCACATCTCACCCTGAGGGGAGGCCTCAGCTGCGGTTTCCAGAAGGAAAGATGATGGGCCTGCGTGTCACTAAACTGGCTTATTGCAGTTTTTAAAGACTAGAAACCCAGGAACCCGCAGGCCTCTCCTCGCTCCAGAGTTCAGACGCACCTCAGGGGGGTGGGTGCCCACCGGGAACCTTGGGAACCTCGGGGCTGAGCTCCCTTTAGGGCATAGGACAAGTCATTAGACCAAACTGTGAGCCCAGCGGAGCCGCAATTAAGTCTTTGTTTCACAGAGATTGTAAACAGAAAGCAAAGAGAGGATTGCATCACACCCTCCCAGGGGCTAGGGGACATTTGCTCTGAAAACAAAAGTCCAGCGAGGTGGGGGGGAAGTGCGCAGGGGCCCCTGGAAGCACTTTCTCCGCAGTTCTGGCCCATTCAGCTCAGAGGGAGGGCCGCCCCCTCAAAGTGCTGCTCCCCTCAACAGGCGCCCCTCTGCCCTGTTCGGACTCCGTCCACACAGTCTTTCGGGATCATCCTGGGATCATCTTAAAGGGCGTGAGGTGCTTTATGCCTTATATTAATACACTTGATTTGTTTGTTTGTTTGTTTTAGTTGAATGCGTGATTTGTTTTGGCTTCATTAGCAAAACTCAACATTTTATCTCGCGTGATGCTCAGCTTGGAGTGGGCATGAAATGAACGTGGAATAAAAAGGGGACACTGCCTACCACGATGTACACAGTTAGATGATATTAAAGCTCATCATGAAAGGAGAGCTGGCTCACTGGAGCGCTTCCTCTGCCTCCAGTCCTGCCCCTGGAAGCCCCCCAGTGGGTGCTGCCCATCTTGCAAGGGCTGCCCCTCCCTTGCATCCTTGCAACCTTTGCATCCTTGCAAGGGCTGCCCCTCCTTTGCATCCTTGCAAACGCTCACACCCTGGAAATGAGGGCAGGTGGGGGTGACGGCGGGGTCAGGGGACAAGAAATTAAGGGGTCTCCTATGTGAACCCAGAGCAGAGGCACCGGACCCAAGTTCCCACGTCCCTCTCCCCAGCCCACCTGGAGCAGAAACTTGTCCCCCAGGCCCCGGAGTCCCCAGGTACCCCAGGTACGTGCCAGCTACAGCAGGACCCCCAGCTCCAGAGCTTGTGCTGGGGTTGGGGCTCTCAGGGTCCCCAGGATGGGGGATGGGGCGGTGTACACAGTCATCTGGGGGGATGGGGACAGGCTCCTTCCTCAGGACAGGACAGAGGAGCCCCGGGCTTTCCCTGTCTGCTTTTCCCCGTCTGCTCACTGGGGGAGACGTCGTCATCCTGGCTGGGACTGTCCCCTTCCCGCCCCCCACCCCCAGCCTCATTGGGAGCCAAGAGCCAGAGCGGGAAGAGGTCTTCCCAGCTCTCCTCAAGAGAAACTGCCTTCCTGGGTGACAGAAGTTCCGCGCTGGGACGTCAGTGGCTGCAATGTCACTTACTATCACCTACATTGCTGCAAAGCCATCTCAGGGAAGAGTGGAGCCAAGAGACTACCTGCAAACAGACTCTCTCTCTCTCTCTCTTCTAAAATCCATTCCAGAGGTGGACTGGCTGGGCCAGGCACGTGACCCCAGCTGGGCCAGTCAGAACCCTTCCTTGGGTTTCTGAGCTTGGGTGGGAGCAGTGGATGGCGCTGTCCTCTGGTGGTGAACACCCAGGGTCCTGGCTGGTGGCCGGGCCTGGCAGGATTGCAGGGGGGCGGGGGCTGTAAGGAGAAAGTGAACTCAGACAAAAGCCAAGATAATCCCTGGAGAGAGTTTCTGCTTCTGTCCCCGGTGCCTCTGAGGCCCCGCCTACACCGTATCCCCTTTTTGGGTGCTCTGGGCCATCCCTGGGGTTTCACCCAGAAGCCCTCACTGATACAAAGACCACACGCCATCCTCCCTGCGTCTCCAGCGGGGTCGACGGCGGAGCCCACACTCCATGTCACTCGATCGCGGCGTGAATCAAACAGCAGAGTTTGAGGGACACGCAGTCAACATCACGGCGTTTGCCGTCTCTGCTGTCCAGTTCCCACTTCTAGAACCTGGTAAGTCAGAACCGAATCCCGAATCCCGCTTTCTTCTTTGGGGGTCATTTCAAACATGTTGAACAGCCTTCGTTTTAACCAGCACCTGGGAGACACTGGCTAGGCGATTTGCAAAACAATCTGGGGCCTAGTGAAATCAGACCGGCCTTGTTTTGCATCCGGAACTTGGGGATTAGAGAGGAAAAGCCGGTGTCAGCAGGGCGCGCAGGTGAGCGCAGCTGTGGGATCGCGCGGCTCAGCCTGGCCCAAGCCAGGGAAGCCAGCACACAACCCCACATGACAAAAATGAAGTCATCAAAAGACAGAAAGGGAGTCCCGATTTGACTTCTCAAACAGCTCATCTTAAAAGAGAGAAATAATCCCAGACAATGCGTTGCTTGGACAAGTTGTTTCTACTTCGTGGCTGTGGCCACGCTAGGGACAGAAATAGGACCCCGGAGGGTATTTTGACAGAAGGAGACCCTCGTTTGCTTGTTTAACACGAAGCCCTTTCCGGAGCGCCTGGGTGGCTCAGTCAGTTGAGCGTTTGACTCTTGATTTCAGCTCCGGTTGTGATCTCGGCGTTGGGGGGCCTCGGGCTCTGCCTCGGGTGTGGAGCCTGCTTGGGATTTTCTCTCCCTCTCCCTCTGCTCCTCCCTCCCCACCTGTCCCCCCCTGCTCCAAAAAGTAAACAAACAAGCAAAAACTTGTTTTCTTCTGAGTATAATTAAACATACGAGTTCATTTATAGAAAATTATTTATAGAAAAAGTCTAACGCCCAGGGCTGGGTCACGTGAGGAGCGTTAGGGCAGAAGTGGGTGGGGGCCAGGCAGGGGGCTCAGGCCCCCAGGCAAGCAACACAGCGAGAGAAGGAGAAGCTCACACCGGAGCCTGGAGCCTGCGGCTTGAGTTCTCTGCTGGCGCAGCTGTAAGGAGACCTCGAGTGCGCAGAGCCGAGGGCAGCAAGACTCCCACTGTGAACGGGGCTTTCTGCTCTTGGGTGTTCGAGAAGGTGTGATGAGACCTTTCTAAGCTTTGGAGGGAGTCAAGGCAGCACCCACGGCGACCATGGCATGATGGAGAGCTTGAGGGGCTGTTCTGGACTGTCACCCAGCTGTGGCACACTGAGGCTCTGACCTGGGCTCCAGCAGCCGCAGGCCTTGGGGCCTCAGGCTCTGATGGCCCTGGAAGGCAGTGTCGGTCCCAGGGGTGGCTCTCTGGGGGCAGAGGCAGTGGCTTGGGTTGGGAGCATGTTGTTGAGGGCACAGCCCTCTGTTAGAAGCCCCACTGCACCCTGTACTCCCCACCCACCCCCCGCACCCCTGCACAGCACTGACAACAATTCCAGTGACTAATGAACTGTGGAATGTCTGTCTCGCGACAGGGTAACCGGCCATCAGTTAAACACGGCGGCCAGCCTGTCTGGTTTGTCCATGGTTTCCCCAACTTCAGCACTGAAAATGCTGCACCCCAGGGTCCCCCCGTCTCAGTCCTGGGCAAACCAGAATCCTTGGTCACCCTCTTTGCAGACAGATGGGGATTTCCACGAGCAGGGCCCCGGTGTCTGTTACCTGTGGCCTCCTCTGTACCCCCACTCGGACAGAGGATGCATCCAACAAAACGTTTGCCAAACGGGAATTACGATTACCGGGAATCCGCAGTAAATATTTGCGGAATAAATCTCCCCATGCCAGTAAATACACTGTTTTCCATATGATAATATATTAACACAAAATGGGGCAGACTGGATTTCCAGATTTGTCCGAAAGGAAAGAGATTTTTGTGTTAAGTAGAAAGTGCCTAGGAGGATGATGAGCTTCTTGGGATAAATCCTCTAAAAAACGTCAGCCCGTGGCCTCGAGGGGGTTGGTGCTGATTTCTTGAATCGGTCCAGATCCTCTGAGATACAGGAGCCGAAGCAGGAAAGACAGATGTTAAGCGAGTGTGACAGTCAGTCAGAGTAAGAACTTTCCTTGTGTGTCATTTGCCATAGAAATGCCACAATCATTCCCTTGGGTGGGATGTGTCAGGCCCCAGCAGGCTTGGAGAGGTGACGTGATTTCCTCAAGGACACACACAGAGCAGAGACTGGAAAGCCAGGCCCTGTGTGCGCATTCATTGCCCAATTCTCCCATTTCATGTTGACCAGGGCCATGGTGATGACGTCCAATGGCCAGTAGATGGTTTCCGGAGGCTACCTAAGCTGGTCTGTAACTGCAGGCTGATGGCCAATGTTAAAATGTGCGGAAAAGAGCCAACACGGCAGGCCTGGTTGTTGGCTCCTTGCACATTTCCAAGGAAACCTGGAACCATGATGAACCCTTGGGCAATCCTTGGAAAGGTGGCTCTGAGAAGGTTTATGATGTCAGCGATGGATGATTTTGTTGTCTTACACCTAGAGCAGTGGACCAGGACCCACCAGCTTGCTGGGTTGTTGTCACGGGTGCTGAGATTGATGATATATTCCTGGTTTCGCTGTTGGGAGTCCTGAGTTTGAGTGGCCTGGGGCGACTGCTAGCAGGATAAGTCTATCCTGCAACTCCCTACCCCTTTTTGGAATTTCTGGGATTCGTGGCCTCAGGTTAATGTACATACCTTGAGCTAAATCCACAAGGGCTTCCCTAGACCTCTGTAACTCAAAGGATATGCTCACAGACCTTTCCCCAAAGATGATATACAAAAGCCCATGAGCAGAGGTGACTCAAACTTAAGTCAACATTACCAATAAACAGACAAAATTGCCATCAGGCACCTCTGTGTGCGAGGAAACGAGAGGGGCACCTCACTATATATTCTTACCAAAAATGCATAATCCGAATCTAGTGATGAAACCCAAATTTCAGAAAATCTGGGTGCAGAGTCTATGAGAGTTTTTATACTATTCTCTTATAACTATTTGGTAGCCCCTTATGTGTCCCCTTCAAAAATATCATGGTCATGCAAGATTTTTTTTAAAAGGCAAAAAATAGCTAACAGAAGATGTCAGATTAAAGGAGGCTGTAGAGAATTGGCACTCAGATAGGACCCTGGACTGGGAGAAAATTCCGTGGAGACATCTTGGGGCACTTGACCATCAGGTAGTAGTACTTGACAATCAGATGAATTTCCTGGCTGGGATACCGCACCGCAGCTTCGTGAGAGGATGTTTTTGTTCTTAGGAGATACACATGGGAACATTTAGGGGTAATTGCATGATGTCTTCAGTGACCAGGAAAAGTAATATGCACACTTATCTAGAAAAAGAGGGGTGATGTGGCAAAATAGAGCAAAATGTTAACAACAGGTGTGTCTGGGTGAATTTTTCATATTATTCTTGCAACTCTTCCCCAAGTTCACTATTTAAAAATAAAAGTTGTAAGATAAAATATATACAAGGGGCACCTGGGTGGCTCAGTGGATTAAGCCTCTGCCTTCGGCTCAGGTCATGATCTTAGGATCCTGGGATCGAGCCCCACATTGGGCTCTCTGCTCAGCAGGGAGCCTGCTTCTCCCTCTCTCTCTCTGCCTGCCTCTCGGCCTACTTGTGATCTCTCTCTGTCCAAAATAAATAAATAAATAAATAAATAAATAAAAAATATATATAAATCTTATTTTATTTTATTTTTAAAGACTTTTTACTTATTTATTTGCCAGATAGAGATCACAAGTAGGCAGAGAGGCAGGCATAGAGAGAGAGGAGGAAGCAGGCTTCCTGCTGAGCAGAAATCCCGATGCAGGGTTTGATTCCAGGACCCTGGGATCATGACCAGAGCCGAAGGCAGAGGCCTTAACCCACTGAGCCACCCAGGCGCCCCACAAATCTTATTTTAAAAAGAAAATATTCATAACACACAGTTAGAAAAATGGAAGGATCTCTGCCATACAGACTTTGGGGACAAAATCACCCCAGCCTCTAGGAGGCAGTGCAGTGCCCAGTGGCCAGGGTGGTTGAAAATGAAAGAAACAGTAAGCTTGGCACTGACCCTGACTGAGAGTGCCCGAGGCCAGGAGCCTTACCTGGAAGAGAAGAGCATCATTTCCTGGCAGAAGTTGAGGAAGATGAGAAAAATCACTTCTGGGACCAAGTGAGCTTCTAGAAGAATCCAAGGAGCTGGAAGCTCTGCCTGTGTCCCCAGAGGCCTCAGTGAAGGCAACTGTGACCTTTCTAAGCCTGTCCTTCTTGCCCCAGGCGATCAGAGCCACATTATCTCAAGCCAAGGTGCAAAGGTTGAGTGTCTCCTGGGTGGAGGATCTTGTGGGGCCGGGGGGGCCACCAGGAGAGGCCTGTGTATGTGTGTGTGCATGTATGTTTGTGCACACACGCGTGTTTGAAGTGTGGAGGTGGGGGAAGCCCTCAAAGCTTTGCAGTTACCACTACATTGGGGGCAGTGAACAACCTCACTCCCCCGAGAAACCCACGTGGTGGCCATGACAATTTCATGATGGCAGGGCGACGGCCAGCACTTTGTGGGGACTTACTCCATGTCAAGGAACGCTTGAAATATTTCACCCACATGAACGCTTAACCCTCATATCAACCCCGGGGAGTACCACTACTATCTCTTATTTTGCAGGCCAGAGGCTGAAATGACTTGCCTGAGGCCACACAGCCGGTGACGGAGATGGAGGTTCTTGGCCAAAGTCGAGGTGGCCTCCCTAGCGCTTCTCACACACCCCATTCTCGATCTTGCCCTCCTGGAGCATTGGCTGAGTCGCCAGTAGGAAGCAGCTCTGAGGAACCGTCCCCGGTGTTCTCATCCGTCCGGGAGGCGAGCCAACAGTTTGGCGCGCCGGCGAGTTCATACACAGCATCACGGCCTCACCCCTCCCTCGCGCCGTGCGCTGCACTGGTCACGGCTCTATCTATCGCCCAGGTACGCACCAAGCGCTTCAGCTGGCCTTCGTGCGTCTCACACCAAATTGGAAAAAAAAAAAGATGGGTTCATCCAGTTGGCATTTGGGGAGCATCGTAAAATATTTGAGTGTACCAGCTCAAGCGCTGGTGCCTTCCCATTAAGGAAAACCAAAAACCAAAAACCCCAGAGAGCTGCCAGACATATTCTGAGCATGATTTGTGCAAATTGCCCCGCCCACACCACCCAAGGTCCGGGGAAGAAAAGTTAGCCGGAGCCTCCTTCTGTCTCCCTCTGGAGGGTCATTTCAAGGTGAGCAGTCCTTGGGGGAAATGCTCTTGGTCCCTTCCGAGTTACTCTAAAGGTTTATAGCCACGCCATGCGTCTGCATTTTGGTTCGTCTATAGACGAACTGCAAATAGACCACTGCAAAGAAACACAGTAGCTAAGCAGGTTGCCTCTGCTCCGTAATTTTTTTCTTCTCTATTTTTTAAATTATTTCTATTAACATATAATGTGTTATTTGCCCCAGGGGTGCTCTGTGATTTTTCAGCATGAATAGCTGCTTAGCCTTGGCCAATGGGCCAGATTCTTTCAATGCTTTAAAAAGAGTCTGTCTTGGGGCGCCTGGGTGGCTCAGTGGGTTAAAGCCTCTGCTTTTGGCTAGGGTCATGATCCCAGGACGAGCCCCACATCAGGCTCTCTGCTCCACGAGAGCCTGCTTCCTCCTCTCTCTCCCTGCCTGCCTCTCTTGCGTACTTGTGGTCTCTGTCTGTCGGATAAATAAATAAAATCTTAAAAAAGAATAAATAAATAAAAAATAAAAAGAGTCTGTCGAGTCTGGGAGCCAGTGAAAGCCACGCGCACCTGCTCTGCGTCTGGAGACGGGGGTGGGGAGGGCGGTGGGGGTGGGGGTGGGGGGCTAAGCCGACAGTCGAAAAGCTCTTCATCTAACACCGGTGTCCTCCGAAGCACGTGTATACTGCGTCACCTGGGGACCCTGCCCAGCCCCAGACAAGTCAACCATCAACCGGCCTCCGAGGACAGGCCCTGGAACCTACGTTCCCAAGCAACAAAATGGGCGAATGGATTTAGGTCAGAAATGTGGAGTCGACGGAAAGGCCCGCTCCTCTCGTCTTCCATCACCCAGCGACCGGCTAAGACTCCAGGAGCCACTGTCAGGAACAGGGAGGTCTTCTCTAATGAGATCACAGTTTTGGGTAAATTAGTCCCCCTAAAACGCTCAGATGTTACCCATCTGTGGCTGTTTCTCATTCACGGGAACAAGACAACCAGAGCAAGTAGTTCATAGCTTGAGGTCTGAGGTCACTAAAATTGAGACAACGACATTTCTGCAGTAGGCAGGTGTGTGGCAGGCCGTGTTTTCCACAGTGTTCCCTCCCATCCCTCATGCTCATGTGCAATGTGACCTTGTCACTCCCCCGTCAAGAAGTACAGTCTCCTTCTTCCAGGCCCTGGAAACTGGGCTGCCTGTGGCTCTCTTGTAACTAACAGAACGTAGTAGGCGTAGTAGAACGTAGTAGAACGTAGTAGAACGTAGTAGAACGTAGTAGAACGTAGTAGAACGTAGTAGACTTCGGAGGTCAGGTCGGAACAGGTCCCGAGGCTTCTGCCCGGTTCTCTTGGAATAGTCCCTGTTGGGTTGCTCCTGCTCGGATCCCAGTCGGCTTACTGGGAGGAACCCAAGCCATGTGCATAGGTTCCACCAACCAACTCAGAAGCTGGCCTTCAAGTCATCCCAGCCCATGTGCCAAGAGCCGAGAAGCCTCCAGATGGCCCCAGCCCCAGACCACTCGTGTGTTCCCCGCTGAGGCTTCCATCCATCTCCATTCCACTCCACACACATTCCTGACCGCAGAACTCCAAAGCATGATAAAATGGTTCTCGTTCAACGCCATTAACTTTGGGACCTTGTTCTACAGCAGAGATAACCGAAATAATGGGGCTTTTCCCGTGTCCTGTCATGAGGATTCTTGGGTGATGGATCCCTGGGGATAGGGACGCTCAGGGCGGCCAGGCCCTCTAGGCTCTGGTTAAGAGACCAGCTCCACAGGTGCCTGGGTTCAAATCCAATGTCTTCCCCTTACCAGCTCTGTGACCTTGGGCAAGTTACTTAACCTCTCTGTGCCTCTCAGTTCATCTGTGTAGTGGACATAATAATAGCAATCACGAGTGGGTTGTCACGAGGATTAACTCTATTAACATCCGAATAGCCGCCGGTTTGCCTGCAGAGCTCTGAGTGAGTGTTGGCTACATCGGCACTTTGCACAGGCCTTGGCCCGAATTTGATCACTGGAGGGTTTACTCTGATCGCGTGGGCATTTATACTTGGAGGATAGTCCTACTTCTTCATCTCAGGTAGTGTGTCCCTCCTTGTCTGTGAGCTGGCAACTCCGGCCATAAAGAAAGATGCTGCCTTCCAGCCGGTAGGAGCTGGAGGGTTCCGGGGAAAAAGCACCTCGGCGGGATGGAGAATACAGTGAAGCAGGGGAGAATCGGGCGAGGAAGCTGGAAGGAAGGGAGGGCCTGGGCGGGCGGATGGGTGTGTTACTGGGGTGTGTGCTTGTGTGTGTGCGCGCGTGTTACGTGTGTGTGCTGTGTACGTGGATATGTGTGCGTGTGTGCGTGTGCATGTGGTGTGTGTGTACACGGGGCGGGGGGGGGTGACCCCAGGGCGGGACGGAAGGACGCCTCTGGAGAAGCGAGCCAGGCTTAGCCAGCGGAGGGCGCAGGAGACGTGACCCCCCCCCCCCCCCCCCCCCCCCGCACGCCGAAGTTTGGGATTTTACGCATGGTGGCAGCCAGCTGGGTGATGGGAAGTCCCCCTGCGACAGGGCCTCTGGCGGTGGGGAAGGGGGCACGGGGTGGGGGGCCCAGGACAAGGCACAGGCGTGACAGCCGGCGTGGGTCCCGAGAGCGGGGCACCGTGGGGGTCCAGCTCACGCCGGGGCAGCCCTCCTCCGTGTCCCACAGCCTGGAGGGATCGAGTCCAGCTCTCCGCACGCGGGTGTGCGTGGACACGCGACTCCGCTCTCGGGCTGATCTCTCTTGCGCTCTCTTCCTGCGGAAGGAACACGCTCCACCGTCCCCGGTCACCGCACAGCGGAGCCCCCCGCGGCCCTTCCCTGCTGCGGCCGCTGATCGCCGCAGCCCCGGCCCAGCAGGCCGCATCCGCGCGCGCGGACCGACGGACCTGGGGGGACGGGCTGCTGTAATCATCTTAAAGACTTGACATTACTTTCATGAAAGCGCTGCGTTTGATAAACTATCATGGCAGGAAATCCGCAGGGACCATCGGCCAGAGAGCAGCTTCACGTTGTAATCACCACGGCTCCCAAATGCTTAAGCGCCGTGATGCCCGTGGCTGGCACATGGTGGGTACCTCATAAATGTTGTGGGACGAGCGGGCGTGAAACCTGGAATGGAAGGCACCGGCAGTTACGAGGCCCTGATTAAAACTGTTGTCATTGAACTCTCCCAGCCGGGAGCAGCTGTGATTTCCACTGGCACCCATGCTAGGCACAGGCTTGTTCCGTACCGGGGTACTCCAGAACGGAGGACAAAGAGCAGAATAAGGGACCAGCTAATGCTGTGCACGGGCCCCAGGCAACAGGACCTGCCTGTTCCCGCCAGCCTCGGCACCCCCCCACCCTCTTTAATGGCAAGTTCCCAGCCCGTGGGCCAGGGGCTCCAAGGGTTTTAGAATGGGGTGGAGCAAATTCCTGCCCCGGAAACAGCACTTGAGTGGCAGGTGTGGCCTCTTGGGGATGCCCTCGTAGGTGACCTTACCTGGCCATTGGCTCCGTGCGGTGGCTGCTCCCCACACCTCCGTGTGGGCCTCCGTGTGCAGCCCGGCCCGCCTGTCCAGCTAAGCGCGGTAGCCCGTTAGTTCCCACCTCTGCGTCTCTCACGGGGATGCCGACTTCTTTCTGGCTTCCCATGGGCATGTTTTGGGGCCTCCAGGAGCCATCTCAAGCTCCGTGGGGCTCTCCTCTGGGAGCGTGGGCCTCCCCCGCGTGGCCGGCCTCCTCCGCGGCGGGGGAAAGTGCATCGCGATCCGGCAACTGCTTCTTCACCACCTCCGGATGCCCAGGTCCTCCAGAGGAGTGACCTTGAGAAACAGAGATGCGTATTTCCGCGGCCCTAAAACTTGAGCCGCTTCCAAACCTTGCACCAGTTGTTTCGCATAGATTCTCATTAACAACCACGTGAAAACCGCCAGCTGCTAAGGGCTGATTTGAGTGCGAGAGAAAGCTGAGTGGTTCAGAGCAGAGTCCGGGGAGCAGGTGAATGATCAAACTGGAATAAATAAGGCATTTTTAGGTGAGAACTAGGGCTGCCTTAAAACAACCAAACTGGTTTCCGTGTGTGACTGTTCACCTGAACTTTCCAAGCACCATGTAGATGTCTTGGGCAAAGACAGCTGTGTTACTAGAAAGTATTTTTCTTTGTTTGTTTTTTGTTTGTTTGTTTTTAAAGATTTTATTTATTTATTTATAGACAGAGATCACAAGCAGGCAGAGAGGCAGGCAGAGAGAGAGGAGGAAGCAGGCTCCCCACTGAGCAGAGAGCCCGATGTGGGGCTCGATCCCAGGACCCTGAAATCATGACCTGAGCCGAAGGCAGAGGCTTTAACCCACTGAGCCACCCAGGCGCCCCTGAAGTGTTTTTTTTCTCAAGCTTGCCCACAATGATCTTCAGTTAGATGGACGAATGTAGGTGTGTTTGTTTTAAAAGCCGGTCTTACTCATTTATTGCCACAACAAGCAAGGTCTAGAAACAAACTTGAATAAGCTGGAATGATCAAGGTAATGTCCCCCCGACATTAGTCCACTCCTTCTGTAAGGGGGTCTAGCTTTAGAAAGTAATAGTTATTTTGTGTCTTTAGGGACTGTTTCCCCTTTTCTTTCCTTTTGGTCTTCACAAAAGTAGCAGGGGCCTCTGAGTGACCGATACTCTCATGGGGGACTAGCCCTAGTCCCTAAGATCCCACGGAGGCTTCCCCGAAGACTATTTCCACCCTCTCTCCTAAGTGGCTACACTCGGGTCATTTGGAGTTTTTATGGCAGACCCACTTAGCAATCCACCCAGCACCCATCCCTGCCCTCCATCCGCCCTGTTAGCAAAGAACCACCTTTCACCCCAGATAAATGCATTCCTCTTGCAGCCGGAGGCCCACTGGATGAAAACAGAAGTCACCTGGCTTCTGCAAAATGTCTCGCTTTCCTGATGAAAGGCACAGACATGGCCACGGCCGCCCCTTGTCTCCCGTGATGTCTGGGGCTGCAGCAGCCCTTTTGAAACCAAGAGGAAACAAGACTGAGGATGAAAAAGCAAGTTGATAAGGACAGGGATGACCTGGGTTCCTGATGCCATTGTTCAGCAGTGAAAGCAAGGCCGGCCATCCAGGCTTCTGGGCTTCTTAGCATCCAAGAAGCACAGGACCATTTGCTGTGGCGGCTAGGCTCTCTGCTCTCACCAGCCTGACCTAACACACCAGCCATCCCTTATGCAGCAAACACATGACAAGCACAGCTGTGCGGCCGGCAGGCAGGGTGGGAAGAGCCACGGAAGGAACACTGAGGCTGATAATTCTTGTCTTGACAGGATTCTGGAATCAATAGTTATAACATAATTTTTAGTTTCTTATGTAAAGTGCACTAAGGCAATTGTGTATTAATAGTTTAAATTTGCAAATGACTCATGCACTTGGGAGGCCATAATCTTTAGTGGGTGGCGGGGGAGGGGATCCGATGCTGCTGAGACCCCTGCTCAGGGGAGACGGGAAAGGAATCGTGTTTAGCTCGCGCCTGCTCTGTGCCCACGCTGGGCCCAGCCTCCACCTACACGGCTCCACTGAGTTCCTGCACACACTTTGACAAAGAGGCCGTATTCTCTCTCTTTTATACATTTTGAACACCAGGCTCAGAGAGGTTAAGTCATTTGTGCAGAGTCACACAGCTGGTAGAGCGGATCTCAAGGATGACTCACGCATGACTACACTCAAGTCACAATTTCTTGATGGAAACCTGTCGGAGAAGAGCCCCGTCCCCACCGGAGAAGCATGCGGTTTCTTGGGAGGGGGCAAAATTCCTAACATTAGAGGTTCCTGAATTCCTCCCTTGATGCATTAGCTGAAGAAAATTGCTGGGTTGCTCTCTGGAATATTTAGGGAGAATGTGAATTAGGAGCTGTTGAAAGAGACATTAATAGATGTGAAGTTTCTGTCATGAGTCAACCAATGCCTTGTTCATAAGTAACAGACCGGAGAGCCCATCTGTTTAATTCTCCTCTCTTCCTGCGAGGACACAGCGGAACCGTGATCAAGTCCCCTCCCCCAGGACAGCCCGTGAAGCCCTCCTCCCACTCCCTGTGTGGAAAGGGCTCGGGGTCCGCGTCTCACGTGGTGTAGGCAAATAATCCGTGTGCATACCGTCCGTTCGGTTACCTTCATCTCTACCCAGAAAAGTCCTGAGCGCCGTCCTGTGCCGGAGCGAGAGGACTGAGGGGGTCTGCAGGCCAGTGGGCTTAGCTGACGTCTTCTTAGGCCACTGTCCCCAAAGTCCCCTTGGGAGGAAGGGGGGAGATTAGATTGCTCCAGATCATGAGCCGAATTGTGTCCCCCCTCTTGCCCCCCATTCATATGCAGAAATCCTGAGCCCCATACCCCCTCAGGGGACCTCGCTTGGAAACCTGGTGCCGATGTACTTAGTGAAGATGAGGTCGTGAGGTGGTCCCCAACCCCATCACACAGGTGTCCTTCCGGAAGGGAAAATCTGGGCACAGACACACACACACGGAGCTGGGCACAGGGGTTAGGGTGAAGGGCCCACAAGCCAAAGGAGCATGGGAGATGTCCCGCACACCCCCAGAAGCAGGGGGGAGGCATCCGGCAAAACAGGGTACATACCTATGTGTACATGCGCGTATGTACATGTGTGTGTGTCTATGTGAATGTGTATGTGTGTGAGTGTGTGTGTACGTGTGTGAGAGTATGGGTATGTGTGCACACGTGTGTGAGTGTGTGTGAGTGTGTACATGTGTGTGAGTATGGGTGCGTGTGTGAATGCATATGTGTGCGTGTGTATGAGTGTTCGTGTGTGTACGTGAGTATGGGTGCATGTGTGCATGCTGTGTGAGTGTGTATGAGTGCATGTGTGTATGTGGGACCATGGGAGCCTAGGTAAGGGTATAACTATGTGTGTGTGCACACGTGTGGATGGGTGGGTGAGTGTTAGCAGGTGCGAACGGTGTGTGAGTGTGTCTGTGTCTGCATTTGTGAATGTGTGTTAGTGTGTGTATATCTGTGTGCACGTGTGTGTGAGTGAGAGAGCGAGCACATGGGCGAGAATGAGTGTCTTGTGCCATAAATATGTACACAAGTGTGATGGTATGTGTGGGAGCGTGTGAGGGAGTGAGTCGTGCGCCAGACGTCACAATAAATCTGTCAGAGGTTTTGTGGCCTGTCACTCTCCTAGTGGAGTCTGAATTCCCCACTGGAGAAAAGACCACTGAGGGGTCCCTTGTTGTCCCTGGAGAGGGTTTAGGTCTCAAAAGGGCCGAGGGATTCTGAGCCCTTCCCTCCTGATACCTGGCCCCTGTAGACAAGGTGGGGGTCCTTGGGAACAGACAAGGAAGGGAAGAGGCTGGTCAAGGCATTTTTATGGGATGGAAACACTGGGGACGCCTCATTGTTCCACACTGGGGATAATTTAATAATTCACCATCCACCTATATAATGCCTACCACACAGCCATTGAAAATCACATTCTCCCATCCAAGTACTAACCAGGCCCGACCCTGCTTAGCTTCCGAGATCAGACGAGATCGGGCGCGTTCAGGGTGGTATGGCCGTAGACGAAAATCACATTCTCAAGAATTTTTAATGCCTATGAAATCTGCTTGTGAGGAGCCTGGGTGGCTCAGTTGGCTAAGCATCTGTCTTTGGTTCAGGTCAAGATCCTAAAGTCCTGGGATCTGAGCCCTGCCCCTTGCTCAGCGGGGAGCCTGCTTCCCCCTCTCCCTCTGCCTGCCCCCCCACTTTGTGTTCTCCTGCTTGCTCTCTCTCTCTGTCGAATAAATAAATAAATAAGATCTTAAAAAAAAAAAAAAAAAAGGAAAGAAATCTGTTTGCGGTGGTGGAAAACACCAGTCCTGGAGCGACAGCTGTGGGGTCATGAGACTCCGGAGCCTGGAGTATTTTCTGGGCTTTTACTTCTGGAGTTTGAAGTCAAGGTCACCACTTGCTAGCTGTGTGACCTTGAGCAGGGAGCTTCCCTCCTCAACTTGGTTTCTTCATTTATAAAATGGGAATGACAAGAGTGCCAACCCCTAGGCAATGGTGTGAAATTAAAAGATGTCCTGTTACAAAGCACCTCCCCACACACATACCTAATTTGTAGGGTTGCTGACTATTTTGGGAATAGACACAGGCTGCTTCCACTATCCCAAAGTAGAGTGTTCCTGTGAAAACTCTACTAAGCCAAAATGCAAAACAAAGAACCAATTACCACTAATTGATGTGAAAAATTTTGAGCCATCCCAGACCCCCCAAAATAACCTCTCTTAGGCTTTTCTGATGGAGGCACAAAATCCATGGAGATAAAGTCCAGATGCTCACAGACACAGAGTCACAGCTGGCCTCCGGGACACTTAGCCTGTTTCCAGGGGATGGAGCTGGGGGGGGGGGGCGCGGTGCTCTCGCTGCTGCTGGGGGTGGCGGTGGGGGGGAGGGCACACTGTTGCTCCTTTCTTTACAGGCTCATCTCCGGGTGAAACCGATGCTGGACACTCTTGCCACTTTTCACCTTCTCTCCAAAAAGGGAAAATCCTCTTTGGATTTCTTTCGGTTAGCAAAAACAGGTTTTTCGTGAAAGTGAAGTGAGGTTTTTCATAACACAAATTTTCCAAAAGTGAGAGGCATTTGGGCTCCCGTCATGGCCACTTTCAAGCTCTGGATGGTTTAACAGCCAAGTCCCAAAATTTTTGAGGACTTCGCTGTCACCCTCCCAAGCTAGCTGAGGTGAAGAGAGCAAACCACTGCCAAGGTGATCGCTGGGAAGAAAGTCATAAATGTATTAAATGCTTGGAGCAGTGCATAGCACAAAAGACAAATACCACCATCACTGCCAAGCTATTGTATTTTGAAACATGGAACAAAATAAATCCGTAGAAGGAGCGAGGCATGGGCAGATGACACAGCGTAAAGGGTCTGGGGTGATGATCGAGCAATTCTGTCCATCTGAGGTCCGAAAACCAATTTTCAAATACATATGTGGCTAAAATGAAGTTCACCAACGTGCCGAGTGTGGGATTGTGGGCAACATGCATAAGTTTGAGGGTTTACCCAAGGTTTGCGCGATCAGCACACAAAATGATGTACTAATTTGATTTCGTTTCAAGGTGGGAGGAGTTCTGAAGCTGATAACACCATCTCTTGGGAGGAGGTTGGGGAGAGCGCCTGCGGAGGGGTCCCTCCATGTGGCCCTAGCTGCTGGAGGACTGGCCCCTGTCATCTCCCAGAAGTGGCTCAGGACACCTGCGTTCCTTCAGATCCAAAGGGTTGGTGTTTTCTGGGCACATCCCGCCTCCCAACACAGTGAGAGAAAACCAGCCACCTCTCTATCCCGGGGCTGTGGGCAGTACTGTTGGGGTAGCAGCTTGAACGGTGTCCCCTCCCCCCGCCCTGCCCAAGTCATGTCCACCCGGAGCCTCAGATGAGACATCATTTGGAAATAGTCTTTGCAGATGTAATTAAGATGAGATCATTCTGTGTCCTGCTGGAGTAAGATGGGCCCCTCACCAAATGAGACCAGAGGGCAGAGACCCGGGTAATGCAGCTGCAAGCTAAGGAACCCCGAGATTTGCCAGCCATCCCTACAGCCCGGGAGAGAAGCAGGGAACAGTCCTTCCTCCCCAACGGGACATCTGAGGTGATGTCGTCCACTCCCTGCACAAAAGGGAAGGGAAAACAGGCTGCTGACCCTGGGCGGCCCAGAGGAAGAGGCCCCAGCTCTGGGCCCCCACCCCCCCACCCCCCTGGGCTGGCAGTGCCCAGGGCCCCTCGGCCACCCTCCCAGGCTGGCTGCTTGCCTCTCTCCCAGGCTCATCACCACCTGCCCAGCTCCCGGCCCCTCCCCCAGTGCATCAGGGATGATCCGATGCTGACTGCTGGGAAGGCCTAGCCCAGCAGCTTAATAGTCACTTCGGAACTAGACCGGTGGCAGATTAAGGGTTGCTAATTTGGAACCAGGGACTGATGTTCTATAAAAAGCAGAGGCTTTGGGATCTGTTTCGTTTTTTTTTTTTTATTTTTTATAAAAGTAAGCCATTTTAGAAACTCTTCCTACACAAAAGTGATGAAGTCAGAGGAATTAGTCTGCTTCCCTCACCGGTTTCTTCTTTGGTGTGTCCTCTTTTCCAGCTTCCTGTCCAGCCTCTCTACATCCCCCCAGATGCCCCTGCCCCACGGTCGGTTGGGATACAGAGGGGACAGCAGCTTTAAAGAGACACGCCCGGGACGCCTGGGTGACTCAGTTGGTTGAGCGGCTGCCTTTGGCTCAGGTCATGATCCCAGCGTCCTGGGATCGAGTCCCACATCGGGCTCCTTGCTTGGCAGGGAACCTGCTTCTCCCTCTGCCTCTGCCTGCCACTCTGTCTGCCTGTGCTCGCTCGCTCTCTCTCTCTGACAAATAAATAAATAAAATCTTAAAAAATAAAAAATAAAAAATAAAGAGACATGCCCATCCTCCTAGGAGTCCAGGCACAGAGAGACCCACCTGGTGGTCCTGGGGTGGGGGGCCCAGCGCTCCTGCAGGAAAGGGCAGCTGGTGACAGAGGGGGTGCCTGGGAGTGGGAGACTGTCCCAAGGGCCCATGTGACTCCCGATGGCCCTGCCAGGAGTGTCTGCATTTCAGAAAAACAGTACAGGGAGAAGAACCCTCGGGAATGAATTGCTCATTTGTTCAGGGGAGTGTCAGGAAGGCCTTCCGGGGACCCCTCAGAGTACAGTCTGGAGGCTCCACGGAAGTGACCCTAAACTCTTGCCCGGGACAGACACACACAGAATCTGTGTCCTTCCTGATGCCAGGCAGACCAAGGCCTGGGAGACGTCACCGCCTCCTCCTACTTGGCCTGCAGACGGAATGTAAAGAGAAGGCAGCTCCAGGCTGGAAAAACCCAGAATGTTGAAAGTGACTGGGAAAACGAGCTTCACGTCGTTTCCTGTCTTTATCCCACAGAGAGCACGTTAGCAAGCACAGTAACTTCGAAAAGCATCTGTGTGAACACGCACACGCACGCACATGCACACACACATGCACACACCCTAAAGGGAACGCGTCTCCAGAAAGCAAATGAGGTACCATCTGGGAGCCTTGAGTGAACCAATGTCAGCTTGTAAAGTCCTTTTTTTTTTCTTTTTGTTTTTGAGATTCGCCCCAAACCTGTTCTTCTGGCCCCTCGATGCGGGAGCTAAGCCGTTCCTCCCCGGAAAGCTCCCTGGCTGTGCAGAGCCCCCCACTCTCTCAGTGGCAAGTTCCAGGACGTTCGTTTGAGGCCCCAACATCTGCTATGTAGCCATTGAGAGAAATTATGAGAAGCCGTCAAGGCGGAGAGGAACAGAGTCCGGGGTTGGGAAGCAGGGGCCCGGTGTTACCGGGGGCCTGCGGGGATGAACTCGCCCTGATCTCGTTAGGGACAGGGCCTCCTGGGCTGAGCGGGCATCGTGGCTCACAAACCAGACCCGGTGTGGGGGAGGCGGAGCCTCCGGACGGCCCTGTCCCTGCCAGCGGGGCACTTGAAGCCACCTGTTCCTTGGGACACAGGTCTGGGAAGGTCCCCGTCACAGGGAGGGGACAGGAGGCCACAGAACCACAGTGGCAGGACTAGGGAGAGGCTTATGAGCTTCCTTCTGTTCCTTGCAGGGGACAAGCAGGTGTGGGGCTGTCCAGAGACAAATCCAGTTCGAACCCAGCCATCCCATGAGTGAGGTGACCCCCTCGCAGAAAAGGCGCCAATCTTGTGACAAGCCACCCTCCGCACGCATGTCTTCTCTTTCTAAGCCGGTCCACTGAAGTATCACATCGTGTCTGCTCCAGACTGTGTGTAATGCCCTCATAGTACAATAATTACAGAGTGTAATTCACAAACTTACATATGGTATCATATAGTGCAATTTATAAGTCATATAATACGCATATATAGTATAGTAAGCATATAATATAATACAACTTAAAGTGTGATAGGATTTGTAGCACATACGGGTCTATGATTTCGTCAGATGTGTAGCCACCAGCATAATCAAGAACAGGTCTAGCACTTTCGAAACTCTGGATCCTGATGCCCCTTTGGAGGTGGCCTTCCTCCAACCCCGGCCCCCTGTGACCCCCTCCGTCTTCCGCCCTGTCCTGGAGGCCTCCGGAGCCTGCCTCCTTTCCGAGGGTTGTCTGTCCTGAGCGGCTGGATCTTGGCTGTGCAGCTTTCTCATCGACCCCACTGGTCCCGTCATGTTATTTTCAAGTTTAAGCATTTTATTAACAGCCAGAGCCCGCTTGATTTTATTCTGACTTTCCAGGCTTTAAGGGAAGCAAACTCAGCCAGAATACTTGCAAATATACTTCTTAGCTCATCGTGTTTTCCGCTGGAAGAACTGCCGTGGTTGACAGTTAGTCACAGCCTGGGGACGACCTAAGTCATTTTTGATTCGTGTCAGCCTCCTGAAATGTGTTTGGCAGGACTTCCCCGTGACTGGTACACTGGCATTATATATTTTTAAAAGTCCCCAACACATGAAATCCCCTTCCAAAGTTAGATCAGACCTCACTAGTAACATTCCTGAAATGTCTACGATCAGTTCATCTGGGACTAGATCAGTCATCTGGGACTGACAAGTAGGACCTAGAACTGTCACTGTTACGGAGCAGCCCGCCCCCACCCCCTGCCAGGAGAGGGCCCCTCGGCCAGTGGGGCTGCTGGAGGAGCTCTCCTGACTCATAATGAAAGATGTCACCAGCCAGAGCTAACTAACCAGAAGTCACGCAGGGTGCAGAGGCCCGGGGGTCCTGGGGCTCGTGGTGAGGATACCCACTTCCCAGGGACTGGAGTCCTCCCACCACAGGCCGCTGCCCACCTGCTGGACGGCCTTCCTGGAGACCCTACCACACCTTTTAGGAAACTCTGCCTCTTCGGCCCCTTCCTGCCTGTCCTGGGCCTCAAGCTGGGTGGAGATGAGGGAGGTTTGCATGGCAAAGCCTAGAAGGGGAAAATTCCAGGTGGAAGGAATGTATTCAGATGCTTATGAGTCAGGAATTTTGGCTGGAGCAGCAACACGAGGAGAGGGAAGGTGAGGCAAGAGGAGAAAAGGAAGAGGGAGAAGGAGGAGGGGAAGCCAGTGTTGCTGGAGAGAGCCCTGGGGTCCCGTGGAACAGTTGAGGTCTTGCCCATACCTGTCCCTATTCCTGGCTCTTCCTTTTATCCTTCACTGTTTAATGACTACCTTCAGGAGGTAGAAGGTTTCAGGGGAAGAGCCCAAACCCTAGGACCCCAGTACAGAGGGGCTCAGACCAGGTGATGGCCATGAGAACGTCCCAGAAGGAGCGTAATGGAAGACAAAGGACTGACCTGTGGTCTTGCATCCAAGCGCGTGTGTGTTGTGAAAGTGTGTGTTGTGGAAGTGTGATGTGTGTGTGTGGACACGCCGAATGGCCCCTGGTCAGGGTCAGGAGCTCTTCCCACCTGCACCTGGGAGAGCCGGCTGCTCTCCAGGGCAACCCAGGCTCTCCCAGGAGGCAGCAGGCGGGCACACTTGACTCCATCGCCACACCCACCACGGAGCCCGGCTCCTGAGACGAGAATAAATCGCTTGGTAGAAGAACACACTGTGCAAGGTGGAAAGGAACAAATAGAAAGTCCCCACGCCTCCCACGCCTGTGGGACTTCTGGCAGGAAAGGGGGATGACAGGAGGCTGAGGCAGAGGCTCACAAACCGCAGCGGGACTGGCTGCCATGTAATTAATTACTTGTTACTTTCGGTGTCGTGCTACTTCCAAGGAGTCACTGTAAACACTCGCTTTGGGATTACCCTGTGTCCCCCTCCCCCTTGACACCCAGGGACACATAAAACAAATCGTTTAAAAAAACAGCCTGAGAACATCCAGCTTGGAGAAGGACACTGGTCAGGATTAGCTTATGGTGATTTTATGACAGCGCCATGGGGTGCTGGGGGAGGCGGACGGAGCTAACTTCTGCACCTGTGGAAGCCACTGTTCTGATTTCTCTACAGGATTCTGAGACCTGACTGGCTGTGCTTCAGCTGCAAATTAGGCAAACCTTTTTTTTTTTTTCCACATCTTTGGGTTGACATGGAAACACTGCTGGGCCCGCCCCAGCCCCATCTCGGGAGACTTGGCCCACTCCCAGGCCCCGCTGGCCACCTCTGGGCCTCAGCTGAGTTGGCCGGGGGTGCGTGGGGTGCCCGCCCATGAGAACTCCACGAGGCAGCCTGCAAAGTGGACTGGCATGGAGAGTCTTGCCCAACAAGGCAAGGACGGGGTCCGTCAGCTTCCTGGTTTCCAGAACTCCTCAAGCAGGAGCAGAGGACGAAGCCGCGGTCATCTTCGGCAGGTGCAGCGAGGCCGTGGTTGACCACAGGCTCAGCAGAGACCTGGGGGTGGAAGAGACAATGAGTCGGGTAAAGGGTATGGGGTCCCAAGTAAGGAAGCCAGCGCTGTGGACGGCCCCGTGAGCCCCCCGCCGAGGTGGCCTCCCCCGCCGCAGACGCCCCCCCTCCCCCGCCGCAGACGCCCCTGGGGCCCAGGTCACCATGCCCAGCACCCTCGGGATGTCCATGTCTAGTGTCGCCCAAGCCTGGCCCACGCATGTCGTGGCTTGGACCGTCAGGAGGTTCTGGACCCTGTTACCTCTGGGACAATAAACTCCACCCCCTAACTTGAGGGGCCTGGGAGATCCTCTGCCCCTTGCGGGGAAAAAGGAAAATCCATGTAACTGAATCAGCCTCTGCCACGCAGGATTTTAAAATTTGTAATGGGGGGCACCTGGGCTGCTCAGTCGGTTAAGGATCCGATTTCAGGTCCTGGGATCGAGCTCTGTGCTCGGCAGGGAGTCTGCTCATGCTCTCTCTCTCTCTCAAGTAAATACATAAAATCTTTAAAAATAAATAAATAAAATAAACTTTGCAATGGGATGGGGCCATGATCAGAGCTCCAGGGCCCGGCCCCTCCTGTAGGCCACTCTCTGCTCCTGCCCCGCCCTTCCCCTCCTACCAGCATCCCCCGAGTCTACTGAACTATCAAGCACAACGCATTTCTGTTCCAAGTCTGCAAAGACGGATCCAATGACCGCTAGGTGTGGGGCCGCGCAGGGGGGCTGTGGAGGAGGACGGAGGGCGGAGATAGGACGTGAACATTCCTCAGGAGAGGCACAGGGAGGAGGCGGGAGGGTCGGGGGGTGAAGGCGGCTCCGACGGAGGCTGTGTTGGTGTGGCGGGCCGCACGTTATCTCTGACCGGTTCTCTCATCTGCTACTCTGAACTAGATCCCATGAAAGCCCATCGGCGCACAGGGAGCGGGGAAGGTAACACTACGTCAACAAAAACCAAGGCCATCTTGGCCAAACAATCAAGGTCAGCACCAGCCACCATTAAGTCCTGTTGATAATGCGGGCGCTGGATAGGGTGTGTGATGAATATGGAATTCACCTCGGTGGTCTTTCTCCAAAACCCGGCGTCTCCATCTATTCGTGAGAAAAATACCAGGCAAATTCTGACAGAAAAGCATTCTATAATATTCCTGACACAACTCCTCAAAACTGTCAAGGTCATCAAAAACAAGGAAAGTCTGAGAAACTGTCCCAGCCAAGAGGAGCCTGAGAAGACGAGACAGTTAAACGCAGCGTGGAATCCTGGGTGGGATCCTGTGACAGAAAGTGAGTATGAGGTGAAAACGAAAGAAATCGGAATAATCTATACACTTCAGTTAATAATGCGGCACTGATGCTGATTCATTGTTTGTAGCAAATGTACCACTACACGCTAACGACCGCTATGAGTAATAGGGGAAGCCCAGAGCAGGGCATGTAGGAACTCTACGATAGCTCAATATTCTGTAAATTTAAAACTGTTCTAAAAAATCTATTTACAAAAGAAACAAACAACAACCCTGCGGCAGTGAGATGTGGGATGGCCGGTCTGAGAACCCGAATCTCTAGTCACTAAAGCCATTTTCACGAAGCTAGCTGCAGTGGGGATTCTGTAGTTTGCAACTAAGAACCTCGACCAGGATATGCTTTTCCATATTTACATACGACACTGAAAAAAAGAAAGCTGCGGGAGATCTGGTGTCATTTTCCATTTTGAGTTACAATCAATTTAGTGGAAAAGGCAGGATAATGTGTATGAAGTATCTGGGGACTGAATCGGGGCTAATGAGATAATATTTGCAAACCGCTCTGAGCCCCCCAGAGCTCCAGAAAGGCAAGGAACACATATTATTATCATGAGACAAAAAAAATTAAAAAAAAATGCTTTCAAATTTTGGCAGGAAGGCGGCTATAAGTGGAAATCAGTTCAATTACTCTTGCCTTTCAAAACAGACAAGTTCTATAAAAGTTAAAGTGATTTTTCTTTTTCTTTTTTTTGTAAATCAAATTCCTCCTTCCTTCCTGTGTCAGACCTTACTGTTCTATGATCTTTCAATTATTTTTGTCTGGGCTCTCTTTGACAATGTACCCCAGCACTTTTAGTTTCTTTGCTTTCAGGTTCTCTGGCAGGATATTCTCATATTTCAAAATCTATCCCTGTTTTGAGGAAAAAAAAAAAAACCCACAACCATCCCAAACCATTTGCTTTCCTTTGATGTTATCTGAAATTTCAAAACAAATAGTGATCGAAAGCAAATCATTGCAATGGTAATAATAGCAGAAAATGATTTTTTTTCCTTTAAAGACGCATTTAAAAATATTGTCGGCTCATCGAAACATCGAGTAAGCTGGGGAACGTTTGTCCTTCCTAAAGCGGAAGGTAGAGCTGTCACTGCCCCCCAGCATCAACCTGTTACACTGTTTGGTTCTTCAAAGTCTGTAGGGAGGAATAATATGTCGGTAAAAGTTGAATAACTATGAGAATGCCTTCTCCCTCAATTTAAGGTGAGATACATCTTCTAGAAATTCTCCAGAGTGGTTGTATCTGGTTAAGACCCTGCTGTGATTAGCAGGGACTGTGGGCACGGACTGTGCTTGACCCACCTTCAGCCCACGCTAGGTTTTTGGGGTTTGGTTTTTGGTTTTTAAATCTTGCAAAAGATCATGGGGCACCTGGGTGGCTCGGTGGGTTAAAGCCTCTGCCTTCGGCTCAGGTCATGATCCCAGGGTCCTGGGATGGAGCCTCGCATCGGGCTCTCTGCCCAGCAGGGAGCCTTCTTCCTCCTCTCTCCCTGCCTGGCTCTCTGCCTACTTGTGATCTGTTTGTCAGATAAATAAATAAAATCTTTAAAAAAAAATAAATCTTGCAAAAGATCATAAGAATTAGCTAATGCATTCCAGAACATTTTGCACCAAGACCCTAATACTATCTTGGTAGATGCGTGGCCTATTTCCTAAGATATAACTGAAAACATTCACCATTTTGCAAACATGTAGCAAGAGTCGCCAGTTTCAAAACTCTGTTAATGGAAGGGCGTCCTCCCGGTTCTCTGGGCAGTTCAGCATTTTAGGATTTTTTTGATGTGCCAAACCTACCTCCTCGCCCCAAATTCAGTTTGGTAAAGATATTTGATGTGACAACTAATTAGAAATCCAATTTAAATGACACAGGAGATTCACTGACTGCCATAATGAAAGCCAGATGTGGGCTGATTTCCGAGAAGGTGGATGGATAGCTCAGTTATGTGATCCAGAAACCCGGGTTGTCTTCTTGCTCTTCCTTTTGTATAGTTTTATTGGTAGGTGTGTTCCCCTTGTGGACCTGTAGAGGTCAAAGCCACCTATTTCCTCCTTAACATCCAGTGGGAGATGGAGTGGGTCTGTCTGCAAATCTCCCAGGCGTGAGGGTCACGTGATTGGACAGTTCTCATCACACAATCATCCCTGGACCAATGATGGGACAGGCACCGTGAGGCAATGATATGCGTTAAGTCAGCCCAGACGCTGGAATGGGGAAGTGGTTTCACCTTCCCCTCAAAACCTTAGGCTTCTCCTGGACAGAGCAGGTGCATCCAAATGAAAATCTACTTCCCCTTAGGAAGGGGGAAATGGCAACGGAGGCTCCCACCAGACCCCCTCTGCTCTGCAGTGATTTTCTGATATCAAAGTTATCTTTGGTAAAAGCTCAAATTTCAAAATTTCTTCTTGGACATGTTTTCTGGCACAGATGGAATATTAGGGGGAAAGGGAGTTTATTGATAAGCTCAGGAAAAAGAGATTTTTCAGTCATGCCATCTAGAAAATAGTCCCTAAATTCAGCCAATACACACCCTAGATACAAATTCATTTTTTTGAAATTCTTGAAACTCATGGAATTCTTTTCAAGAACTTTGTCTTTGAAAGTTTTCAGTTGAAAAAAAGGTGTACAAAGACAATTTTAGCAAGGATTCCCAGCATCCATGGCTTGATTGGGCACTAAATATCTTTAATAAGGGGAAGTTTATATTCAAACTTCCAAAACTAGTTATCAAATATGATAGAGCTTTGCTGAAAGATATCATTTTAGGGGCGCCTGGGTGGCTCAGTGCTCTGAAGGCTCTGCCTTTGGCTCTGCCTTCGGCTCGGGTCGTGATCCCAGGGTCCTGGGATGGAGCCCCGCATCGGGGCTCTGCTCCGTGGGGAGCCTGATTCCTCTTCTCTCTCTGCCTGCCTCCTGCCTGCTTGTGATCTCTGTCTGTCAAATAAATAAATAAAATCTTTTTTTAAAAAAAGATATCATTTTAAGATGTTTACAGATGCCTGTCTTCTCTCTAGTATTTCAAAAATATAACATCTGCCTCTTGCAGCAGGTGAAAATGTGTATTTCACCTTGTCAATCAACAAACCTTGGGGGAGCACAGATCTTCATGGAGTGCAAAGTGAATCATCTGGGGGATGACGCATAAAATTAACTTTCCGTTAGTGGAGGTCTTCTTATCAATTCCTGGACAGTGTGCTGAAAGGTACTGCTGATGAGGCATGACCCAGCGTGTTCCAGAAATGAGTGTTTTCCTTTCGTTTTCACTCGGTATCTGCAAAGCCCAGCATTTCAGAACCACCAGCGCAGAACCCCATTAATGCTTTTTTTCTATTTGGCCAATTTACTTGGAAGAATTTTCACTCTGCTTCTTTCTTGAAGACCTGAGCAAACCACATTTCGTGTCCAACAGTATTTTGAGCCACGGCGCCTGATCAGATTATGAAACTCCATTTCCTTGATTGGTTCATTCACCACAAGTAATAGGGAAAAGAGGGGCACTGAATCAATGTTCTGCACATCTTGAAGTCTGATGTCCTAAGCAAATTCAGCTAATCATTATTTGATTGAAAAACTGGACAAGCTTTAAGAGCAGTCCAATTTTTTTTCTTAGATTCTTCTCCAAAGACAACTTTGGCAGTTCGCAGGCTGCAAATTTTCACGGGAGCTTCTCCACCGCGAAAGGCTGACTTCATGGCTGCTGTTGTCCCTTCAGTTTGGGGAATGGAGGAAGCTGAACCATATAAAACCTTCAGTGCTTCGTGGGTTCCTGATACGATGCTCTGGTTCTGTCCCGTCTTACCTGCAGTAGAAAATTTCCTTTTGCTGAAACACAAGTGTATAAACATACAGAAAATTCTATTAAAATATTTTGACCAAAGGAGCATTTAAATCAAGAATTTCTGACATAAGGGGTGCCTGGGTGGCTCAGTGGGTTAAGCCTCTGGCCTTTGGCTCAGGTCATGATCTCAGGATCCCAGCACCGGGCCCTCTGCTCAGTGGGGAGCCTGCTTCTCTTCCTCTCTCTTTGCCTCCTGTGATCTCTGTCTGTCAAAAAAATAAATAAGATCTTAAAAAAAAAAGAATTTCTGACATAATTACACAACATTTAAGGAAGTCCAACATACTGAAAAAATACTCCATCCATTTGTGTGAATCCTTATCCGACTTCATCAGGCACTTGTGATGTCATCTTCAAGTGCCCAAAAGGAAAAAAAGGGGGGGGGGAGTGAAAATGCAAGGTTTTGATACAAACACCTGTTCCTGCACTTGGAACATGACGGAGGGTATGGAGCGATGCCTGGTTCAGACGCCAGACATGTCTGAGACCCACGGTGCTACCTTCGGTTTCCCAGGCCCGTCCTTGACCTGAGCCCACCACAGCCAACGGCACGGAGGTGAGATTTAAGTCCCCTCTCTCAGCCATGGTCTGATACCACCTTATCAGGACAAGGGCTAACTGGCACAGACAGAAGACAGTCCCAAGGTCTATTTATATACTTTGTTACAGTATGTAATTATGATTATGTAACCCAATGTTATTCTTAAGATATATGTCTATTTGTATCAAAACAGCTCCTATACTGTGTAGCAGGAAACAGCAGAATGATTTAAATTTCTATAGCAGTAAACACAACAGATTATATGAACATATGAGTTTTCTCTCAAGGCTTTCTTGCTTTGTTTTCTGCTTATCCCCGCCATTCAGGAGGCTAGTTATTTATTCTCTGTAGTTTGTATATGAAATAAATATGCATTTTGAATTCTCCAGAGGTGACTTGAGATAAGGGTACTTACTATGCTTCATTCCTGCATTCTGTATTCTGATGTCCTCTGCCACCAAATACTTCCATTTAAATTGCTTAACGTGGAATGACTCGGCAGTGAATCTCAGGGAGCAAGAGTTACTCTGCGCATCTCAACTACGTTGATTTGCTCAAGTGATGTGAGACAGAAACATTAAGAGAGGCAGGCCTCAGGTTACCAATGAAGATGGGCATTAAAACGCTGTCTGTCACTTATTTGGAGTACGGAATCCTATCTCCTTTAAGCAAAATGTTATACATGGTGGGTCAGCAATGTCCTCTCTCTGTAAATTGAATTATAGTGATCAAGTGACTCATGATATCTGTGGACTCATGTAGATAAACTGACCAGCCCATCTTCAAGTTCAAGTTTGGATGCTGGAGGCAGGGAATTGTAGCGATGTGGGAGGTCCAGGCTTTAGAGGGAAGCTACACATGGTTTACCTCCGGCAACCTTCCCGGCTGTGGGTGTAGCCTCCATTGTCTTTGAGCAATTTTATGTCTCCGTAAATTGCAGGTTGACTGTCTTAGCTTCCAGTGGCTGCCATCACCAAGTACCGTGAACTGAGGGGCTTCGGGAGGCAGAAATCGCTGGCTGCCCAGTTCTGGGGGCCAGGAGTCTGTGCTCTCTCGGGAAACACCAGGAGAGGACCCTTCCTCACCTCTTCCAGTCTCTGGCAGTCGCTGGAGGTCTGTGCTTGGTGGCCCATGGCTGAGAGGCACACAGCCCAATTTGGCGTCTGTCCTCACGTGGCCTTCTCCTGGTGTCTGGGTTTCCATGTCCAAATGTCCCTCTGCCTATAGGGGCATCAGTCATTTTGGATTAGAGTCCACCTTCATTTAGGATGACCTCATCAGAACTCGATGACCTCTGCAAAGACCCTACTTCCAAATCAGGCCCCATGAACAGGGGCTGGGTAGAAATGAATTTTGTGGGGCACCCTTCAGCCCCATACTGTAACCGGTAGCAACACCGCAGGATTCTGTCCTGTTCAATTGCTTTCTCTCCCTCCAACCTTGGAAGAACCAGTGTGGCCTTCATTTGCCCCTTCGTTTCAATATTCTTGATCTAGAAACGCATCTGTTCTTCAGATTCTCTTTTAAACGGAATATCTGCCTGGTTAAAATCTTGAACAGGCATTCATTTTTGTATCTGTATGAGAGCCATCATCTTAGTTTTTAAGAAAATGATGTAGAGGGACGCCTGGGTGGCTCAGTTGGTTAAGCGGCTGCCTTCGGCTCAGGTCATGATCCCAGTGTCCTGGGATCGAGTCCCACATTGGGCTCCTTGCTCGGTGGGGGGCCTGCTTCTCCCTCTTTCTCTGCCTGCCACTCTGTCTCCCTGTGCTCGCTCGCTCTCTCTGCCTCTCTCTCTGACAAATAAATAAATTTAAAAAAAATTTAAAAAAAATTAAAAAAAAAAAAAAAGAAAATGATGTAGAATGACCAGGAAGGAAAAAGAATGCACAAGGGGATTCCCTTCCCCTTCTGTGGGCCTTGAGCCGGCCCCCAGCAAAGCACTGAAGTAGGTCAAGGCTACCTTGAACCACGTCTGCCTTCCCCTCAACACCTGCTCTTCCTCCCAGGAGATGTCTTCTTAGTGTCTTCGTCCTGCACACGGAGTGGTTGGAGCCCTCACCTGGGGCCTGAGCACCTAACAGAAGGGCTTTCTCGGGAACCCCGCCCACCTTTCTCTGTCTAAAGGCCTACGGTCCTCAGTGGCTCTGGTGTGAGTTCACTGTCAGGCAGTAACCGACCCCCTGTCCCTATGAACACCTTCTCCATCTCCTGCCTTTTAAAAAAAAGACAATGCTCGGGACGCCTGGGTGGCTCAGTTGGTTAAGCTGCTGCCTTCGGCTCAGGTCATGATCCCAGCGTCCTGGGATCGAGTCCCACATCCGGCTCCTTGCTCGGCATGGAGCCTGCTTCTCCCTCTGCCTCTGCCTTCCTCTCTGTCTGCCTGTGTTCACTCTCTGGCTCTCTCTCTCTCTCTCTCTGAGACAAATAAATAAATAAAATCTTTAAAAAAAAAAATAAAAAGACAATGCTCGCTGATCCAATTTAACCACTATTCAGTATGGTGTAGTGATTTCCAGTAGTGTCATTGAGATTCTGTTCCCGTTTTTTCCAGTCTCCTCCATTTTTGCTGCTGAATTCAAGTGTCTAAAGCTTTCTTTTCTTTCTTTTTTTCCCCTATTGCTTCTTGTGGCATAGCTAGAGAGCTAGAAAGTCTGTTCTTATGAATTGGGAAAGTTATCAGATAAAACATTTCCTTTTAATCTATTTTTTTGGAAATGGGCAATTAATTTGCTTAACATTTTTTCTATTTATAAATTTTTCTATTCCCTTCTTTGTTAGGTGCTTTAGTTTAAATTTTTCAAAAGTGTTGAAAAGTATATAAATAATTCCATTTTTAGTCATAACTTTAAGGATTTAAAGATAGATTTATACAAGGGCATGCTTTGCACTTTCCCACTGGAAATAAATTAAGGGCTCATCAACTTTGGATTGTTTAAGTAAATTACGGTGTGACTGTGTAATTCAATGCTATACAACCACTAAGAAATTCGTGGGTTAGGGGCGCCTGGGTGGCTCAGTCAGCTGAGCGCCTGACTCTCAGTTTCGGCTCAGGTCATGATCTCTGGGTCCTGGGATCGAGCCCTGTTTGGGCTCTGCCCTTAATGCCTAGTCTGCTTGAGATTCTCTCTCTTGCTCTCCCTTTGGCCCCCGACCCAGAATGTGCTCTCTTTCTCTCTCAAATAAATAAATAAATAAATCTTAAGAAAAATAAATTTGTAGATTAGTATTCGTTAGCATGTGTGCCATTTGCCGTGCTGTTATAACAAAGTACCACAAACCAGGCAGCTTAAAAGAACAAAAATGTATTTGCCTCCCATTTCTGGAGACCAGAAGTCTGAAATCAAGGTGTCAGGGGAGACATGCTGTCTCTGAAACCTGGAGAGGATCTTTCCTCACCTCTTCCAGCTTCTGGTGGTTTCTAGACATCCCACCTCTGTCTTTGCATGGCCTTCTCCTTGTGTGTGTCCCTTCTCTTCTTAAAAGGATGCTAGTCCTATTGGATTAAGGTTCAACCTACTCTGGGATGACCTCATCTTAATTTAACCAATCTGGGGTGCCCGGTTGGCTTAGTTGGAAGAGCATGCGACTCTTGATCTCCAGGTTCTGAGATCAAGCCCCGCGTTGGGTGTAGAGATTACTTAAAAATAACATCTTAAGGGACGCCTGGGTGGCTCAGTTGGTTAAGCGGCTGCCTACGGCTCAGGTCATGATCCCAGCGTCCTGGGATCGAGTCCCACATCGGGCTCCTTGCTCGGCAGGAAGCCTGCTTCTCCCTCTGCCTCTGCCTGCCACTCTCTCTGCCTGTGCTCTCTCTCTCTCTCTCCCTCTCTGGCAAATAAATAATAAAAATCTTAAAAAAAAAAAAGATACTGGATATCAACCTTTAAAAAAAAATAACATCTTAAAAAAAAAAAGAAACAACCATAACAACTAATTATATCTGCAATGATCCTGCTTCCAAATAAAGTCACATTCTGAGGCACTGGGAGTTAGGACTGCAACATTATCTCTTTGGGGGATAGAGTTCAACCCATAACATCATGTTGAGATATCTACATCATATTCTCAAGTAGAAAGAGGAGTAAAAAGATAGCATGCATAGTACTATCTCATTTAATTACAGAACAGGTCTGGTGGAATCCCTCAGGTTGGTGGGGAAGTATGTGTCAGCCTCCAAGGACAGCCAGAAGCAAAGCTGTACTTACTAAAAACTGGTTCTGATGGAAGAAACTGGTTCTGAGCCATTTAAAGTTAGATTTTCAAAGTTTTGTGGCAATTACTCAATACAATTGAAGTCAGAAAACTGGATTTCAGGTTTGGAAGGTTTCAAAGCTATAAATACTCACCAAGACCAGGGAATATCCATGGTTTATGGCTCTTCTGTCTTCAGGACTGGGGAGGAGACCCTCCAGCAGGAATCATTAGGCCTGCCCCAAGAAGGGATTGGCACGGAGTAGAGGAAGGTTCCAGGAGACCGAGTTGTCCCACTGAAAGCTGAGGGTAAAAGGCCAATGGGGTGTCCACATATCGTGGTGGAAGGGACCTGGCAACTCCAGATCAGGCCTGTGGTTGCAGGAGTCTGTAATTTCCTGGAAGCTTGCCCATGCTTGTCATTCCCATGTTACTGTCCCAGGCCACAAGGAGAGAAGGCAGGCAGATTGGAGGTGATGGTGTTTCACTGCTGGAGAAGGGCCTGAGGTGTAGAAGGGCTACTGTGTGTCAAGGGAGGGGACATTGTGGCCACAGCTGCTGGAAGCCTGGGCAATGGCCATGGGCTTCCTGGAGATGGCCCAAGATGGGCCCACCAATGCCTCGGCACTGGGGGGTTGGACAGTATGATGATGGTATCCTGCTGACCCTCTTCACTGCTTCACTTGGTAATCTTCCAGAATAGGACCTGGGTCTCAGGAGGCTGGTACTCTCCTCAAGCTCTACCCTGCTTCTCCGAGGGTTTTTTTCTGGAATCGGGTATAACGGGAGGCTGGTTCAGGCAGAGGAAGACTGGGTTCACCCTTCATAGTTACACCGAAAAAACAATGTGCTTGTGTTCTAAAGAACAATAGGAATGCCAGTTCTAACGGTTGCTTACGTAATGCTTCTTATGTGTCAGCCTCTGTCTTAAGCATTTTTTTTATTTTTTTATTTTTTTTGTCTTAAGCATTTTAATAAATTAGCTCATTTAATCCTCATTAACAAAACTGTGAAGAACGCACTATTACTATTCCCATCTTGATAGAGAAACTGGAGCACGAAGAGGTTAAACATTAGCTAAGACACTCTTCTGCTAGTTGAGGAAAACCCAGGTCTTCCTTTGCCTGGGAATTCTGTTAATAATGTCACCAGAGCAGGCTGATCTTGAAGAATAGTGTGTATTCTGGTGGGCTAGTTGGGGAGTGGGAGCTACTGGACACATGCTTCATTGCCAAGGTCATTTTTTGGGTTAAATAATGCGCAGCAGTAGGTCTGAGGGCCCACTGGGTAGGCATTCCAGTCGGTGATCTGGCCTTGGGGAATTTGGGGTCAACAGTGATGTTAATAATGTTTAAGCTCCTGAGCCAAGAAGAAATGTCTAAAACATGAGTAAGGCTAGAAACAGTTCCAAATTCCAGACCTGAGGGGATCTGGAGCCAGAGGAGGCCCCTCCTTGCCCCACTGGGTAGGGTGGAGATAGGATTCCATTCTCAGTGGGAGGTTACGGGGTGAAGGGGTTGTTCTCTTCCAGAGGGTAGCCTCTAGCTACAGGGATTAAAATAATTTTTGCGGTGGGAGAGAGCTGGGCTCTTGATTTATCTTTCCCTCCAGGAAGGGCTAATGAGTAAGAACAGCTAATATTAATCGAGTGCTTATTCGGTTAATTTCCATGTTAACCCTCTTCCAGGTAACATTTTCCTCAACCTTGTAAGGCAGGTGTTATTATCCCTAGAGAGGGATAGTTAGTCCTGGAGAGGTTAAACAATTTGCCTAAGCTAGAGTTTTTAAGAAATTTATTGAAGTGTGGTGTATGTTGGGAAAAATTGTAAGGGTGTAGATCGACATAAGGCTGTAGATCTCACAGCGAACCCATCTGTGAGCCATCTCTTGGGACAACAAATACGGCCTGAGATCCCAAGTGTCCCACACACCTCCTGGATGCCTTCCCCTGTCACTGCCCCAACTCCTCCCCAGAGGTAAACATTATTCAGATTTCCAGCAAAAGAGCTCAGTGTTCAAAAAAATGAAAGTCAACCAAGTAAAGGTGAAGATCTAATTGGTTTTATTAAATGATTCATGAGCCCGGTGGCATTCCGTCTAGCAAGTAGGGGGGGAGCTGCCAGGAGTCCCACAAAATGGAAGCTTTTTATAGAAAGTTATTAGCAAAAGGAAAGAAAGGAAGGGTTCAGGTGAGATCACTGTGCCAGAAGGGGGAGGGGAGGGGCTTATTATGCAGATTACCTCATCCGCCTTGTCAAGGTTGGGGGTGGGGTTGGGGACAGAGGCTTATCAGACAATTCCTGATGGACCTGGTCAGACTACATTTCCAGGGGGAGTTGAAACTGCAAATAGTTTAGGTATTAGTCCAGATTTGGTGGCTTGGCTTAAGTGACACCATTTTGTGTTTAAACATTAGTTTTGCCTGATGTTCGACTGTATAAATGGAATTGTACAACACGTGTTCTTGTGGTGTGGCTTCTTTTGGCCAACATTATGGGGGTGACATTTATTCCTGCTGCTGAGCGTAGCCCAGTTCACCCGTTTTCATGGGGTTATGGTGTCCCATTGTATGCCTTTGTGCTGGGTACAGACCCAAGAGCCAATGACTGAGTCACAAGGTTGGTGCTAACTGGGATTTCGAACCAGATGTGTCAACTTTAAGCGTAACCGTTGTGTCCTATGCCGTCATGTGCCACGGTTGGCATCGGGCTGGGGTTATGGAGGCAACACCAGACTGGCATCCTGAGGAGAGACCGGATGTGGCAGTGGAACTGGATAGGGAACAGAGAGGAGCACCCGTGCTGGGAGATCTGGGGGGAGTGTGGTGAGCAGAAGGGTACAGTCCCTGGCGTGGATTCCTGGGGAGGTGGTGATGTCATTCAGCTTAAGGAGAGCAGAGGTGGAGCCAGTTTGTGGGAGAAGAGTGTGAGTTCAGTCTGGCCCAGGAAGAGTCCCAGGATGCCTGAGGGACCTCCAGTGGTGTGATCCAAGGGGCAGTATGGCGGAGACTTTAACGCTTTGGGCTCGGGACTCAGGAGCCCTTGTTGTGGGCCAAGCCAGGGAGATGGGATTGCTAGGGGAGGATGGTCACAGGGGGAAGAGCCTTGAGGACCCTGACACCGCCGAGTCAGGTTGTCTCCTAGGACCAGGTGGTCCTGGTGGGGGTGGGGAGTAGAAAGTGGAAAGTGTCTAATTAGCGGAAACCAAGAATGGGCACAAACATTGGCGAATGGCTCTAGCCCCTCCCAGTGTGGTGACCACACCCACATTTTTAGGACCCTTCTCTTTTAGCAGGGTAGGCTAGAGTAGGGGACGCTAAAGCAAAGAGCCCTAAGAGTGCTGGTTTGGGGGAAAAAAAACAGTTTAGTATGAGATATTTTGGGAACTTAGGGAAAACATTTTAGAAACATAGACTGACATAGTTCAGAAATGGGGCTGTTCCCCTGACCCCCTAGAGAAGGGCCTGGGAATGTGGGGCTCAAGGAGTGGCGACTGGCATGGTGAGTGGGGACAAACGATGCAACAGAGAGAGAGAATTAGGTGACGTGAAAACAGTTGTCATGCCGTATCCTCTGTGGTGCGTGTTGGAGGACATGGTCCTGCCAGAAAGAATGGGGACCACCAGAGCCCCTTGGCCATCGGGCCAAGACAACAATGATGCGGGTCACCTTACTGTGCCTCTCACCCGACACACACGCGTTGTTAGGCTTGAACAAGGGTTACAACGACCCATTCCACAGCCAACACAGTCAGCTAAAGGATCCCCTGTCCCAAGAGCATGCGTCTAGTTTTGTGTCATATCCAGACTCTGGTCCAGCTGCTGCCTTCAACAGAAGCTTTCTCTCGGCACAGCTACCTAGATTCAAGGATGTGCCCGAGGGCCTGCTCTCTGCGGGGTCCTCCTCAACAGATCTGCTGCTTTTCAGACCAGGACCACGCTTTTTCGGTCCCTCCCATTAAATCAGTGCTTAACCAAGAAATATGGTCAATGAGAATGACAAAGGACAGGAGGTCTGGGCTCATAAAGAAGACACCAGAGGCAGGTCTCCAAGGGGAGCCTAATCCTGCAATCTCCTTGCAGCCCGGTGGGTGAGGGGACGCGGGAGCCAGCTGCCATTGC
The DNA here is from genome assembly GCA_004024625.1 of Mellivora capensis. Classification (NCBI taxonomy): domain Eukaryota; kingdom Metazoa; phylum Chordata; class Mammalia; order Carnivora; family Mustelidae; genus Mellivora; species Mellivora capensis. The sequence goes on from PISX010000207.1 coordinate 171,333, forward strand.
AAGGAATGAACGAAGGAACGTGGGCATGAGTCAGTGGGGAGCGCGGGGGAGGGCTCTGTGGAGGAAATCTATGATAAAATGTGCAGATTGAGCCGCTGATTGTGCTTCTGCCTCCCTCGGTAGACTAGTTGACTGAGTAACTCCAGATTAGGGGAGGGAAGAATAGAACATCGTAAACTGGGGCTATTTTGGGTCCAAGACTAAAACACCGAAGTGTTCTGGGGGTTGTGGAGAGCCCCCACACCCTTCTAGCCATGGAACCGGAGGCTGGCGCATTCAAGTGTGGAAAGACACACGGGTAAAAAGTAGTAAGTGCGGGCGCTGCCGCTCTCCAAAGGAGCCGATCTCGTTCCTACAAACTCTGTGGGGCCCTGCAGGTCGGGCAGGGCGGTCAGGTGCCTTTAGATTTAGGGTCATGGCAGAGGTAGGATTGCTCAGCTGTCTCCTGCACTGGTTCACCAAAGCATGCTTCAGGAGAAGAGTCCGGACCCCTGCTGCCGTAGGATGCCAGGGGGCCAGAATGGTCTCTGAACTTCGCACTTCAGCTCATAGTCCTTTAGCCAGACTTGCCCTTAGCAGTCTCATGGGCTGAACGCCCACTGCCTTCCCCTTCCTGGAGCCACAGGGCTAGGTCCTGGAGCCATGGAGTAAGGGGGAATCCCCACTTCCCGGCTCTGCCCTGGGGAGCTGCAGAGTGAATGCAGGCGACCTGGACTGGGTCTCCTCTCGGTGGTCACCGTTCAGGCAGACAGCCGGCCTTGCGGGGCGTTGAATTTGGGTCCGAGCTGGAAATGTCCATTGAGTTTAATAGAAAAGAAGCCCCTGCAGGACCCCTGGGAGAGGTAGGGGAGAGGAAGGAGCAGATGACAGACAGTGGAGAGAGGGGCTGGTAAGAGTCCCCAGGGAAGAGGGCTCTGGGTCTGGCTGTCGGGGAAGGTGCCTCTTCCACTGGAAACTGAACCGTGACGAAGGTCAGAGGCAGATGAGTCTCAGCCATCAGTCAAGGGCCCACCCCCAGGAGGTTGGTTTCATCTTCTCTGTGGAACAGGAGGCGAGGGCTTTGGGGAGGACGGTCGGTTGGCCTGGGGGGCAAAAGGGAAGATTTGGGAAGGCCGTTGTGGGCATGAGACTGGGAGGCAGGGACAGATCAGGATCCCATGACCAGCATAGCTCCCACCACACTCCTTCAGGTCTTAATTCAAAGCCCCCTCCTCAGTGGGAACTTCCCTAACTCTCTCATCTACAGTTGTAACCCCCGGACCTCTGCCGTTTTCTTTCCCTGCTTTTGTTTTCCCTTGGCACTTAATGGTATTTGACAAACTATGTATTTCTTGCATTATTATGACTTTTAAAAAAATATTTTTTTTATTTCAGAGAGAGAAGGGCAGGGGGAGGGGTGGTGGGGGGAGAGAATCTTCAAGCAGACCCCCTGCTGAGCAGTTGGGACTCCCTCCCATGACCCAGGAGATCATGACCTGAGCCGAAACCAAGGTGGACACTGACCAATGGAGCCCCTCAGGCATCCCTGGCTGCCGGTCTATAACACCCGGGGAAGTGGGCACAGAGGCCCAGACGCAGAGAACGCCCCCCCGTGAAGGTGGATTTGGAGACGGATGGTGATGTCAGAGACCAAGCAACTCTGAAGATTGCCGGCAGACCACCCGAAGTCGGGGACAGCCGTGAAACGGATCCTTTCTCACAGCACTCCGAAGAAAGTAACCCTCCGGACACCTTGGTCTTCCACTTTCTAGCCCCCAGAATGTTGTAAGCGCCTCACTCTGTGATGTTCTGTTGCGGCAGCCCCAGTCAGTGAGCACCGCAGCGGACGGACATTTTTTGTTTCATTTTTTCTGTATTTGCCCCACGATTCTCCCAGCATGCATTGCATGCTCAGCCCAAACTCTCTCCGCCCTTAGCTTTGTCCCCACGGGTACACTTTGACCCGAAACCCACCGGAAGATTAGGCCAAGTGATAGGTGCAAACCAAAATGTATGATTCACCAATGGTAATTTTAAAAATCTGGTTTAGTGTTTGCTTTTATGCCTAGTGAGGGAGAGTGGCAGGAAGGCACCACTTAGAGACCTATGCCAAGCACATGGGGGTCCAGGCCCAGAGCCCCGTGTGATGCCTCTCTGTTCGGTTTCTCAAGATGGACCTCTAGAAGCAGCACCACCAGCCCTGGGCCTCGAGTCTCCCTGGTTCGTGCCCTGGGCAGCCTGAGCACTGAGCATGGTGGTTATGCACCAGCAGATACAAATCTGGCTTTACAGGTAACCTTGGAAGGTCAGAACCTGGTCCAGAACCCAGACGTCCTCTAGGGTCCTACTAAGTCTTCCCCCCTAAGGTGGTGCGTTGCTCAGGTTATGAGAAGGAAGGCAGAAATCACTGGAACGCAGGGCCCTAAGAGCTAGTAAGAGGGCGCGAGCAATGGAGCTGTCCTGGGAGGGGTAGCCCTTGCCCTTTACACAGGGTGGGAGATGGGGGTGGGGGCATAGAGAAACCTTCCATTGTATAAGTTGCTTAACAAACAACTTTTGACATCGCATTGGACTCCCCGAATTGACCTTCAGAAATGTAACCTCAATCTTGCCAAATAACCAACTTTATTCAGATGAGGACCCAAGGCCTTTTGTCCTTGAGTAAACAGGACTTCCCTAACTGTACCCTGTTATTGCTAATTCCCGCCAAGAGCAAGAAAAGGGGAGAAGAATTGGCAATAGGTACACACATGCCATGTACTTCCTCCAAATATTTAACCACAAAGGCAGAAATGCTCCCTAAAAATAGCAAAGGAAGTTGTAAAATGGTTAGATCCATTCAGCTCGCGGGACTGGGGATCCTGTGTGAGGGCCAGACAGCCGCTAATCTCTTTAATAAGGAGATCCAGAAATACACACACAGACTTTTCTTTATATTTCTAAGCAGATCAGAAGGGTAAGCTGGTCTCGTCATTCTATAGACGGACTGACTTCAGGATACTGTAGGCTGCTTCCACGCATTGTAATCAGCCCAGGGAAATTTGCACAAACTCTACATCAAACAATTTTGGTTTACTGAAACTGTTTTTTAAAAAGGAGAGACTGAAAGGTGTCCCATTTCCACTGGCTTCTGCTTCTCTCCCAGGTGGTGGGGGTGCAGGAGTTCCCTGTGAACCTCAAAGGCAACGCCCTTCTCCAGACCCTGGTCTTGGAGTTGAATTCTGGGGGGTGGGGGTGGGGGTTGGGAGCCAGACAGTGGAGCTTCTCAGCCTTTGTGAAGCCTAGCCAAGGGACTCCAAACCCATCCCGCTACCCCATTTTCTTCCTTTGACACCAACCACAGGGGCTGACTTAATTTCCTTTTTTTGTTGTTGTTTAAAGATTTTATTTATTTTAATTGACAGAGATCACAAGTAGGCAGAGAGGCAGGGAGAGAGAGAGGGGTAGGCAGGCTTCCCACTGAGTAGAGAGCCGGATGCGGGGCTCCATACCAGGACCCTGAGATCATGACCTGAGCTGAAGGCAGAGGCTTAACCCACTGAGCCACCCAGAGGCCCGCTTAATTTCCTTTTGACTGAGCCCATCACTCAGTCCTGACCCGGAGAAAGCAAGTCCCAGGCTGTGATGCCCTCTCCAAAGCCCTCAAGGCAAGCAAACAGCTATTTTCACTTTAATGAGTTTTATTGCTACCCATTCAGGCTAACAAAATCGGTAAACGTGTTGTGCTGCTTTTTCTTCTTGATTTGTAAGCAAATTCACTAGATTCTGGTGTGACTTGTTTGTAACAGGCAGCACAATTGTTTTGTTTTTCTCCCATTTGGCTTTTTTGGGCTTGTTTTTATTTTATTTTCTGAATTAAGGTTATATACCCACAGTATACCTGACTATACCCTTAGTAATAGACATTCCAAATCTAGAGACATTTGGGGCTCCAGGGTGGCTTGGTCGTTAAGCATCTGCCTTCAGCTCAGGTTAGGATCCCAGGATCCTGGGTTCAAGCCCTACACTCAGCTAGAAGCCCGTTTCTCCCTCTCCCACTCCCCCTGCTCATGTTGCCTCTCTCGCTGTATCTCTCTCTGTCAAATAAATAAAATCTAGAGCCATCGGGTTGCGATTTAACAGTGGTAGAATCATTAGAAGAAGCCAGGTCTGATACCCCAATCCGCTCTTCAACCCGAGTCACGCTGCCTTTCCTATGGAAAAAATAAAAAGCATTTCTCATTCACCTCACATGGGCTAGTTCTCTCTGCAAACTGCAACATATTTTCAGAACCAGTCCTTCAGAGCAGTTTTTAAATAAAGGGTCAGTTGATACTTAATTGTGTGCTAAATTCTAGATGGGCTGTGAAGGTTTAAAACCACTGCCTCATTGCACCCTCCCTCCAGCCCTGGTTATGAACCCTGGAGGGGACTTGGATTTACTCATCCTCCATCCTCTGCCTTCCAAACGAAGGTGGGGGTGCGATATTCCTACAGGTGCGTTCAGTTTCAAACACACTGTAATTTTGAAACACTTTTCTGTTGTGTTACGGTTAGGTGGCCTGTTCCAGAAACAGAACTGAAGTGGGTTTTTTTTTTTTTTTATGGTCCAAAGACAAATTATCCAACTAAATTGGCAAATTGTATAATTGGGATATATATAAAGCTTAAAAAAACCCTCATAAATTAAAATAGTTCATTGAAACTGAAATCTTGGAGACAATGCAATTTCTTGAGACTTAAGGTTATCCTGAGTGCGTCGGCAGTTTTGGTGAGCTACTTTGGCCTTTCTCCGCAGATTTTGTACACATAAGTGTTGACCTTATTAAACATACACGTGCCTCATTTTGTGTTCTTTTAGCAACACTGAGAACCTATTGTCTTTGTGATAAAAGGGGAAAATGAACTGCTTGGGTTTGGGGGCTGGTCACTCACACATGACCAGCTAGTCCTTATCTGGAGCAAAGGGCTCCAGAAGTTTCTCTTTGGAGGGGAACCCCCATTCCAGTGCTATTTGGATCCAAATTTCTAAGAAAGACAAGGAGGAAGTGGTGAACTTGGAAGATAGGGCCTGCGTTCCGGTGCTTAGTGATTGAGTAATGAGGACCACGGGGCGGCCGGACTCCAGAAGAAGGTGCGCGTTGCTTGGTTCTAGGGCTGGAGCCCCGCAAAGACCGGCCCCACCCCGCTAGGGTTCTTTAATTACTACTCCTCGCAGACCGGCTCAGACCGGCTCCGTACTTGGTTGAGGGGAGAGGGCTGGCAAACCCAACCCAGCCCTCCGGGGGCACTTCAGCTTGTAAATCCCCTGACCTCAAGTAACCGGCCTCTGGAAAAGGCTAAAACCACCGTCAACCTTGAAAGGCGGAAATTCCCAGTGGGAATTTATGTAAATTTGGCCGGCTACAGAGAGAGAGCAGACCTTGATTTGGGTATTTTGGGCTTCAGAAAGAAAGCCCTAGTGCAGAACGAAGCCAGTGGGCCCGTGGTCACTGCTCGCTCAGTGCATGGCTGTGTCTTTACTGGAAATCGCGGCTCTCCTGATCCCCGCGGAGGCCGGGTTCTGACCCCGCTAAATTCTAGATGGGCCGGCGAAGGGAGCACACCCGCCGGGGTGACCGCCGCGGAGGGTCTCCCCCAGTGCAGCATGAGGGGGCTTACAAGGCCTCGCAGGTCAACCCTCCTATCATCCCCCCCTCCCCCCGCCAGAGTAGTTTATTCTTTGAACTTTGTTTTTTTAAGATCTTATTTATTTCTTTCACAGAGGCAATGAGAAAGGGAACACAAGCAGGGGGAGTGGGAGGAGAAACAGGCCTCCCGCCGACCGGGGAGACCGATGCGGGTCTCGATCCCGAGGCCCGGGATCACTACCCAAGCCTAAAGCAGAGGCCCAACAACTGAGCCACCCAGGAGCCCCTCTTTGAACTTTATTTTTTCAGTGTTCCAAGTTACATTGTTTGTGCACCACACCCAGTGCTCCATGCAATCGCGCCCTCCTGAATACCCACCACCAGGCTCACCGAACCCCCTACCCGCCCTCAAAACCCTCAGTTTGTTTCTGAGTCTGCAGTCTCTCATGGTTCGTCTCCCCCTCCGATTTCCTCCAGCTCCCTTCTCCCAATGTCCTCCGTGTTATTCCTTAGTTTTGACCGTGTTCCCCACTGAGACCCTCAGCTTGCCCTCCCAGGCCAGGGATCTTCAAGCTAGTCCCCGAGGGCTTCCTCTGTCCGGTTGCGTCCACCCTTGGGCCGCAGGGGCCTTGCACCGGCTGGCCCATGGTGGGCACGCTGTCACCAGAGGTGGAGAGGGTCAGGAGGGAGAGGGGCAGAGAGAGGGGTGGCTGTGACCCTCGGGGTATCCGCATCCTCCACGCGCAGCCATTGCCACGGGGATTTGGCCCGTCGCACGCTCTCTTCCCCGCGGTCAGGGGCTCCCCGTGGCAAGTCACCCCCAGCAGCGGGGCGCTGGGACTGGACCGCGGCCGTCTCCCGCGGCCCGGCTCGGCGTTTGGCAGCCAGCCCCGAGTCAGAGCGCGGTCGCGGCCTCACGCGGTTCTCCGTCTTGACTCCGCAGATCCAGGCGCCGTGACATTGGCCAGGAGTGGGGGAGGAGGGCACTCCTCAGGCTCTGGCCCGGCGCCTCCCATTTTCACCCAACGTTCCCACCTGAGCCCCTCGAGACACCACCCTAGGGGGCTCTCTCAGGAGCAACCTGCAAGCCACAGGTGGCCCGAGTTCCGCGTGACCGGGGGACCCTGAGGACCGTCCCCTTCGGAAGCTCCCAGTTCAGAGGGTTACGGCCCTCAGCGGAGCCCCGGAGCCCTCGGTGGACTCCGCCTCCTAGGCACCCAGTTGTCCTCCGTGCCTGCCCCCGCACCCCGCCCGCGACTCCTCGGTCTTAAGCTCGGAGTGGAGTTGGCCTCGGAGCCCAGTCTCCCGGGGAGGTGGAAAAAAACGAGCTCGGCGGCTCCGGTGCCGAGAAATTCTGGCAATCGCGGCCGGGAGGCCTGACGCCCTGGGCGGTGCCGGGCCACGGGGGGTTGGGCGGCTCCCCACGCGGGGAGCAGGCTCAGCTCGCGGCGTCCCCGGACCCCCACCCTCGCCCTCATCCCCGGGGCCGCCAAGGCGAGGGCGGAGCCGCTGGCCGGCGGAGACACAGGCGCCCGGGTTCTCCCGTTACTGCTTCTAGTTCTCGGCGCCGGCATCGCTCCGCTCCGGGGCAGGGCGGCCCGGTGCGCGGGCGCCGCGGCGCCGAGGACTCGGCTCGGAACTTTTGTCGGGCTCGGGGCGGGGGAACCCGGGGCGCGCGCGCCTCCTCCAGCGCGGCGGCCCCGCCCTCCTCCCCGCCCGGTCCCCGCCCGCGCCCGCCCGCCGCGCCCGGAAAGCCCCCGCGGCTCCTCCCACCCCCGAGGGGGCTTTCTCCAGCCTCCAGTGACTTCAGTCTCCGAGCGCAGCCGCCCGGCGCTCGTTTCCGCCGGGCTGGAGCACGCGGAGCCCCGCTCGTCTGGGGCCGCAGGGGCCGAGAGGCGGTGACCCCGGCGCACGCCCCGCGCCCCAGTCTCCCGGCCCGCGCCCCGGCCGCCAGCATGGTGTTGCTGGCCGGGCCCGGGCCGGAGGGCGGCGGGGCGCGCCGCGTGTCCCCGCAGACGCCGTCCCCACCCCGGGACGCTCAGGCCGGGGAGGACCCTGCCGACTACGAGGAGTACGAGGACTTCTCGTGTCTGCCCGACACCCGCAGCATCGCCTCGGACGACTCTTTCTACCCTGTCGGAGGCGAGGAGGAATACGGCACCGCGAATGCGGAGAGCGTCCCAGAGGGCGTCCCGGAGGGGGCGACCCTCCTGCGCGCCGCCTGCGCCAACGACGTGGGGCTGCTGAGGGCGCTGGTGCGGCGGGGGCCGAGCGCCGAGGAGGTGCAGGAGACCGACCGCAACGGCCGGGTAAGTTGGCGTCCCCGCCGGCTTCGGATCCCCTCCGCCCTCCCCCTCGTTGCGCGTCGCCGTGGTCCCGGCTCTGTCCGGTCCCGCGGTGACTGTGCCGCTGCCCAGCGCGCGTGCGGAGCCCTGGGCGGCCCTGCGTCTCCCGGGCCGGGGTCGCGGTCTGGGCAGTGGCGGGGGTGGGTGGTGCGGAGCGGGGCCCGAGGTCACAGCGCCGCGGGAGACGCCGCTGGTCTCCACGCCGCCCTCTCGGTTCCCGCCCCCGGAGTCCTCCTGTCCTTGAATCCCCCCCCGCCCCCATCCCCGGGGGCCCGCGCTCGGATCTGGGTTGGAAACCCCTCCCCGGTCTCTAACAGCTGGGCCCCCTCCGACCGTTATCTTCCTGGCCCGCGGGGACGACGTCCTATCCGGAACCCCAATTGCCGCCTTCACCCCTCCGCCCCGCCGCTCACGCTGCCCTTGCCCTTCCTCTTGCACGCCCGGAACGCGGACGGGCTCCTCCGGGCCCCCCGGATCGCCCGCCCCCCTCCCGCAGCTCACCGCCCGCGTGGTCGCTGCCCCGAGCCGCGGCCGGTGGGGTCCCGGGAGCAGGGCCTGGGGGCGCGGCGGTGGAGGCGCAGACACCCACCCGGTAGGGCAGGCGAGGATGGCGGGCGGTGGAGGGAGGCACGAGGGATCCGTTAGTCATGTCAGGACTCAGCAGGAAACATTTTGAAAAGGAAAGAAAAAGTTGGCTTTCGAAGACTTGAGAATGCCTGGCTCGCAGAACAACCCACCAGACACTCCGGGGGGACACACCGCAGAGGGACCCCAGCGGCCAAGCGTGGGTCCGTCTGTCTGGGTGGACAGCGGCAGCTGCTCCCCGGAGTGTCACGATCCGCCGCCGCAGCCGCGCACGAATGGGGAGTGCAGGTGCCTTTCGCTCCGGAGCCCGTGGCTGACAGGACGTAGGTGGTTGAACTCGGGAACTCGGGGACCCTATGGCTTTCCTTTATCTCCGAAGCGCGGTGGTGTGTCTCGGCCTGTGCGTTGGGCTGGGCTTCGTCATGTTGGAGCCTGCCAGGATCGCTTTCTGCTTCCACACTTTGGCGGCTCAACTTGACACAGCATTTGACAGCGGGGAAGGGACTGTGCTTGGTGTCGTGTGTCCCCAGGGCTGGCCCTGAGGCCTGGTGGTGGTAGGGCCCCCCTCCGTGCAGCGGTGGCTGCACCCCTTCTTGCCTCTGCCCTCACCGTCGGGGGCTGCGGGGGCTGCGGGGGCTGTTTCTGCGCTCTGCTTTGGCTTTGGCTAAGGTGAGTTTTCACATGCAGGTGTTGATAGAAAACCTCTCTTGCCCGAAGTGGGTAGCAGGGCCGGCTTTTAAGGAAACCCCGAAAAGATCAGGAAGAACAGGGTGGGGGGTGGGTAGGTCCTGGGCCCTGGGCAACCTGGGGTCTCCAGGAGGCTGGGGTGGGCAGAGGGGGAGCATCTTGGAGGCTCCGCTGGGCCCTGCTTTAATGATGTTTCCTTTGGGGGCAAAAAAAAAAAAAAGTTTGGGGACAGCTGTATTCTAGCCATCTGAGAACGATATGAACAGACGGTTGCCAGGGGGCTTTCTGGGCTACTTTTGAAAGCCACTCCCTCAGTATAGGGTCTGGGGAGGGCAGTGGAACTGGACAGAAGAACAGGTTCCAGCCTCTCTGCCTTGGTTTTCTAGTTGAACCTCCCAGGGTCGTGAGCATGAAACCCCCTAATGCACGTGACACTGATAGAGCCCTTGTTAACCACCCCCTCCTGTTTTCTCGCCAGCCTCCTCCCGGCTCTGAAGAACACGTCCTCTGGGACTTTTCCCTTCTGCCAGGCAAAGCTCCTTTTCTCTCTGCCTTTCCCCCTTGATTGCAGAGTCTCTTTGTTTCTCTGTGTAGGATCTCGTCCTCTCTGCTCCCCACCGAATTATGATGGAGAAACGGTACATGGCTGGCAAAGGGAAGGCTCCGGGGCTCTTGTATCTTCCGACCAGAAGGAGCAAGTCCTGTGTTCTGTGCTTTGGTGGGGGCGGGGCGGAGGTCAGGGCTTCTCTTCTTCCCAGTGGTTCCTAGATTCTGTTGACCAAACAGCCTCCATCTTCCTATAAAGACTGTGAATAAAATGTTGTAAAGGGCCAATGCACGACCCGTGGCAAATGGGGCAAAGTGTCATTGCAGACTTATTTCTTTTTTTTTTTTTTTTTAAATTTTATTTATTTATTTGTCAGAGAGAGAGAGAGCGAGCACAGGCAGACAGAGTGGCAGGCAGAGTCCCCGCCGAGCAAGGAGCCTGATGTGGGACTCGATCCCAGGACGCTGGGATCATGACCTGAGCTGAAGGCAGCTGCTCAACCAACTGAGCCACCCAGGCGTCCCTGCAGACTTATTTCTTGCAGACCTGTTGTGTGCTAGGCAATGGTCAGGTACTGTAGGAGACTGGAGAGAAATCCAACAGTCCTTGCTTTTGAGAGTCGACCTTTTGTTTGAGGCGAGAACTCAGTAATAGTTCCTGGTGCTTGGAGAGGAAGACTGCCTGGTGCTTAGAACCCAAGGCAGGGCTCCAGAAGGCAGTCCGGAGAGATGCAGAGCAAGTATTTTCAATGCAAGGAGCTCTGACAGTCCTGGGAGCCTAGCGAGGAAAGACTTGGGGACTGTGGAGGGAGGACGTTCTGGTCAGCCAACCGAGACAACTGGGTGGTGGCAGACTGTGGTACAGAGAGGAGGGTATGTGGGAGCCAAAGCTGGAGAGGTCAACCGGGGTCTGGTGGCAAGAGGCTGGCCCAGAGGAGCTGGTTAAGAAACAGGAGATTGGGAAGTGAACTGGTTTCCTTGTGACAGTGTTCAACCTGGGGGCAGAAGTGTCCTCACTCACTGCCTTCAGGTCCTGGTCTGAGGGGCAACTTCTCAGGGTGGGCTTTTGTCCTACCCCAGTCTAGCCTGCAGCACCTCCAGTGGGTAAACACATTCCACGGGTTCAGAGATTGAGAGTGGTAGCTGACATTTGACATTTGAGAGAGTAGCTGACATTTGACCAAGATGTAGAGAAGATAATGCGGGGAAAGTGATCCAGGTAGAGAGATCAGCAAGTGCAAAGGCCCTGAGGCATAAGCCCTTTGGGCCCAATTTATAAGCTTCTCACAATTAGGGATAGTCACAACTTTACAGAAAGCCTTAGCGAGAAGTCTGGTGGAGCAGAGGGTACTCGCTCCATCAACAGAAAGTGCAGCTCACAGGTCCTGCCCACAGCAAGCTTCCTAGGAGAAAAATGTCTCTAAAGGCTTTGAAAGGATTTCTGGGTACATCTGTTGAACTAATCATCTCTGGTCAGTTGAGAAGACGGTTCTGCCTGAGCTGACAGATGTTTCATCCGGTTTGAGTAACTAAGGCTCAGATGTGTCTTGTTTAAGAAAATGTGTTCTTTCCTGGCTCCTGAGATGGGTGGGAACTTGGATGTGGCTCAGCATCCAATTTTCTTCTAAAATATTTATTGCTCTAAAAGGATTGCATATTGTAATATGCAACATGTAAATATTTGTCAGACATTTCTCTCCAGTAACATTCAAAGTGTGCTCTGGCTGTCATTTAGATTTACAGTTGTTTTGTTCCTTCTGACTTGGGGACGGTGAAAGCTGCCATGATTCTTTTTCTTAATTCTTCTCTTCCTCTTATTATCTCCCGAGATGCACCTCTATGGCCATGATAGCTCTGCAGACAGGACTGAAACCAAAAGGACGCGTTTGTGCTGCTTCCACTGTTGTAGAAAGGCAGTTCGAATGTCAGGCAGCTCTTGAACCAAACTAGGTCCAATTACGCTAAATTTAAAATATTGCCCTCCTTTCTTGATATCATTCTTCTCGTGCATGGTCAGGTTCGAGGGGCTCACACCACATACCCAGCTTGGGGGTGTCTTTCTTTACTTGTGGGGGGTGGCGCGTAATGTTTTATAGATTTGTAGCAGTGACCGTGACCTTTATCCTGACACACACAAGAGAAAAAAATTGGTGTTTGGTTTTTGTTTTTGTTTTTTCCAGTGCCCCAGGAGGACTGATAAACTTTGGAATCCCTTTCCCTAAAATGAGAAATCAGGTTGTTGGGAATCCACACCCAGCCCTTTGCCTTCCCCAGGCCTCAGAAGTCATGATCGAAAGTGAATTCTGGTTTCCGTAGATTTGAGGGCCATCAAGCCTGGGGAGCTTGTGGGCAGGGAGCTTGACTCTGCTACTTGGGGATGTATGTGAGTGTGTTATTTCTGATGTGTGGGGGAGGGGTGAGGAAGGGAGAATGAGCAGATTAGATGGGAGCCCAGGGGGCGGGAGTGGAGAAGGAGGTCAGCTGAAGCCGAGAGAGGCAGGATGACAGATGTCTGTCTGCTTCTTCCTCCCCATGGACCATGGGTGGGGAGTAGGGGACAGTGGGCGTAGGGGCGTCCCTCTGGGCCCAGCAGTGGTAGAGAGGCCCATGCATTTTTTTTTAAAGGACTTAATTTTTAAAAAACATTTTATTTATGTATTTGACAGAGATTACAAGTAGGCAGAGAGGCAGGCAGAGAGAGAGAGGGGGAAGCAGGCTCCCTGCTGAGCAGAGAGCCCGATGCGGGCCTGATCCCAGGACCCTGAGATCATGACCTGAGCGGAAGGCAGAGGCTTTACCCACTGAGCCACCCAGGCGCCCTAAAGGTCTTAATTTTTTAAGGACAGTTTGAGATTCACAGCAAAGTAGAGAGTAACGTACAGAGATTTCTACTACCTCCTGCCCCAACAGGTGCACAGGCTCCCCCGTGACCCACATGTGCAAGCCGAGTTGTGCATTTGCTGTAGCTGATGAGCCCACATAGACACATTATCCCCCCCCCCCCGCCGTCCATGGTTTATACTCGTGTTCACTCTTGGTCTCCGACATCGTGTGGGTTTGGACAGGTGTTAGTGACGTGTGTCCACCATTATAATACCGCTAAGGGTATCCCATATGTTTCTGATAGAGTGTGGCAGGTCTCTTTGGCCACAGCTGTGCCAGATACCAAGTAACTGTGAAATCTCCAGGGTGTGGACAGCAGTAAGGGTGGCCCAGCAACGCTGATCCTAGCTGGGTGGTCATTCGGCTGGAGTCGGCTGCGGGTGGCAGGACCGGGAAGGTCTTGTCTAGGAGTGACTCTGCCCCGGTGGCTTCTCTTCCTCCGGCAGGCTGGCCTGGGCTTGTTCTCCAGGGAAGGATAAGGGTTTCAAAACGTTTGTGGTCACTTCTGCTGACCAAAGTCACAAGGCCAACCCTTGATATGCCCTCTTAAGGGGGAGTTTACTTTTGTTCGTAAAAGGATATTATTCGCCAAAAATGCTGAGCACTTACTTGTTTATTTTCAATTTAGTTTTATGAAGGAACATTTCAGGTGGGTACCCGAGTAGAGAGTACGGAAAGCCTTCACATCCTGACCGTCCAGCATCAGGAAGCCACCCGCTCCCGAAGGTCTGTTTTCATTTTCTCCGGAAAGGGTGTTTTTTAATGCTGCTTTTTGTATGTTTTTGTGGATGAAGATTTCAGAAATTTAGGAAGACCATTGCTATAGGATTTTAAAGATTTATTTATTTTAAAGAGATAGAGAGAGAGAGCATGGAGGAGAGGGACAGAGGGAGAGAGAACACCCTTAAGCAGACGACCCCCTTGAACGGGGGAGCCTGACCTGACCTGAGAAGCGGAAACAGAGACCAAGAGTCGGATGCCCAACCGACTGAGCCACCCAGGTGCTCCCATTGTCAGGGGATTTTATTTTATTTTATTTTTTTTAAGATTTTATTTATTTATTTGACAGAGATCACAAGTAGGCAGAGGCAGGCAGAGAGAGAGAAGGAAGCAGGCTCCCCGCTGAGCAGGGAGCCCGATGCGGGGCTCGATTCCAGGACCCTGGGACCATGACCTGAGCCGAAGGCAGAGGCTTTAACCCACTGAGCCACCCAGGCGCCCCTTACTTTTTTTTTTTAAAGATTTTATTTTGTCAGGGGATTTTGGAGGTTATTTGTCTACCACGTTTTTGTAGTAGAACAAAGTGAGGCTCGGAGGAGAGGGGATCTAGGCCGCCTCCCGTCTGTCTGCGAGAAATGGGGGAGTGGTTGGGTGATTTCGAGCATCTGATTTCTTTTCTATCATATGCTTGTAAAGAAAAACTGAGGGAGAAGTGTTATAGAAATCAGGGTCTGTGAACTCTTGGAATATCATTTATTCATCTGACATTTATATCAATTTAATGGGCAAAGTATTCAAAGTGATTCTGCCTGGCAGCTTGGGCTACATGTGGCTGTGACCTAGGGAACGCTCCTCTAAGTGCTATTTAACTAATAGTAAATCACTAAAATCCAGGGCGTTAGGTCAATAACTCTTTAAGGCTTATAGGATAATGCAGATTTTCTCTTCTTCCAATGTCCATTATGGTAAGGTCTTTTTCTAGGGAAGTGTCCTATTTTTTTTCCAAGTTTTAAAGGTCACTAGTCTGAAGTTTTTGTAGAGTTCTCTTTTTAATGTTTGTTGTAACTGTCTTATATCCTGTTTTTCTGTATTTTTGAGTTTGTGCTGTTTCTCTTTTGTGACAAATATGGAAAATACCTATCCAGTCAGTCCTATCAGAGAGTCAGCTTTTGCTGTGGATCTGCTTCTTGACTCCGTCATCAATTTCTGCTTTTTTGAAAAATTACTTCGTACCTTGGGTTTATTCTACCCATAATTTTTCTCTTGAAGTATCAGTTTTGCCTTTCCCCCAGGTTTGGTACACAGTATTTTCTCATTGTTCTGTTCTAATTTACCTTAGGATTTCTTTTCTCTTTTTTTTTGGATCTAGAAATTATTTAGAATTACATGTAACATTTTAAAAATGTATATTTTGAGCTTTATTATATAACATTTTAAAACCTGATTCAGAGCATATGGTCTCTCTGATACCTCTTTGAACTTTCTTGAGATTGGCCTTCCAGCCCATTATTGGGTCAGTAATTCTGAATTACAACCATGTGATATTCTGTGATTTTTCCAAGTGAGTCAAACAGTTCCCATACATAAGATAAAGTGTAATTCCTTTTAATTAAAAGAAATAAGAAGGTTGTAGTTAAGTTCTTAAAATATGTGGTCAAAGAAAATATGTTTCATTCAAGATGATTGGGAAGTACTTTTTTTAGACAGCTTACAGGAATGCTGGTATAGGTATGGTGTGTGTATATGTGTGTGTGTGCATGTGTGTGTGTGTGTGTGTGTGCGTGTGTGTGTGTGTTCTCAGGAGGTCAGATTTTAAGATGAAGTAGGATGTTAAGAGTCCTTGATGTCATTCAGTGTGTGTGTGTACATAAAAGAGACTGTTTTCTTTTTTTTAAAAAGATTTATTTATTTATTTGACAGACAGAGATCACAAGTAGGCAGAGAGGCAGGGAGAGAGAGAGAAAGGGAAGCAGGCTCCCTGCTGAGCAGAGAGCCCGATGTGGGCCTCGATCCCAGGACCCTGAGATCATGACCTGAGCCGAAGGCAGAGGCTTTAACCCACTGAGCTACCCAGGTGCCCCAAAGAGACTCTTTTCAAGCAGTGTTCTTACATTTGAAAGACCGTTGAAGGTGAATTTTACTTATTTCTACCAAGTCAGAGAGAGAGGAAATGAAGGTAGATGTGAAATCCCCAGTGACAGTCGGGTTGGCGGCCAGATTGGATTGGAGCTGCGGGATTGAGAGCAATTTCAAAGTAACAAAAACAGATGTATGCTTCCCAAGGCGTATTAATGTCAGCTCTGAATAAGTTCAGTCCAAAGTAGGCAAAGTGATGGGATATGGAGTCAAGCATTTCTCGGTGGCTTCTGCTTCTGGGATTTAACTAACTCTTGGACTAGATACCACACCTGCTGAGCAAGGGCCATTCCAGCTGAGAGAGGCAGGGGCAGGAGGTGGGGAGGAGGCAGGAGCTGTGCTTTGGGAGGCAGCCTAGGACAGGCCGATAAGTGAATTTACTGTAGTCCCGTTTTCTGAGACAAAGGAAGGTGCGTGAATTTGGTTTATCCATAAGGAAGTGGGGGGAATTAGGCTGAGTGAAAAAAGTCCATCTCAAAGGATTAGGTGCTGGATGAGTCTGTTGGTGTAACATTCTTAGACTAAGACGGTTGTAACGATAAAGAACAGCTTATAGGTTGCTGGGGTTAGGGTTTCGGGGAGAGGAGGAATGGGTGCCCTTCTTACGGGGTAGCAGGAAGGAGCCTGTGGTGATGGCCAGCCCTGCGTCTGGACTGTGGTGGTCTACACGACATGTCTACATGACAGAGGACCACTCGGCCCACCTACCACCCAGCAGCTCTGGACTGCAGCAGTGCCATTTCGTGGTGGAGCACTTGCCCTGTAATGATGTAAGATGTTGACATTGGGGTGGAAAGCCAAAATGGATAGCTTCCTGTAGGTCTGTGGCTATTCCAAAAATACAAGTGTGAAATGAAGGAAGGCAACTCTTAGAAATGGTGAAGATGGAAATACTTTATGTCTGTTTTACCACCATAAAAAATTGGAAAATAAGGGGCACCTGGGTGGCTCAGTGGGTTAAAGCCTCTGCCTTTGGCTCAGCTCATGATCCCAGGGTCCTGGGATCGAGCCCCACATCGGGCTCTCTGCTCAGCAAGAAGCCTGCTTCCCCCCTCTCTCCGCCTGCCTCTCTGCCTACTTGTGATCTCTGTCTGTCAAATAAATAAATAAAATATTTTAAAAAATTGGAAAATTAATCAAAGGCATTTGTTACCTTTTACCTGTAGCCTTACTACCACGAACAGATCGACTCTTAGAAACGAAAGCAGGATCAGACCTTGCTAATAGGTTGGGAATGGCACCTTCTGGGAATATGACATGCTTGAACCACTGCCACCGTGCACAGTCATCACCTGAGAGCTTTCCCCAAGTACGGGATCCCAGGCCCTCCCCCGGACATACTGGACCGCAGTCTGCACTTTTCGCAGCTCTCAGGTGATTGGCACATACCCTTGTTTGAAGAGCTCTGGGACTTTTCTTAGAAAACAAGTTTGGTGGCCCCAGAAGGCAGGCTCAGGCTGGTCACGTGATCCTGGACAAGCCACATGATCTTTTGCTCCTGCATGTCCTCTACATCCCCATCTATAAATGGGAACGCTTACTGTGAGGATAAAAGCCCTCGTAGAGGCTCTGGGCAGAGTACATCAGTAACTTCTGTATTCAGTGTGCCACACCATAGGCACTCGGTAAGCGGAACTGTTGTTTCCCTGATGAATTAATCTCAAGGTGGTTTCGAGTCCTGCTGTTTGAGTTTTAAACAAGGGAAAAGGTGGAAGCAAGAGAATGGCGTGTCTACTTGGTGAGAACTCTTTTTTTTTTTTTTTTTTAAGATTTTCTTTATTTATTTGACAGAGAGAGAGATCACAAGTAGGCAGAGAGGCAGGCAGAGAGAGAGGGTGGGGGAAGCAGGCTCCCTGCTGAGCAGAGAGCCCGATGTGGGGCTCGATCCCAGGACCCTGAGATCATGACCCGAGCTGAAGGCAGAGGCTTTACCCACTGAGCCACTCAGGCGCCCCTACTTGGTAGGGATTTGTTGAGGGAAGAGCTCCTATTGAGTGTTTATACTCAACGAAAGTGGCATTTGGTGCCCCGGGTGCAGATGGTAGGGGGAGACGCTGGGGCATCCTGGGAGCACTTTGAGCCGCGTGGCGGAGCCCGAGTCTCCCTCTCCGGGGGGCGGGGTGGGAGCTCTGAGCCCGGACGGAGCGTGGGGGGACCTCGACTCAGGAGCAGAGGAGGGAGAACAGTTCGAGGAAAGATGGTGCAGAAACCGGCATCAGGACAAGCCTTTTTCCTTCCTCAGTGTTTTCCTGGAGTCCAAGTTCACGCAGAGAGCGCTGGTGTCAAAGCCCTGGCCTGTCCCGGGATGTCCCCGAGACTAACGCTGCCATGATGTTCTGTCAACAAGCCACGGTCGGGTTGTGGTTTCCTGGAGTTTCCTTCCCTTTCTACTAGTCCTTGACCTTGTGGGGCCCCGTGCTCCCAAGGGCCTGGCCCTGCCCCTTCCTGTCAGGAGGGTCAGAATGTACGGCTGGGCATGAGCCTACTGAAAAAACAAAAAGTAATAAGTGGGAGCAGAAGGGACTGCAGTCATGTGCTCAAAGCAGCGGCCGTGACTCAGCTCCTAGGTCGGATTGTCCCAGTAGTGAGTTAGGCTTCTCTTTGTTCTTGGATCATGGGTGGGTTTCTAGGAGATGAAGGCCAGTTACTGCCGCTCCAGGAGACGCGGAAGCCAGGTTAGAGCCGCGGAGTCCTGCCGTCGGGAGATGCGTCTCCCCGCGGACTGCCCTGCTTCACTGGCCCAGGTCTTTGGGGGGCCTGTCTCATCTGCTGTGGAAAGGGACATCGGAGGCACCGAGGAGTAGGGGAAGGAGCAGCTCTGGTGTGTCTTGTCACCTGCACGTCCTCCGTCCTCCTTTGTCGAAGGGTGTGCTGGCACAGGCCACGCCCGAGGTGTCCAGGCTCCTCCTCCGTGCAGCCCGAGGGGTGGAGAGGCCGCTCTCCGCAGACACCTCTTGGCCCTAGAGGGTTAACAGCTCGCCCTGTTCTGCCCAGGTTTTCCCATGGTGGCCCTGGAAATCCTGCATCCTGGGAAACCTCTGGGCCCCTGGCAGACTGAGATGGTCGCCCACCCTACCTGGGAAGAAGGCACTCGTGTGTCTGGGTCACACACCAGGTGTCACATAAGGGAGCCGAAAGGTCTGCAGGACCAGAGATTTCCTCCTTCGGCAGTATCCGGAGGAAAGCTGCGGTTTTAATTTATATTTTGGGGGAGGCGGGGATTGCCACTGGGAAGGCAGCATTTGCCGAAATTTAGTCGCTTAGACTTGTTTTGTTTTAAATAAGCTCTGTGCCCAGGGTGGGGCTGGAATCCGTGACCCCTGATCGAGTTGCATGCTCCACTGACTGAGCCAGCCAGGTGCCCCTGGCCTGGGTTATTCTTTTAAATTTTTTATTCTTTTTTAAGTCATACCAGAGATCTGTCACCCAGGTGGGACACATTGCAGGTGTGTCAAGAGGGTACTTTTGGGAGGCAGGGGAGCCCCTGGGCCTCGGGGAGGTCCTGGAGAGGAGGGTTGAATCTCCATTGCCTTGTGTGAAAAGGAATAAATACATTTCTCTAAAAAATTCAGTTACTTAAAATGCGCCGTGGGGCACCTGGGTGGCTCAGTGGGTTAAAGCCTCTGCCTTTGGCTTAGGTCATGGTCCCAGGGTCCTGGGATCCAGCCCCGCATCGGGCTCTCTGCTCATCAGGAAGCCTGCTTCCTCCCCTCTCTCTCTCTCTCCCCCCACCTGCCTCTCCACGTACTTGGGATCTCTGTCTGTCAAATAAATAAATGAAATCTTTAAAAAAAAAAAGCACCGTGAACTCCCCAGCGAATTTGAAATTTTCTTTGGTGTAAACATTTAAATCCATTGGTTTTAGAATGAGGTACAGGTGTATTGAGTTATTAAAAAAAAAGCAAACCCCTATCTTCTTTGTTAAAAGCAATGTCTTACAGTGATTCTGCTAATAATTTTATCGGTTCCCCAAATACTTAAGATGCTGCTAACGTATTTTGAAAGGTTCCCTAATGTTACTTCAGTGCAGGGGTCCTTTGAACCTAACTAAAAAATTCATGTCAACCATTTGTTTACATCTCTCAGTTTCCATCTACCTGTTTGCAAATGGCTTGATTTGGACACAAAGAGTTTTAGCAAATGCATAGAGACTGTTTCCTTATCAGTAACGTGCGTACTTTAGAAAAAAGTCTCCAGAAAAATGGAAAAAGCTCATTTTTCAAAGAAATGGCTGTTCCCGAATGTTTGCTGTTAAAACATGTTGGACTCCTATTTGAACTCCTGTGACCAGAACACCGTGGACAGTGTGACCTACACACACCAGCATTCACTGCTCGGGGTGCTGGAGACTGGAAGTCCAAGATGAGGCGCTGGTGGGATGGGCGCCCGGTGAGGTCCTGCTTCCTGGCTCTGCTAGCTCAGGGGGGGCAGTCTTCTCACTTGTTCTCACGTGGGAGAAGGGGCAGGCACTCTCTGGCATGTCTTTAATGGGGACACTCATCAAGGGGCTCCACCCTGCTGATCTAATCACACCCCAAAGATTTCCTAATACATGAAATCCTGAAGAATTTTAAAAAATGCATTTAAAATATTTTTCCCCCTTGCAGGAGAGCTCACAGTTATTTGTGTAATATGTGACTAGAGCTGGCTTCCACTCCAAAAAAGCCTGGGATGTTCTCCTGGAGAATGGATGGGTTCACATCTAGATGATCTTCATCTCTGAAAGGATAGAATTCTGTAATTCTGTGATTTTAAAAAAAAATGTTTACATGAGTAAAAATTAAATAATGACGTTGTCCCAGAATGTCCAGGAATAGAAAAAAAATTTTTTTTAAAAGAAAGCTAATTGAAGCCTTGAAAGTTGTAAGTGATGGGAAATCCCCCAATGCAGACTAAAAGGAAGTCATCTGAAGGGGAGAGTGAAGAAAAGAGAACGTTCTAGGAACAGCTGCATCGATACGTAGCTCATGCACCATGCGTTTCTCCCCCTTAGAGTGGACGATTCGGTGGTTTTGGGGACGTTCACAGATGTATGCAGACGTCACCTGGGAGAGAAACCTTGTAGCCTCGGAGCTGTGACCGTCCGTCCAACCCACCCCTCCAGCCCTTTAACCACTTACAGTATTTATAACAGGATGTTTATGAAAGAAAAACTAGATCCTTGTTACTTTGTGACTGCGTATCTTGACCTTTTGCCCCGTAGAGGACTACAACATTCATTTCACCACAGGAAGTGCCCCGTGCACCTGGGGTGACAGGTGCAGGCTCTGCCTTCCAGTGTCTTACCGTAAAGTTCCTATGACTTACAATGTCTGGTAGGAGTTCAAGTTCTCACACAAGTGGGCCAAGCCCTGCACATGACCCACTTCACACGGAGCGTCAAGCCCACCTGACCTCTTGGTCATCCCTCCTCGGTCTTGCCGACCTGTCACTGAGGCCCACAAAGTGTGGCTGCAGCCCAGCAGCGTCAGTGGCATCTGGCGGCTCTCTCCAGACTGCTTGAATCCGAAATTCTGGGGTGGGGTCACCCTGTGTTCCACCACCCGCCAGGGGACCCCGACGCTCAGTCCTGAGAACCACTGTGGGTGGCGCGGACCTCTTCTGGTCAGCTTCGGTTCATCCTGGGCGGGTCCCTCTCTCGCCCCAGCATGTCCTCGCGCTCTGCTTTGGAGAGAAGAGGGAGTTGGCTTTTGTCAAGCTTGTCCGGCCCTGTCCCCCTTTCTTGCTCCTGCCTCAGGGATAGCTGTGAGGCTGGCTGGGCTGGTTTTGCCCTTGACTGGTCTGGGGACAGGGGGACAGGGGAAGTGGCTCAGTAAAGGCCGAGGACGCTCTGACGCACAGCCTCCGGCCCTCCCCTCTGGGCATGGAGCCCCCCCCCACCCCTGGGCACGGAGCCCCTCCCAGAGTGGATTTGGACCCTCCCCCTCAGTCCCCTCCGGCTCTTGCCCATTGCTGCCGGCGTGGCCTCTCCCATCTTGCCCTCTCTGCTGGTCTTTCTCTCCTTGTTACATCATGTTTGGAACCCTCCTCATAATCAAGGGGATAAAATCCCAAAGCAAACAAGTCCCAGACTCACTTGCCAGTGGGTTGGGTCTGACAGTCTCCTGGAGTCCTCTGTTTCCCAAGGCCGGAGGCACGTGGGGCGGACAGTTTTGTAGCCGGCTCCCAGGGCCCTGCCAAGGCTGTGGGGGCTGTTCTGCCTGCCCCCGTGCCCCCCAACTCCCACCTTTGGCTTTGCAGCTCTCCCTCTGGCTCTGTTTTCCGTTGTTGTGAAAACATCCATTCCGAGGGGCCGGTCCCATCCCCTGGAGTTCTTATTTCTTTACCCCCAACCCACCCACAGAAACTGCCCCACCCTCCCCAGCATTTTGGGCACTGTTGTCAGAGTTGGGAAATGACCTCCCTCCGGGGAGGAAGGTGAAGGATGGCAGGCCTGTGCCAGGGGCAGGGTGGCACACGGCTCCGCTGGGTTTCAGAGCTGCCGATATTAGCCATCTCCTGCACGAGTCTGACAGTGGCCTGACCTTGGGACCCCCCCCCAGATGCCTTGAGCCCCCACGAAGTGCTCTGCAGCGGGGGTCATCCACACTGAGGCCACCTCCTTGGACCCCATGTGTTTCTTTTAAAGATTTTATTTATTAGATAGACAGAGATCACACGTAGAGAGAGAGGAGGAAGCAGGCTCCCCGCTGAGCAGAGAGCCCGATTCGGGGCTTGATCTCAGGACCCTGAGATCATGACCTGAGCCGAAGGCAGAGGCTTTAACCCACTGAGCCACCCAGGCTGACAACCCGATCCCATGGGTTTCTTGTCCAGTGCTCACTTCCTGGTCTCACCTGGACTTACTGATTTCCTTTTTGTTTTGGCCCATTTCTTGAGCTTCTTTCCATGGGTTTGTCTCTCTACTCCCTGGGGTGGTGATTTTTACGCATTAACTGGATGAGACTATCGCACCAAGTTACTTAATCGCACACTAGTCTCTGTGAACTGTGAAGGTACTTCGTGGATGTGGTTACCAGCTGCAGTGACTCAACGTTAAGGAGATGACCACCGTGAATGTGGGTGGGCTGAGTTCAATCAGTTGAAGGCCCTCAAAACGAAAACTTGACCATTTTCCTGGAGCAGGAGGAATTCTGCCTCAAGACAAGCATCAGCTCCTGCCTCAGTTTCCAGCTTCCCAGCTCCCATGCTTGTATGACGGGCTCCTTAAAATACATCTCTGTGTGTCTGTATCCCCTGCTGGTTCTCTCTGGAGAGCCCTGACTCACACATCGCCTTAGGAATATTGCCACCTGGTAGAGCCCCCTCCAGGCTTGTTCTGCTGATGCCAGCTCTCAGCCCCGGACAGCTCTCCCAAGAGTCACACTTGTGTTGAGATCATCTGCAGGATGTTCCTGTGCCAGCCCTCGCCCAGCTTCTCTGTGACATGTTTGAAACACAGTGCGTCACCGCCCTCCAGCATTTGGCATTGTTGCTGCTTCCTCTGGGGCTGCTCTCGTGGGTGGGCACCCTGTGCAGTACCCAGGCCCTCGTGCTTCCAGAGGTCCCCTGTGAGATCCCCCGTTTGGTGTCGGGCTTTGCTGTGGCTGTCTGGAAAGTCTTAATTATTCGGAACCAGGGCCCAGGATTTTCATTTTGCACGTGGGCTGCAAATTCCAGAGCCGGCTCCGGATGTCACCATGGGGCTAGATGCCCGTGGTTGCAACCCTGGAGGCAGCCTCCCCCATCTCCTGCGTCTAGTCACTTTCTAAATACTGGACAGTCCCATGCTGGTCTCACACTTTCCTTTGGGGTCACACTGCTGTATTCTGGGGCTTTGCAACATCCCCCAGAAATAGATGCTGGACTTCCTCTCTGGTCCCCCCACGTCCCCCACCACTCCCCACCCCTGTGGCATCTTGCCACTTTCCACTCTGTTCTGCCACCACGTCCCAATTTGTGTCCATACACGTGGCTTTCAGTATAGTAGCAGCATTTCCAAAGCTCTCCCTTCAATTTCTCCTACTAGAAGGCTCCAAATGCCTGATTTTCTCCTGTTTCCCGTGGTGTCAGTAAGGTGACCCAACGGGGTGACTTGCTGTCCCCCCCCAGCCCTGGCAGATCCTTATTGCCCCTGGATGCCCCCCCTTCTCCTCCCGCTACCGCAGGGCCGTCTCAGGTGGCCCCTGTGCTGGGATCTTTCTTCCGTGCCTCCTCCCGGGGTGGCTTCTCTCTGGGTTCTCAGCACGGTTTGTAGCTCGTTTGTAGAACGGTTTTCCCTCCCGGCTTGCTCGGCTCCGTGAGGGGGAGTGTCAGTGTCCTCTTCAGCCCGGCAGGGGGTGGCCCCCGTAGTAGGTGCTTTGTATCCGCCTCTTGAGTAAGACCGGGGAACCGTGTCTAGCTGTCCGTTCTATACCTTGATTCTGAAATACGTACAACTCCAGTTTCAGGTCACACGCTCCAGTTTTTAATCTGCGTGGAGGCGATTTTTGTGGATGGTTTAAGATAAGGATCCGATGTCATTTTTTCGTGTGTGGATATCCAGTTTCCCCCGTCTTTCCCCCTTCGTGTGTGTTGTTGGTGCCCTTGCTGAAAATCAGTCGACTTGCCGAGCTTGAATTTTTTTCCAGGCTCTGTTCTCTCTCTGTTCATCTGGGCGTCTGTTTTTGTGCTGAAACATACTGTTTGCATTACTATTGCTTTGTAATATCATTTGAAATCGGGGATTGTGATGCCTTCAGCATTGTCTTCTTGCTCAGGAGTGCCTCTGGGGTCTTTTGTGGTTCCATACAAAATTGAGAATTTTTTTTTCTATTTCTGTTAAAAAATGCAGTTGGAATAGGGATTGCACTGAATCTGCATATTGCTTTGGGTAGTGAGAATATTTTAACGACATGAATCCATGAACACAGGATATCTTTCTGTTTCTTTGTAGTTTCTTTCATCCATGTTTTATAGTTTTCAGTGTACAGACTTTCACTTCCTTGGTTAATTTTATTCGGATGCATGTTATTCTTTCTGATGCTATCGTAAGTGCGGTTGTTTTCTTGATTGGGCTGAAGACGTGTGACTCATCTTTGCATGTTGATTTTGTATCTGGCAACTTTACCAAACTCATTTATTAGTTCTAACAGTTTTTTTTGGTGGAGGTTTTAGGGCTTTCTATGTATAGGATTATGTCTTCTGCAGAGATCATCTTTTTCTTTCTGATTTGGATGCATTTTATTTCTTTTTCTTGTCTGATTGCTCTTGCTACTATTTCCAGGACTGTGTCAAGTAGAAACGGTGAGAGCGGGCGTCCTTGACTGGTTCCTGACCTTAGAGGAAAGCTTCCAGTTTTCCCCCTTTGATGAGGATGTTACCTGTGGGCTTTTCACAAATGGTCTCAAGTATGTTGAGGCTTCTCCACCTCCCCCAAGGCCAACAGACTTGGCCTTATTGACAGTCGGGCCCAGATAGTACTTTGTTGTGGGGATTGTCTGGTGCCCTACGTGATGCTGAGTGGCGCCCCTGCCCTCTGCCCACTACATACCAGTAGGAACCTTCTCCTCCCCCCGTAGTTGTGACAACCGGAAATGGCCCCAGACATTGACAGAATCAATGTGTCAGAATCAATTCTGTCAAAGTGACGGAATCACTCCCCAGTGGACGATGTCTGAGACCGAGGGTAAGGCGAGCGTGCGGGTGCCTTACTGTACGTGGAGAAGTTCCCGAGGTCGTACAAGAATCTATAGTATTTGGCACGCCTGGTTGCTCTCTTCTGCCTCTTACTCACCAAATACCTTGTCAGGTGTTTTTAAACTTCACACGGCTTCATTGGAACATCGTGTTTCCCAGCTCCTGCGAGCTGCTTCTCGTCCATCAAACGAGGAGAGCCCGTCGCTGCTGCCCTCAGCCCTGTACACACTTCTTCGTTTCTCCGTCGGAGTGTCTGCTGTTGTGCGACTCTTGCCGTTACACTTCATTTTCCTCTTGGAAGATACTCATAATAGGACAAGTTGTGCTCTTAAAACTGTAATATGAGGAGATGAGTGGCAAGAGGCATGACGCATCCACTCAAATTTCACAGAGTTTGCCTTTCGTGATGATCTCTCCGGGGCTGGGAGGATGTCTGGAGGCGGCCGCCACATGCTCGTGGAAGCTTAATTGATAATGAAGCTAACGAGGAGTCAGAGATGACCCATTTCATGCCTGGCAAGACTTCGCGATGTGCATTCTATCAAGTAAATTGTGCGTTTGGTTTTGATTTCAAGGGGATTTTTATTAACTAATAACACTTGGAGCAAACACTGGGCTGCAGTTCTTCCTTTAAAAAAAGAAAACTATAAAGACTGTTTGCATGAAATAGGCTTCTTGATTTTGGTTCTTGAGTTTTGAGGTTACCTTCTTTTCATTTTAATGGATTTGTTGATTTAGCAAATATTTATTGAACGGGCTGTGGTCGGCCCTATTCTGGGGACCGGAGGGCAGAACACAGAAGGCTGAAATCCTTACTCAGACGGAGCTCCCGTACTTTTGGGGGAGAGAAACAATACACAAGACCATTAAGTAAAAGGCATAAAATCCCTAGCATGGGATGGGTGCTGAGGAGAAATGGGAAAGCAAGCAGGGCGGGAGCGCACACGTCCAGAACTTGCCCTCCTCACAGAGGAGAGAACCTTTAAGGAAAGCCAGGGAAGAAGTGAAAGTCTTCTGGTGCTGCTGTCTAGGGGAAGAGCAGCTGCAAGAACAAAGGGCTGTGAGGTGGGAATTCCTGGAATGTTCTGGAACAGCCAGGAGACCAGAAGGGCAAGAGCAGAATGAAATGGGGGAGCTGGCAGGAGAGGTCAGAAGGGACTGGTGAGCTCCCTTAACAAGAGAAGGCCATCCTTGGGCAACCAGAGTTCGAGGGGCAGGAGAAGGAGACCCAGTTGGACTCAGAGTGAGTTTGATAAGGTCCTGTGAGGCTCTTGCCTTCAGGACTGCTTGTGTCTGGTCCATCACACTTGATGGGATCAGTGTCCTTCCAAAAGTCCTGTGACAGAATCACACATTCCCTGGAGGCATATTGGGTTGGCAGCCAAGTTCCCCAGATGTGGTCCTTGGTTTCCAGATCTGTCTCTGGGCTGCCCAGTGATGTCCTGAAACTTCCAACTCTTTTGGTCTGACTTCAAGTCTGGGAGGTCATTTCCCTCCGACGCAGGAAGTTCAAAACTGGGATGATGTGGGTCTGTGGCGCACCAGGCTTTCCTCTTGGGGCAAGGGACCCTGAGAGAACCCCCAGACCTGGAACGCTCTTCTGGGGTGCTTGTGGCTTCCTCTGTCAGTCCTCGCGGGTGCTTTCTTCCTTCTGGTGCTCATACAGTTCCTAACAACCTTTAGGCCCACAGAATGGTTCTCATTCTCCTCCTCCATTTCGTGCTCTGTTTTTTTGCGCATGATCTTAATGTGTAATTTAGGAACTTGCTATAGGTCTTCTAATGCCAGAGCAGTTGCAGATGGGGAAAGATTTTTCTAGAGCAAGTGTGGGGCTTTTGCAATACATTTAGGTTGACCAAGAACTTACTCACGTGCTTCCTGGCTCAGGAGCAGGTATGTGCTCAGAGATCGGGAGGCTCTTTTGCTTGCTGAATGTCAAGGTGCAGTCAAGTTGGAGAACATGAAGTCTTCATGGTGGCAGAGTGTTTCTAATTTTACTGATTGGTGAAGATCCTCCTGAAGAGTTTGACTTTCCCTGTGAATGATCACACTACCCTCTGATCTTTACTCCTCTACTCTGATATTATTAACAGTAATATTTGTTAGATTCTTTTTTCTGCTTCCAGTATAAATATTTAGGGGTGGAAAATGAAAACAAAACAAGAAAGAGCCAAGTACAAAGAAGAAAATATAAATGATTACCACTGGTACCCGGAGATAATGAAGTTAATGTTTGACATGAACTGTTTATCTATCTCTCTCTCTCTTTTTTAAAATTTTATTTATTTATTTGACAGACAGAAATTACAAGTAGGCAGAGAGGCAGGCAGGGAGAGAGAGGAGGAAGCAGGCTCTCCACGGAGCAGAGAGCCCAATGTGGGGCTCGATCCCAGGACCCTGGGATCATGACCTGAGCCGAAAGCAGGGGCTTTAACCCACTGAGCCACCCAGGCGCCCCTGTTTATCTATCTCTTTATCTGTCTGTTTATCTGTCCCTCGAAAGTTTGTCCTATAAATACAGTTTTGGATCCTGCTTTTTTCACTTATAAATATACTCTGAGCTCATTTCTGTTGAAAGTACTTTATAGAGTCTTGATTTTTTTTATTTTTATTTTTTTAATTAAATTTTTAAAGATTTTATTTATTTATTTGACAGACAGACATCACAAATAGAGAGGCAGGCAGAGAGAGAGGGGGAAGCAGGCTCCCTGCTGAGCAGAGAGCCCGATGTGGGGCTCGATCCCAGGACCCTGGGATCATGACCTGAGGCGAAGGCAGAGGCTTAACCCACTGAGCCACCCAGGCGCCCCTGGAATCTTGATTTTTAAAAGTGATTCCTGCATACATCGTTGTTTATTTAATGATCTGTTGGGCATTTTCGTTGTTTCTGAAATTCTGCTGTTTATAATAATGCTCCGATGAGTGGATGTCTTAGTATATCTTTTACTGGCACTCGGAGCATTGCTTTTTAGGTCAAGTTTTAGGAGGTGTATTATAGAGTTTAAGATAAGTATGAGCCTTTGAAAGGCCATCTGGCTTTCTAGGAAGACAACTGATTTCTCCTTCCACCAGCAGGGTTATTACGAAACGGCCTCTTTCGCTGGAGCCTTGCGACACTGCACATTAATTCAAAATATCGAAGTGGGTTTGTTGGTCTTTGAAAGATTCAAGTCTTGCATTTTTATTGTAAAATATTCAGCTAACATAGAAAGGCAGAATGCCAAAGATGAAACTCTCTGATCTAGAGATAATTAAATGTTTCAGGTATGACTTCACAGTCATTTAATATAATATGGTACATGTAATCTGCTTTTTTCCTTAGCAACTCATTGAGGACATCTTTCCATGCCAGCAAGCACATGTCATTATTTTTAATTGCTGCAATATATTCTATTTTCTATACATTTTCATTTATTTAGTTTATGACTTCCTGGTGGACATCCTGGAGATGATTTCTAGTTCGTCCCTTAGAGCAATGCAGCAGTTTATAAATACATTTCCATATATCTATATATCTATATCTGATTTTAAGGAAATTGATAGGTCATTGATATAGGTCTTGAGTTTGGATGCACATGGTGGGTCCTGTTATTTTCACGAAAAATTCTGCCTCTGCCTGGATCATGGGTAGACTTCTGTTTCCGTAGCATTACATCTGGTCATTCTAATTGCTCTGGCCCCATTGGCCATCCGTGTTAAGACCCATGGCATACAGATTTCCCTTTGCAGTGAGACTCGAAATATTCAAAATAGAGCCTCCTCCATCAAGCCGAGTCTTAGAGGGAAGACGACATCGAAAAGAGCCACGGCCCACTTGGAGTGGATGGATCATGTGAGCAAGTAGACATTTGTCACAAGCCATTGGAATTTGGGGCTTGCTTGTCACTGCCACACAACCTAGCCTGTCCTGACTGATGTGACACATAATCACAACTTGCCTTCTAGAAAGAGTGAACCTGCTTATTATGTTCATTAGCAAGATAGCAGAATACCTCTCCTTTCATAGTTTGCCAATGCTAGTTGTTTTCACTCATTTTAATCTTCCCTAAGTCATGGTAAAAAAGTAACATACCACACTTTAACGTGCGTTGATGATTAGTGAGGTTGAAACATGTCTCATATATCATTGTCTTCTCTGCCCATTTGTTTGGAACAGTCTGTGTTTTCTTCTTCAGTTCTAAGAATTTTTAAAAAATGCCAAAGTTGTTATTCTTTGTCTAGCATATGTTCCACATTCTTCTTCCAGTTCGTATTTATTTTTTAAATCTGCTTCAGAGTTTATAAAATTTCTTAAATATATGGCTTGGTATCTTTTGTCAGTTTGGGAATGCCCTCTGCTGCCGTCCTGTCAAATACTGCCTCGTTTTCTTTTCCTTCCCATTGTGTGACACCAGATTGACAGATGTCGGACCTTTTCCACTCTGCTCCATGTGATGGTTACGCGCGTTTTTCCCCTTATCTTTCCATCCTTGTTTTCCTGTCTGGCTGTCTTTGGTTCACCCATCTTCCAGTTCACTAATTCGCTGTGTATCCTGCTCTGTGAACTGATCAGTTCACTAATTAGTTATTAATTAATAAGAACTTAATTAGTTAACTAATTCTCTGTGTGTCCTATTCTGCTTCTTAGCTCCTATTTATTTATTTATTTATTTATTTTTAAATTTATTTGTCAGAGAGGGAGAGAGAGCGAGCGAGCACAGGCAGACAGAGTGGCAGGCAGAGGCAGAGGGAGGAGAAGCAGGCTCCCTGCTGAGCAAGGAGCCCAATGTGGGACTCAATCCCAGGACGCTGGGATCATGACCTGAGCCGAAGGCAGCCGCTTAACCAACTGAGCCACCCAGGCGTCCCTATTTATTTATTTTTAAAGATTTTGTTGATTTGAGAGAGTGAGAGAGCATGAGAGTGAGCCCTAATTGGGGGGAGGGGCAGAGGGAGGGAGAAGCAGGTTTCCCAACTCAGGCTCCATCCCAGGATCCTGAGATCATGACCTGAGCCAAAGGCAGATGCTTAACCGACTGAGCCACCCAGGCGCACCTTAACTCATTTTTAAATTCTCAGTTTCAGTTATTCTGTATTTTATTTCCAAAATTTTAATTTGATTCTTTTTTTTTTTTTAACAGATTGTAATTCTCTGCTAAAACTTCACATTTGTCATTATTTTCTGCTACATATTAATCACAGTTACTGTAAAGTGATCACTTGTAATTATCTGTATCTCCTCGAGGTTTTTTTTAAGATTTTATTCATTTATTTGACAGAGATCACAAGCAGGCTGAGAGGCAGGCGGGGGGGCAGGTAGGCTCCCCGCTAAGCAGAGGAGCCCAATGTGGGGCTCGATCCCAGGACGCCGGGACCATGATCCAAGCCGAAGGCAGAGGCTTAACCCACTGAGCTGCCCAGGCGCCCCTCGAGTTGCTTTTCTTATGGTCTCTTTTCCTTTTGGTCCCCTCTCCTGATACGTTTGGTAATTTTTTTTTTTTTTAATGGTAGACACCGTATGTGAAAAATTGAAGTAGCTTTAAATGGTGTTATCTTCCCCCAGAGAGGATTTAATTTGTTCCTGGCAGACAGAGTGGGCAGATGAAAGCAGGCCAGGTTGTGGTCTCTGTGAGGTCTGGTCTATTTCTGGCTTGCCCCACTCCAGGGACGACTAGCCCTTTGGGCTTGCTACAGGAAACGTGGCCTGTTTAACAGGCCTGTCTTCCTTGGCAGGCCGTGAACTCCGATTTTGTCTCCTTACCCCTCGAGACTGCCATAGACTTTGCCTAATGCCTCTAATCTGTAACTACCACTCTCTGCATGATGTCTGGTCTCTCAGCCGCTCTGAATCAGCAGATACCGGGAGGGGACAGCGGCGAGGATAGAAGCTTGTCTCAGGGCTTTTCCGTTCTTTCTGGGATGCACAGCCTGCAACTCCTGGTTGTTTTGGAAGTCGGATGCTTCCAGATAGATATTTTTGAAAAAATTCAATTTTGCCTGTGTTCTCAGTGGTGGAGTAGATGTGATTGAATTTAGCTGAAGGTGAATGTTCCCGTCCTTTGTCTTTTTACTTTGTGTTCCCCATTGTTTTGCTGAAGAGCTGTCGATTTTTGTATAGTCAGATTTATCTGTCTTTTTCTTTATGGTTTCTGGCTTTGCTGTTATGCTTCAAAATGCTTTTCTAAAGCCAAGTTTATAGAAATCGTCATCTAAATTTTCTCCCAGTGTTTTTTTGGTTGTATATTTAATGATTCATTTTGGCATAAGGCATGAGGTAAAGCTCCAATCTTATTTTCCCCCATATGGCTCGGGCATTTATCCAACACCATTAACTGAGTAATCCGTCTTCTGTGAATAACTGAAATATAATCTTTTTTGTTAAGTACATGGTGTCTCATTAATATTTTAATTTTCACTACTTTGCTTACTAATGAGGTTCTCCGTATTTCACATATATTTATTGACTTTGTTTTCTTCTGATTTTTTGTTCTTTATCGATTATTTAATGCTGACATTTAATGCATTTCTGTTGATAGTTAAATAATCTCATTCATTTTGGTGGTGGTTTTTAAATTTCTTTTTAATTTTGCTTATGATTTTATAAATGTAAATGAATATTACGTTTTCATGTAAAGTAAATTTACATTTTTAAAAATTTTGTTCTTGTTATTACGTTTTCAGAGACTTTCCTTTTCTTGTGATCAAGGATGTTAACTATGTTAGGATGTAATTATTACTATTATTATTTTTTAAAGATTTTATTTATTTATTTGACAGAGATCACAAGTAGGCAGAGAGGCAGGCAGAGACAGAGGGGGAAGCAGGCTCCCCGCTGAGCAGAGAGCCCAATGCGGGGCTCGATCCCAGGACCCTGAGATCATGACCTGAGCTGAAGGCAGAGGCTTTGACCCACTGAGCCACCCAGGCGCCCAGGATGTAATTATGTATATGTATATTTTTGCCCTTAATTTCTTCGTCCTTTTTATTTGTGTTCTGATGTATGGTGTATGTGTGAATACTTTGCCTGCTTAATAGTCAACTTTCCCAGCAGTGTTGGTTAAATAATCCATCCATTCTCCATATTATTTCTTTAACATACCTCGACCTTTAAAGACAAGGGTCTTATTCTGTGCCATCTGTCATTTTACTATTTCCCATTAATGTACTTTTTTTTTTAAAAAGTTTTTATTTATTTATTTGACACAGAGAGAGAGAGAGATAGAACAAGCAGGGGGAGAGGTAGCCAGAGAGAGAGGGAGAAGCAGACTTCACGCTGAGCAGGGAGCCTGATGCGGGGCTCGATCCCAGGACCCTGAGACCATGACATGAGCTGAAGGCAGAGGCGTAACCCACTGAGCCACCCAGGTGCCCCTTAATGAACTTTTAAATTCTTTGTTAATATTTTATTCTCTTTTTCCTGTTTTTGATTTTGTTTTTAAAATTGAGATGTAACTGACATGTAATATTACATTAGTTTTGGGTGTGCAGTGTGATGATTTGATATTTACACATTGTGACGTCACCACCACAATAACTCCAGTTAACATCCATCGGCCCACAGAGCTGCAGCTTTTTCCCTTGTGACGAGAACTTTTAAAATCCACCGTTAACAACGAGCGAATTTCAAATACACAACACGGTATCGTAATCATTTTCACTGTGCGGGACATGACATTTCCCTGGCTCATTTATTTTATAACCAGAAGTTTATGCCTTTTGACCCCCCTACACCCATTGTTTTTAAAGTTGTACGTTTATCTGCTAGAAGATATTCTTGCCAGTGGATGCACCCTGGACCTTTTCTTCTGTCCGCTTTCTGGAAGGGGTCGCTTTGAATCATTCCCGCTTCCTTGTCTTCTCCCTGCTGATGGACAGCTTGCTCCTAATGGGTGTCTCGATTTACCCATTTGGAGCGATACTGATGATTCCCTGCCATGACAGATGGAGGCTGACAAGACTGCTCCCCTCCAATCAGACACACCCGCCCATAGTTTTTCACATTTATTGTTCTAGTGCCTTATTGTTCTGTGTTCTCAGCCTGTCTGGTGATGCTACCAGCTAGAAAAGCCTGGGGCTCTCGCCTGGGCATGTCCCCAACCAGAGCCCATGTTGTACTGGGTCGACCCTTGTGGTTCTTACTGTGATTGCAAGATGCCCACAGCAATCAGTGATCATCAGGGAACTTTGAAATCTGGGCTTGGGGGGGGTAGGAAGGGAGGGAGGGTCAGAAGGAGGAAAGGAAGGGAGAGAGGGAGAGGGAAGGAGGGGGTGGAGGGAGGGAGAGGGAAGGAGGGGGTGGAGGGAGGGAGAGAAGGAAAGCACTGGAAAGAGGCTGCGGGGAGGAGGGAGAGCACTCACGGGCCCATGGTTCTGCTTTTATTGGGGTTGATGGTGGGGCCTAGGGTTTGGGAGGGTTCAGTCTTTATTGGTGAATTTAAAGCACAAAGTGGGAATTAGGGCGCAGGAGAGGGGAAGCAAGCAGCCCGGCCATCTGGAGTTATCTAGGTCACCCATGGCTTTCTAAACTGGGGAACATCAGGGGTGGGGCCGCGGGGTTCCTTATCTAGTTGAATAACTCGCCCCGGGTTTAAGCTGGAGGTCTTAGAAGCGGGTGCCTGAAGAATGAAAAGCTTAATGTCAGGAGCTTAGAATTGAAAAAGCTCATTGTCGGGCACCTACACCGCACGCCGGAGTATCTTTCATTTCGACCTTGGTTTCTTCGCCGTAGTTCTAGTCGGTGTTCCTGGGCTCCTGGGGACGACATTTGCAACCTCTCCCTTACTTCCTCTCCCCGCGCCCACCTCCCGTTTGTCCTCATGATGTTTCCGCTGGTGAGATTAATAGCGCTTTCTGTAATGACGCCTCTGTCCGTCCCGATGTTGTCTGGGTGTGGATCCCCGCAGGTGCGAGCAGGTAGCACTGGTGTCCCTGTAAGGAGCGAGCTGCTGTTCTTCGCAGAATCAGCCGGAGCGCTCGACCCCCTTTCCTTCTTTGTTAGCTTTTACGGCATATATGTTGACTGTCTATTTCCTTTTCAGCTTTGTGATGCTTTAGCTAATCAACCCATTAAGCTCTTAAAAAAAAAAAAAGACTGGTCTTGGCGGGTCTTGGCTTTCGTTCCTTCAGTGTTGGAGTTGGAATGCGAGTAGGCTTTTGTTCTGAACGTGGTTTCAGGTATGAACACTTCGCAGGTGGGGAGACCTCTCTGCCTTCCATTCGGTTCTGCTGTGAAAACCTGAATCTGCTTGAAAAAGTAAAGTCCATGGAAACAGTGACAACAGAATTTTGCGGCTGGATGTTTGGAGCGTCCGATCAGTCTGTGAGCGCTGGTTTTGGGAAGTTCTATAGAGCTCCAGGTAGCAGGGATTAGAGATGCCCTGCATTCCTGATATTCCTGTAGGGAACGGGGATCTCTGAGCAGACGGGTGGGTGAAAGCAGAAGGACCCTGCTCAGAACTGGGGTTGCCGGGGACTAACCGGAAGCCTGCACAAGTGTGGGGGGGGCTTCCCTTGTTACCGATAATGGGGTGCTTTTTTTTTTTTTTAGAACAAAATGTTTTTTTAAAAGATTTTATTTATTTATTTGTCAGAGAGAGCGAGCACAGGCAGACAGAGTGGCAGGCAGAGGCAGGGGGAGAAGCAGACTCCCTGCTGAGCAAGGAGCCCGATGTGGGACTCGATCCCAGGACGCTGGGATCATGACCTGAGCCGAAGGCAGCTGCTTAACCAACTGAGCCACCCAGGCGTCCCAATGGGGTGCTCTTTGAAGACCTTCGTTGCCCAGGTGGTCTGTTTCTTTGGGGCGTGTTTATGTCTCAAGACTTCATTTGCAGAGGATTTATCCTGTTCATTTCCCTGATCATCTGTATTTTGCCATTTATGAAAAGTTGAGGTTGCGGCCGGCTGGGAGAAGAAAAGCTAAACGAGGGACCAGGCATCCTGACGATTTTCGTGCGGGATCTTAGTTTTGCGGATGCCGCACACGATACTACTTCTGTGGGAACAGGTGTCACTGACACGGTGCCGGCCAGGGCTAGGGATGTGGGCAGTGGGGCACAGGGGCTGGGACCTGAGGGAGGGGCACACTTGAGTGTGGAGGGTGGAGGGGAGTCAGGCCAGGGGGCAGGTGACCGGATGGGGGCTCTCGCTGCCTTTGCGGGCTAGGGAGGGCCTTATCTAAGGGTGGTGTCCCGAGCAGGAGAGGAGGGGGACGCTCAGGTAGAGGAGAGGCTCGGAGGGCATGAGGCTCCGAGGGCTCAGTGTGGTCCTGGAGCGTTGACGTATTAGTGTCCTCGGTCAGAGAACAAATGAGCACAAAGTCGGTGACTTAAACAACACAAGTTTTTCCTCTCACAGTTCCAAAGGCTAGAAATCCTAAGTCAGGGCGACAGCAGGTTTGTCTCTCTCTCAGAGACCCTAGAGGGGGTCCTTGCTGCCTCCTCCGATCCGGTGGCCCCAGACGTTGTTGGTGTGTGTCTGCACTGCTCCCCTCACAGCCTCCAAGTTCACAGGGACTTCCTGGGTGTGTCTCATCTCCAGATGACCTCGTCTCAAGGCCCTTGATGCTATCTGTGAAGATTCTTTCCGAATGAGGTCACACTCACAGGTACCAGGGGATAGGGCTTGGACGTATCTTTTTTTTTTTTTTTTAAAGATTTTATTTATTTATTTGACAGAGATCACAAGCAGGCAAAGAGGCAGGCAGAGAGAGGTGGGGGGGAAGCAGGCTTCCCACCGAGCTGAGAGCCCGACGCAGGGCTCAATGCCAGGACCCCGAGACCATGAGCCGAACCGAAGGCAGAGGCCCAACCCACTGAGCCACCCAGGCATCCCTGGACGTGTCTTTTTGGAGGGGGGTGCACAGTTCAACCCACGACAGGCGGTTAGCGGGTAGGTGAGGGAGAAGAGGTCATGGCTCAGAGAGGCCTAGTGAAGGGAGCCTTCTCAGAAGAGGGACCTGGTTGGGGGGCAGGGTGTGGCAAGGGGAGGTCTTGAGCGCCCTTCCAGCGAAGAAAGGAATCCCCAGAGGGTCACCCTTGCCTACGAGGCCCCCTTTCTGGGCTCATCGCTGCACCCCAGCTGGGCATTTTTGCCCCATCTTTTTAGTCACCACTGTCTAGATGGTTATGACTCTAGAAATCTCTGTCCATCGTCCATTTTTTGGCCTTTCTTGGTGAAAGGCCTTCTTGGTGTGACGTTATGAACAAGGAGGGGGGAGGCCCTTCTAATGCTTTACTCAGAGATAAGACATTGCATTTGCTGACTCAGGGCAAAGTTTGAGGACACGCTGTCTTGTATGTGCCTGGAGGATAATTGTCTTGGGCCTAAGCCAGGCGAACTGTTGCCAGCCAGAGGAAAGCCAACAAAACAACCAAAGACTTAAACATGCGCCTCTGCCCTTTCCTATTAACCTTGCTTTCTACTGCGAGCCTCCGATTCAAGTTGAATATATCTTGTAGGTGTGTGAGACCTGCTTGTCGTCGGTTTTAGATTTCTGAGCCTTCCTCTGTTGGCCAAGAACACTGGATTTGCTTGCTGTGTTTCTTGCCTTGCCAGACAAACTTTGGTATTTCCTCGGGGGCCCAAGTCGGAAGACAGTCCCTGTCCGGACGTCCCGTCCCGTGCCCACGTGCTTGTTCTCCTGCCGGAACTCTCCTGGCTTTGCTTCCCTCGGCGCCCACCATGCCTCCTTCTTCTTTGGTGGTGCCATGTGCTTCCGCGTGACTGACGGGAGGCCTCTCACTGCTGTCCCGCCTCTGGCCCCGCTCCTTCCCCACGCCCTTCCCTGCCCCGTCCATGCCTTGTTGCTCTTAAGCTGTGTTTTCTGTAGTAGTGGTAGTAGATGGAGGCATAAATGACCTGTAGTGAATTCTGAATGAACAGCCGGGTGACTTTTGATGAATTCATGCACCTGTGCCTCCTCCCCCAGCTGGGATAGAATTTCCTCTAGTTTTGGCTCAAACTCCTCCCCCGGCCCCGAGGCCACCACTGAGATTTCTTCATCAGCACTGGGACAGGAGTGGGACCTCACGGAGGATGCCTTGGTGCCTGGCTTCTGTCAGGCGATGTAGTAGTCCTGACATCCGTCCATGGTATGCAAGTGTCACTAAGTAGCTTTTCTTTCTTTCTTTGTTTCACTTGTACCAGCTTTATTGAGGTATGATTCAATCTTTTTATACATATACTTTGTCCATGTAAGGTATAGACCTGAATGGCTTTGGGGAACGCTCCGTGATGACCGTTTCTAGTGTGGCAAATATATATATAACATAAAACTCCCCTTTTGCCCACTGTAACCAGCGTACGGTTCAGGGGCAGGACTGAGCTCACCCTGTTGTGCAACCATCACTCCCGTCTATTTTTATCACCCCAAACAGAAACCCTGTAACTGTGAAGCAGTAACTCCCCATTCTTTCCCCTCCTGAGTTCCAGGAACCTCTAACCTACTTTCTGTTTCTGAATTTGCCTGTTCTAGATTGATCACATAGTATCACATAGAATCACATGATATTTGTTTCTCTGTGTCTGGCTTCTTGCACCCAGCATAATGCCTTCTAGGTCCATCCATGCTGTAGGGGGTGTCAGAATTTCAGTCCTTTTAGTTTAAAGAAATAACACCCTAGGGTCTGAGACCATGTTTTGTTCATCTGCTCACGGACACGTGGGCTGCCTCCAGCTTTCAGCTTTGCGAATCATGTTGCTGTGGACACAGGTGTACAAATACCTGTTTGAGTCACTGTTTTTTTTAAATTTACCTATTTATTTATTTTTGAAGATTTTATTAATTTGACAGACAAGAGATCACAAGTAGGCAGAGATGCAGGCAGAGAGAGAGGGAAGCAGGCTCCCTGTTGAGCAGAGAGCCTGATGCGGGGCTCGATCCCAGGACCCTGGGATCATGACCTGAGCCGAAGGCAGAGGCTTTAACCCACTGAGCCACCCAGGCACCCCGAGTCCCTGCTTTAAATTCCCCTGGGTACATACCTAGGAGTGGAATTGTGGGGTCATATGGCTGTTCTTTTTTTTTTTTTTTTAAAGATTTATTTATTTATTTTAGAGAGCTAGAGAGAGAGCATGGGTGTGGAGGGTGGGGTGGTGAGCAGAGGCAGAGGGAGAGGGAGAGAGAGTCTCAAGTAGACCCGTGCTGGGAGCAGAGCCTGAAGCGGGGCTCGATCCCACGACGCTGAGATCATGACTTGAGCAGAAATCAAGAGTCGGATGCCAACTGACTGGGCTACCCGGGTGCCCTCATGGCCATCCTATGTTTAGCTTTCTGAGAAGCCAACGAACCATTTTCTTCAGCCGTTACGCTCTCTGGCACTCCTGCCAGGGGCGCC
The DNA here is from genome assembly GCA_004024625.1 of Mellivora capensis. NCBI lineage: Eukaryota > Metazoa > Chordata > Mammalia > Carnivora > Mustelidae > Mellivora > Mellivora capensis. Next base: position 209,796 of record PISX010000207.1, read on the forward strand.
CACGTGTTCCAGTTTCCCCCTTATCCTTGCGGACACTTGCTGGGTTTTGTTTTTCTTCACGATAGACCCTCCTAGCAGGTAGGGCGTCAGGCCCCCTTGTGGTTTTGGCCATTTGTATAGATCTTTGGCTGAGCTGGTTTTTGTATCATCGTTACTTCGTGGAGATGTAATTTACCCGGCTCTTCAGGGCACAGCTCAGTGAATCTTGGCACATGAACACACACGTATAAATATTACCCAGATTGAGATACAGGGCATTTTCATTACCCTAGAAAGTTCTTGCCTCCTCCTTCCGATCATCCCTTTTTACAGCCTTTTATCACCGTACATGAATTTTACCAGTCCTTGATTTCATTAAATGGACTCAGACAGCTTGTACTTTTTAAAGTCTGCTTCTTTCATCCGACGCAGTGTGTTTGAGACCTTCCGGTGTTGCTGTGCGTATCGGGGTTGGGTTGCTGAGTGGTGCTCCTCAGTCTTTTGGTGCCGAACATGTGGGTTGTTTGCAGCCTGGGGCTGTTAGGAATAAAACTGTGCCCAACATTCTTAGACACGTCTTTATGGGGATGCAGACTTTATTTCTCCTGGGAATGTACCTGTGAGTGGGATTGCTGGGTCATCAGGAAGGCGTGTGGTGAATTTTATTAGAAACTGCCAGTTTGGGACGCCTGGGTGGCTCAGTTGGTTGGACGACTGCCTTCGGCTCAGGTCATGATCCCGGAGACCCGGGATCGAGTCCCGCATCGGGCTCCCAGCTCCACGGGGAGTCTGCTTCTCCCTCTGACCTTCTCCTCGCTCATGCTCTCTCACTGCCTCTCTCTCAAATAAATAAGTAAAATCTTAAAAAAAAAAAACAAAAAACTGCCAGTTTTCAGTAGGGTTGTTCCATTGTACACCCCCACCTGCTGGGAACCCGAGAGATCTACACCCTCACCAGCGTATGGTATTGTCTTTTTAATTTTAGCCCTTAGGTGGGTGTATGGTGGTACGGCCTCCTCGTAGGTTTAATTTGCATTTCCCTGGTGACTAATGATATCAAGAACCTTCGTATTTGGAAAAGGTTATAATTTAAGTTTTTACATTAAAAAAAGTTGTTAGAAGACATTAATGAACACCTGGAGAATAGACATCCCAGGGCCCAGAGTGTTATGTTGAAGCCAGATGTCAGTTTCAGTTAAATCACAAAGGAGTTGCTGAGTCAGCTTAAAAAGGTGGGGGGGCACATATTTAATGTATATTTTGAAAATAGAAGAAAATGGCAAAGCTCTCCCCTTCTACCCTACATCCCACCAGAAGCAGGTGTTGTTGTTGTTTTTTAAAGATGTGGGCTTTTCGTTTCTTTCTTTCCTTCTTCTTTTTTTTATAGATTTTATTTATTTATTTATTTATTTGAGAGAGGGAGAGAGAACAAGCTGAGGGAGAGGGAAAGCAGCAAGCTCCCCGCTGAGGAGCCTGACATGGGGCTTGATCCTTGGACCCTGAGATCCTGACCTGAGCAGAAGGCGGCCGAGGAACTGACTGAGCCCCCCAGGCATCCCCTGGAGGCAGGTTTTTAGGACTATCTGATCATGATGCATCCTGCCTCAGACCTCAGTTGGTTCTCCCCGGCCTCAGACACGACTCAGGCTCCTTTGCCCTCCTCGCCAGTCCTTCACGGTTTCCCGAATTCCCCAGAAGCTCTCAGCTCCCAGCCTTTGCCCATGCTTGGCGCCACTTGGGACGCCATCCCCCCTTCCCTGACCCCACTGGGCCTCCGGCTGCTGTTGGGCACAGCAGGGTGGCCACCAGCCTCCACTCCTCACCCCTTTCTGGTCCCTTGTCCTCTTCCGTAGTCCTCTGGGCAGGTCTCCTCACTTGTTTACTTCTCTGTCTGCCTCCCCAGACTGACTTTCCCCAGGGGAAGGACTGTCTGATTTCACAGTTCACCTTTGCCTTCGTTAACAGCCAGCCAGGCACGTGCAGCTCGTCAGTACCACCAGCTTGTCGGTGGTGACCGAAGACAGGTTGACCAACGACCAGAGAGCCTTCTGAAGGCAGTGTGACCCACCTCCCCTGGGAGCCCGCTTCCCACTGGATTTGTTTTATTACGCCATCGTAGGGCTCCTGCTCCCAGATCGATAAGGCAGATAGAACCATAAAATCTTGGCCATCTCCCCTTCTCTCTGGGATCCCTCCACCCCAGCCTGTGACCACGGTGAAGGACCAAGGAGCAGGTGGCAGACAGGACCAATGAGGTGGCATTTTGAGGGGGTGCTGGAGGCACCTGGGCCAGGATGAGGGACAGTCAGTTCTAGTCAAAATCCAAAAAATTGCAAGTCGATCAAAATCAAAAAAAATGAACAGGAAGTTAAAATAAAATGAAAATAAAATAAAGTCAACCAAAATAAAAATTGACGGGAAAAGCAAGGTGATCTATATTTCCAGCATCCCAGGAGGGTTTCACCGAGAAGCCTTGCACCTTGTGCTCCCGGGGGCAGTGACGCCCATCATCACCATGTCCACCGGAGAGCTGCGCCCTGCTCTCACAAGCTCCTTGCACGTTTTGTCCTGTAGACCAGCTGGGACTTGACATGTACGCTCCGATTCCCTAGGTCTGGACATGCCGGGAGGGAGGGGCAGCGTCCTGGAATCCAGTCAACCTCTTAGGGGAAGGTTTCCGCTGCTGGTCCGGGGACCCCACTCCGAGCGGCCCAGGGTTGAATGTGAACCAATCAGAACACAGGAAATTGGTGGTTTGGGGAATAATTAGCCAAGTTGTTTATTCTCCATTGATGGGCTTGGACTATACTGTGTTAACACCACAGCAAGACACAAGACCAGTATCTGTGGATTACAGACTCAGCATTTATGAAAAATTTGCCTTAAAAAAAATCCTTGTCTTGAGTTTATCTATCATGAGTAGAACACACTGTTGTCTGAGACCCTCCAGCAGACTAGGTGGGCAGAACTTGGGCGTGGCAGGCTGGATCTCCAACAGGGGTTTCAATTCTTTGAGGCCAATGTCATGGGCAATTTGGATTCATCTTTTGAAACTTCTATGGAGTGTTTTTGCTGACGGTAACCCCCCGGGGTCCTGAAAGGGCCAATTCGTTTTTTTCAGTTCACAAATTGCTGGCTTGGTTGTAAATTTATTTCTACCCTTTTCAGCTCCTTCCAGGAAAGGATAAGCCCCACTCGCTTGCTCTCTTTTTTTGTACTGATTCCTGCCAACCTACGAATTTGCTTATGAAGTGAATAAGTAGGACACTGAGAAGTTTTATCAGAATTTTTTCTTCCTTAAAAACTTTTGATTTTCTGGGCACCTGGGTGGCTCAGTGGGTTAAGCCTCTGCCTTGGGCTCAGGTCATGATCCCAGGGTCCTGGGATCGAGCCCCACATCGGGCTCTCTGCTCAGCAGGGAGCCTGCTTCCCCCTCTCTCTCTGCCTGCCTCCCTGCCTACTTGTGATCTCTCTGTCAAATAAATAAATAAATTCTTCAAAAAAACGCCAAACTTTTGATTTTCTGATGATTAAATAAAAGTGTTCATTGTAGTAAAATGGGACATGACAGAAAAGTATAAAGAAAAAGAAGCCACCTATAATGTCATCATCTGGAATCAGGCACTACTAAAATTCTGGTGCATTTCTTTTTTAGTTTTTTTTCTTAGTGCATTGTTGATAATTTCATAAACCGATTTATCAAAGTATATACTTTTTCATTTTCTGTTATGATTTAAGCCTTTTCTTCATGACTAAAATTCTTCGTATGCCTCATATTTACTAATGCTTAATAACTTGTAAGATTATATAATAGAAAAATGTTCTTTTTTAAGATTTTATTTATTTGTCAGAGAGAGGGAGCACACAAGCAATGGGAGCAGGAGACAGGGAGAAGCAGGCTCCCTGTTGAGCAAGGAGCCCGATGCAGGACTGATCCCAGGACTCTGGGATCATGACCTGAGCCGAAGGCAGACGCTTACCTGACTAAGGTACCCAGGCCTTCCAGAAAAATGTTCTTTAACTCTCTCTCTCTTTTTTCCCCCCTCATTTCAAAAGGAGAACATTTTTGAATAAAGGAAAAAATAGTGTTGTACTCGTGTCTTCTGAAGAATCTGGTGGAGTTCTGATTTAAGCCCAGAGGGGAAATTTTCTTAGCTGGTGTGTGGCATTAATTATCTCTCTTGTACCTAGCATAATATTTAGTAGGTTGTAATGGTTGGTTATTTAATTATGTATTTCTTACAAAACATATATTCAGCCTTAGTCTAAGAATCTAGTTCTTGGATGAAAACATAAATTGCTAATGTGTGTGGGGTGCGGAAGATTATGACCCTGTGTGTCAGAAGTCTCCTCTTATTAAAAAGAAATTTTTCTTTAATTAAAAAAAAAAGTCTCCTTGGGACACCTGGGTGGCTCAGTTGGTTAAGCGGCTGCCTTCGGCTCAGGTCATGATCCCAGCGTCCTGGGATCGAGTCCCACATCGGGCTCCTTGCTCGGCAGGGAGCCTGCTTCTCCCTCTGCCTCTGCCTGCCACTCTTGTCTGCCTGTGCTCGCTCTCTCGCTCTCTCTCTCTGACAAATAAATAAATAAAATCTTAAAAAAAAAATTAAAAAAAAACCCACAAAAAACTCCTCTTATGACTCACTGATGTTTAATGCCATCTAACGTCCCCTCAGAATATAGTGGCCTGAAGAACAATTAGCATTTGTCCCCTCTCCCAGTTTCTGGATTCAGGGGCAGCTTGGCTGGCGGTTCTGGCTCAGGATCTCGCAGGGGCTGGGGTCTGTGAGCCTGAGGGGGGCCAGGTCTGGATTCGGCCGATGGGCTCTAGCATCCCGTCCACCAGCCCTTTCTCCCTGGCAGCGTGGTTTCTGTGCCGTTTTGCTCTTCTAGTTGTTCTCTCTCTTTGAAGGTCTCTGTTGAGCTTTGTGTGTCTGTGGCAAAACTTCGGGATATGTGGTGAGAGGCATGTGTCAGCACTGCCGACAGTTGCTGCCTGGAGGGCCTCTCCTGGCATCCAGGCCTGGCTTGCACTCATTGATCATATGACGCCCGTGGGAAAACCACTGCCCGATACGTGGATAATACGTAATGTATATAGTGCAGGTAAGGTATACACCGGATTTAAAGAGAAACGTAGTTGAACAAAGTCGCTTCCAAAAAGGACCGAGTCTCAGATTATAAATCCAAACAAGAGGTTTGCAGTGATAATAAAATTCACGTTGTTTGGAAAATTTGGTCTAAAGGGAAGTTGTTTTGAATTACAACTTTGAATTTGTCTCTTAATCCAAAGGCTGCGCCGCTAGGTGAGCCCTACCTCTGAAAGAATTTTCCAGATCATATTTTGTCCGTTTTATCCATAGTAATGTTTGTTATTGTTCATTTAAAAGAACTTATCAGGGGCGCCTGCGTCTGCCTTTGGCCCAGGTCATGATCACAGGGGTCCTGGGATCTCGCCCCGCCATCGGGCTCCCTGCTCGGCAGGAAGCCTGCTTCTCCCTCTCCCACTCCCCCTGCTTGTGTTTCCTCTCTCCCTGTGTCTCTCTCTGCCAAATAAATAAATAAATAAATAAAATCTTTAAAAAAAACCCCAACTTACTAGGCATCTCTTAATTTGACATAAGAACACATGAATAAAAATATAAATATAGCCTGGAACCCCATCATCAGAATATTATATTTGTATGCTTATAATGTGTGTACCTTGAAAGGACTTTGAAACCAATCCAAAATATTTAATAAGATCTCTAAGTCCCCTCTCTTATGATATGTGTCTTCAAGGTGGTTAGTTAGAGTCATTCCTTCCTTCCTGCCTTTCTTTCTTAATGTTTTATTTATTTATTTTGAGAGAGAGCAAGAGCATGAGTGGGGGAGCAGCAGGCGGAGGGAGAGAGAGAAGCAGGCTCCCCACTAAGCGGGGACCCAAAGTGGGGCTCGATCCTGGGATCCTGGGATCATGACCTGAGCTGAAGGCAGACACTTAACCGACTGAGCCACCCAGGTGCCCCGCTAGTTAGATTTCTTCTTCTTCTTCATCTTTTTTTGAAGACTTTTAAAATTTATTTGAGAGACAGAGATCACAAGTAGGCAGAGAGAGAGAGGAGAGGGAGAAGCAGGCTCCACGCTGAGCAGAGAGCCAGACGTGGGGCTCCATCCCAGGACCCTGGGATCATGACCTGAGCCGAAGGCAGAGGCTTTAACCCACTGAGCCACTCAGGTGTCCCTGTTACATCTCCTTTCAGAGCAAAGAAGGATCATTTATGAACGTAGCCCTTCCAGGAGCCATGCACACATCTGAGCAGTTCACCCCAGAAGAGGTTGTGTCCCATGCCCTGTTTTGACGCAGTTAGGGTTGTTTTCGCTAATGCCGCCCCCCAAGATCTTTCTGCATCAGCGCCTGCATTCCAGCGTCATTCCTGTTGGGGCGACAGCGTCCATAGCCTGTGTTCATGGGCCCATCCTCCCCCGGTGTGGGTCTGGGTTCTGCAGTTGTGGCGTTTTATGCAGATCTCTTGGCACACTATTGATGTCCTTGAAGCGAATTCCTCACGGAGGAATTCTTGAGCCTGCTTTCGATTTCTTCGCATTTGGTCGTTGCTTTCCCACCTGTGTGACTCAGCCCCAGATCTGGCAGCACCCGCTAGAGTGATTCTTAGCACACGAAAGGCACCTGTGTTCTTGGAGGTTCCCCGGGACTCCAAGTAATTTCCTAGCTTAGGTCCGTGAGGTAAAAAGCTCGAAGCTCGTCACCATGCGTCCGTGGCTCAGTCGGGACGGGAAGCTGAGCGCTGGGAGACCTGGGAGGTACTGAACCATGTCAGGGGCGTTTCGTTCCTTCGGCAGGTGCTTACCGAGCGTCTCGTAGATGCCAGACACTGGGGAAACAGAGTCAGAAACATGTGGTGCTTCTCCACTTGGAGCCCACCTTCCCGTGAGGAGTGCTCCCAGCCCAACGGGAGCACCAGCAGATGGGCACAGAGGGGGCGACCCTTGGCGTGCAAAGGACCAGACGCGTGCCTGGGGACTCGGGGATGCGGCCGTGGAGGCAGGGAGGTGCTCCAGGTGGAGGCCCCTCCAGGGGCAAAGGCTTGGAGGCTTGGAGAGCTGAGTCAGGGCGAGCGAGTGAAGGTTGACGCTGGCGAGAGCCCCACCCTGGGGACCTCCTGTGGCCGTGTTGGAGCTCAGAAGCCACGGGTGGCAGGCAGCGTGCGCGGGCGCTCAGCGGCCCTTGATGGTGTGGACAGGAGCCGTGCTTCCCGGGCCGGAGCTCTGGCCTCGTGTGAGCGTGTCTGGAATGTGTGGCGGGACATGGCTACCAAGTTTTGGTGTTGCAAGCCGAGAAAGGAAACCATCATCAGAAACTCTTTCTCCATCCTGTTATACGTGAAAGTACATCGCAGGCCCAGTCGAGTAGCAAGGACATAATCTTAAAATAAAGGACAGTGTTTGCCAAGGAGAAAAATAAACAGGAAATCAACCAGCACCTGTGGAAGTGTATGTCGTGTAACACCTGTGCCTGTTCCAGGTGCGTGTGTCTGTAGGTCGTGCGTGTGCTGTGTTTGCCGTGCTAAGGAACAAGCCCCAGCGTTCGCTGCTTACTCGTTCATGCTCGGCAGGCTGGCTGGAGGTGCGGGGGGCGGGTCTGCGCCCCAAGTCCTCACCAAGACGCAGGCTGAGAGACAGACAGTCCGTCTCTGAGCTCCAAGGGTAGTCCACGCAGAAAAAAGGGACACCGTGTGCTGTTTCCTAAAACACATACCCTTTCATTTGTTGCCTGCAGCCACCCAGGTGCCCCCCACCTTGCTTTTTTTTTTTTTTAAAGTTCTGTTGTGTTCCTTACCAGCTCCCTTGTGGACTGTCACACACGCGTGGGCAAGGGTGTGTCCTATGCATGGGGAAGACAGGAGAGGCCGAGGAAGGATGTCAATCAGGACTTTTGGGGCGTGCTAAGGGTTACTTGGGAAAGCAAAACCCTCTAGATGGTAAGCTTCCAACCACTTGTTTTTCTGCTAGACTCTCAGTGAGTTCATCTCATTATTTATAGCTTCACATTTCTGAATCAACAACTCGCAACGCCAATTTCCTCTGCCCCTTTCCAGGAGATGCAGCAAAAGCTCACGGGTGGAGGTTTCAGCACGACTCAGCGCGTCCTCCCCGCACCTGCTGCCTCGTTAATATCTCATTAAATTGCTTAATGTTGATTATGTGTTACAGTCATATTTGGGATATGTTGGGTAAAATAAAATGCAGCATTAAAATGAATTTCACCTGATTTCTTTTTGCTTTTCTTCATGGGGCCACCAGAACACTTAAAATTAAGTATGTGGCTAATATTTGTGGCTCCTGTTATATTTCTGTTGCATAGTGCTGACTCTGAATACGTAAGGAACTCAGACTGATCAATAAGGAAAAGAAGCCAGCAGGAAATGGGCAAAGGATATAAATCAGTCATTCCCTGGAACACGTGGGAGGGCTTTTATCTGGCGATCGGAAATGCAAGCTAAAGACAGTAACAAGGACTTCCCATCGAGCTGGGGAAAAAGAAAAGCGGGACTACGCACAAGGTTGCACACGGGCCGGGTATTGATGGAAGAAGGTCGGAACTCCCGTCCACCAGTGGTAAGAACCTGCAGCCGCTTCCGAGAGCATTCTGGGGGATCCTACCCCCATCTGGTTCACTTGTGTAGGTGGTTCTCACCAGGTGGTGATTTTGCCCCAGGGCGGAGGCATCTGGCAGTGTCTGGAGACATTGTTGGTCACCAGTCACTGGGGATAATGGACGCTCCTGGTGTTCAGTGAACAGCGGCCAAGGTTGCGGCAAACATTGCGCAGGACGAGGGGTCGCCTCTCCGGATGGAGCCATAGGGCCCGCAGGTAAACGGCGTCCTGGTCCAGAAACCCTTTTAGACACCGATTCCCAAGTAGCTCGAGCTCAGGTGTGGCAGGAGATACAGACCAAAGTCCCAATAACTCCGCGCTCCCTAGTTACTATACCTGTGGGATTTTGGAACCAATTTAAATTAAATGTCAGTTTGGGGGTACGAGTAACTAGTGAGGGGCCCATATGTGGGGACGGTGTGCTTGCCTGGTGTTTGGGTTTCTCTCACAGCCAGCCCTGAGTAGATCAGATTGCGGGCTCTGTAGGTACACAGCAATGTGACTTTCTGTAAATATTTCACATACAAACTAACACTGTATCTGACGTATTGTTTATGGATACGTGGCATCGGTAATAAACATTCAGAAGCCAAGTCAGGATACTTATCAGCACATACCTGGTTGCCTCTGGGGAGGAAGGATGCCCCAAAAGGGATGTCCGCCCTTTCTGGAAGGCTGATGTCTTACAGTAGTGTGAAGCGGTGAGGACAGCACATTAGCCTTCGTTGGTGCAGTCAGTGTGACGAGCATGTTTGTTGTATCACTTGCTTTCCGTTTTACTTTTCTCAATATTTGGAATCTGTTGGGGCGCCTGGGTGGCTCAGTCCTTAAGCGTCCGCCTTCGGCTCAGGTCATCATCCTGGGGTCCTGGGATCGAGCCCTGCATCGGGCTCCCTGCTCAGCGGGAAGCCTGCTTCTCCTTCTCCTACTTCCCCTGCTTGTGTTCCCTCTCTTGCGGTCTCTCTCTGTGTCAAATAAATAAATAAAATCTTAAAAAAAAGAATTGGAATCTGTTTACAATGAACACTCCCCCCACCTCGCAGAGAGAGCCCCAGGAGTTGAGGCTGCTTGGGCACAGGCGGCTTATCAGGGACTCTGGGGTGGGGTCCCCGCAGCACTGAGCTGTGCTTGGCACAAGCAGGCCCTCAGTGAGTGTGTGTTGCACCAGCTGTCTATGGAATGTTCCATGGGACTCGTTCCTGTGAGCTTCTGAGAGGTCCTGGGTCCATGCTCTACAATGGGCGGTGCCCTTGGCACCTGCCTCCTGGCCAGGTCGTCACCCCCACGCCCTCTGCGCCGGACGTGGACATCTCTTTACCCTCCAAACTTCTGATAACACATCACAGGAAGTAGTTGGGATCAAGACACTTAAAAAAAAAAATCACACCTCGAAGTCTAATAAGTGTGCGTCTTTAAAAGAAAACCGATGTCCTCTCATCGAAATTGCACGCTAATGTGAGTTCTTAGGGAGAGGAAGTTTGCTGCCCGGGCTCTGCGGTTGAGTTCAGACGCTCCCCTAAGACAGCAGGGAAGGGCTTGCCTCGAGCGAAAGAAACAGCCGTTTCTTGGTTGAACGATAAACGGAGAAACAGCACAGTCGGGCTTCTACAGGAGGGCGCTGGCGGAGGGGGCCGTACCTCGCAGGTGCACAGGCCCTCCTGGGCTGCCCGTGTGAGGCCCGCGGGATGCATTCCTGCCCGTGGAGCTGGCCTTGGAGCATCATTACCCACCTCCCTGCACCGTGTTGAAATAATGAACCAGCGTTAGAGGAAGACTTTGATAGAGTGCCCTTTCCTTTGGAATCTCATTGGGAGAGTAGCTTCATTAGCCAGTAAGGACATGTTTACAGGAGACTCAGAGTGGAAAATCTGAGGTCTTGGGTTTGCTCCATCTGGGTGGGGCTGAACCAGGAGCCCGGCCCTGGCAGGGAACTCCCCCTTCTCATGCCATTGTCTTTGCCGCAACCAGTGGTCTGGGTTATTTTTATCCTGGGTTCCAGCCTGACCTCTGCAGCGGAATATTGTTTTCTTAGGGCCCTGATTTTAACTCAGTTCCTAAAAGTTAACAGAGGAAAACTTGGCTGTGATTTCTGTTTTAGAAGGCCCACCTAGAATGTGTTTTATAACGTCTGACAGACTTCCAGGCTTGCAAACAACCCGTCTCCCAAGATTATGGGTTTTCCTGAACATTCCCCTGCTGCTCCCTTGGCCTCATCAACCATCCCGCTTGGGAGCCTATCTCAGGGGACCAGAAACATTTCTCAGAGTCACACGTCTCCTCATAGAAGCTGCAAATGTTTTACGAGGTATAACACAAAAGCCACATTTTACAAAGTGATCGTTTGGTGAGAATTATTTAAAGCCTGCAAACTCAGGCGATGTTAGTGTGAGTGGAGTGGCTGGATTTTTTTTTGCCTTCCAAATGGTTAGGAGCAGTGCTGGGGCCAAGCTGGGGGTGGTGGAAGGCTGATGGTGGACATGGCCTGCTGTCCAGAGGGTGCGGGCCACGCCCTTGCCACCAAAGTGTGGTAGTGCAAAGGTCAAATCCATTGACCGCCTGGGAAGAAGCTGTTTACTAAAAATGCTCATATTCATTTATTTGTTCAATAAATACATCACAGCTCAGCATTGTTCTTAGAGCTGGGGACTCAGCAGTGACCATCACAGACCAGATTCCCGTCCTGCGATTTACGTTCTCATCATGGTGCTTATCATAAATAAGATTATTGGAATGTGCCAAACACACCTGACCCAACAGATCACACCCGTGTTAGCAGTAACTCATGGCACCTTTCAGAAATACCGTGTATTGTAGAGGACTGAAATTCTTTTTTTTTTTTTTTAAGATTTTATTTATTTATTTGACAGACAGAAACCACAAGTAGGCAGAGAGGCAGGCAGGGGGCGGGGGAAGCAGGCTCCCCGCTGAGCAGAGAGCCCGATGCGGGGCTCGATCCCAGGACCCTGGGATCATGACCTGAGCCGAAGTCCCACTGAGCCACCCAGGCGCCCCAGTTTACTGAAATTTTCTTAGTAATCATATTTTATTCTCATGGACACTCTGTAATTAAAAAAACAGTCTATATGTGGCTTCAGGGACCATCTGAAAATGGGCTTCTGTCAGTTTAGCAAGTGGTTAATATTTATTTGCAATTGTGACAAGTCTTGTTGTGGTTTGTCTCGGGAGACCATGGTTCGAGGGTGCCAGTAGACCCCCAGAGCATAGGGAATGAAGGTTATTGTTTTTAATAGTAATGTCAGTCAGCCTCTGTTGGGACACGAGAGGTATCCAGTAGCATTTTATCCTGAGCTCTCAAATTGAAGTTTCTGTTTTTTCTCGATTGTCTTCATTTCCGACCTAAGGTTGTGCTGAGATTTCCAAAGGTTACTCTCAGTAGTGGTGTGTGCACGTTTTGGGAAGTGTTACCTTAGGTGGTCAGAAGGGGCTATGATTCCAGAATGGACCCTCCTGGTGGTTGTGGTAGCAAGGAATGGAGGTGAGCATGATAGCGAGAGAGCATGGAACTGAAGTCGGGCCTCAGGAGTGCTGGGAGCATTGCTTTATTATCCGCTGATGGAAATTCCTCCTTTTAACCCAGGGTCCTTAAGTAAAGATCGGGTGGCCAGATTGGCAAAGGTGGGTGCCCTTTGGGATGTTTCTGAAGGACAGCTTTTCAGTATGTGTTCCAGGCTTTCAGAATATCTCTTTCCGGGACGCCTGGGTGGCTCAGTTGGTTAAGTGGCTGCGTTCGGCTCAGGTCATGATCCCAGTGTCCTGGGATCGAGTCCCACATCGGGCTCCTTGCTCAGCAGGGAGCCTGCTTCTCCCTCTGCCTCTGCCTGCCACTCTGTCTGCCTGTGCTCGCTCTCTCTGACAAATAAATAAATAAAATCTTAAAAAAAAAAAGAATATCTCTTTCCTTTAGTCCAGAAATCCTACTTCTAAGAATGTCTCCTGAGACAATAAGGAATGATGAGATGCACAAAGCCTTAGTTCTAGGGATTTTCATTACAGGTGTTACTCATAATAGGGAAAAATGGGAATCGATCTCCCTATCCAAGAGTAGGGATGCATTAAATTATGATTCTTCCCTTCTAGAATAGAATGTTCCACATCTGGTGGAAATGTTGACACACCAGTGTTTTGATTGATGTGCACAGATGTTGCTGATGCAGTCCTCATTGAAACATAGAGCAAGTAATCCTATTTGGGTATAGGAAAAATGTGCACGCATGCGTGTGCGTATATCTGTGTGTGATATTGTGTGTGTCTGGGTAATTTTTTTGTCTTCTCTGTTTTTGGATTTCTTTTCTGTAATAAATCTGAGCTTCTTGTGTCGTTATGTAAGAAGCAAGATGTTACACTGTGTCCAGCATGCCTTATTTATAAGTCAGGAAATTGTCGGACACTTGAGATAAACCTCCAGAATGAGATTCTGGTGCCTACCGAGTGGAGTCACAGGTTTTCCAGACCTCTTAGTGTCAGTGAGCAGACATGTTGGGTGGGGGAACGCAGATGTTGGTGGCAGTGAACTCTGGTTACCACAGACACTGAAAGCCCGGGCTCACGCGTGCTCTCTTCTCTTTTAAATTAAGTTATTGTGAACCATTTCACGCTATGGATGGAACGACGCACTGCAAAGAAGGCGTGAGCTGAGGCATAGGAAATAGGCTTTACTATGGTCACGACATTATGGAGTTCCTTATGCTGCCGAAGGGATGATAGTATTAAAAAGAAAATTTGTGGTCATCTCTAAAACTAAAAATTCTAGTATGTGTGATTCAGTGTTCTTTTGGGACAGCAACCGGAGCTTATTGAGATAAGTAGGTGGGATTGCCCGTGCCTTCTCCTTGTTCCATGAAAAATGACATTCTTGTTGGAAAGCTGGCCCAGGTAGAGCTGGGTCAAGAAGGAGTTGCTCTAAGCGCGAGCTTTGTGTCCCCCGTGCGGTGGCCTGAGCGGCTGGCCGTGCTCAGCGTCACATGATCCTTAGCTCTGGATGGCCACGTCTTGAATTTTAGCGTGTCACCGAATCCGTGTGTGTGAGGACCCTTAGATCATTTTCCTTTGTCGCACACCGTTTAGTCAGCGGCTCTAGCAAAATACTGGAAAGTCAATGGCCGATCAAACAGCAGAAATTCGTTTCTCCCCATCCTGGAGCCTGTAATGTCTTTCTCCTCTAACACCAAATCCGTGTGGTTCTTCCATCCGGTTTTCCAGTTCTCTGACACCAGTGGTCTCCAGTGATGCCAATAATTCTGACCCCGACTCTCCAGTTAGTGCAGACCCACGGGTGTAGGGCTCCGTCCCGCAAGTGTCGACCCAGGGGTCACCCGCTGATCCAACGGGCTACAAATTTGGGGATTCCCACCCCACCCCGCCCTCGTGTTTGAGGATTCACTAGAGTAACTCACAGAACTCAGGAAAGCGCTTCACTGATGACTGTCACCGGTGTATCATCAAGCACACAAGCCGAGAACAGCCAAACGGAAGAGGTGCTCAGGGCGAGGTATGGGAGAGGGGTGCAGACCTTGTGTGCCCTCTCCGGGGGCACCCCCCTCAGCACCAACCCAGAAGCCCCGAACCCCACTGTTCAGGGGTGTTTGTGAAGCTTTCATTAAGTGGGTACGATTTGCTCTGAGCATTCAGTCGTTGGCTGTTGGTGATGGAACCCCGTCTCCAGCCCTGCTCCCCTCTCTGGAGGTGGGGTTGGGGGTTGGTGCAGAGAAGTGGCAAGAGCTGGCCTCCTGCTTGCATGGCGGTCGGTCTTTCCAGAGACTGGCCTCCGTCCTGATGCTCCCAGCACCCTGCCGCCCCCGCCCCTCGCCATGTGCGTCGTCTCATGAGCATGTAAGAAACTGCAGTTTCTAGGGTTTTCAGAGCTGTGTGCCAGGAACTGGGGACAAAGACCAGATATTTATTTTTTATGATACCATCCCTCCCAGCTGGTCTCCCCGTAACCAGACTGGTCTCGTACACTCCGTGTCCATCCCGCAGCTGGACTTGATGAGGGCGCCTGACGGCTGATCGCTCAAAACTCGGCCCGTCTCAGGGTTTGTGCTGTGGCCTCTGGGCTTCCGACGCCCCTTGACTTCCTCGTTCCGGCCTCCGGGCCTCCCAGGGGTGCTTCTCCCCACGGCCCTCGCTCTGCCTCACCTCCTGCCCGTCTTCATCTTCTGTCCCCTTCCCAGGGAGCCCCCGCTGTGCACTCTGTTGGGGACTGAGCCACGTGTCCCCACACTCACAGCTCTCTTACCCTCGTCTCCTTTCTCACACGCTCTGTCCTCACTCTGGTGGCTCTCTAGTTTGCTCTTTGTCCTCCCGTTAGAAGGCGCACCGTACAGGGCAGGTTTCCGGACGTTGCCCAGGCATCATGCCCTCTCTCGTGGGCGGCACTCAAAGAACACTCGAGAGTGAACAAGTGCCTGGCTTGTTAAACCGCCAGCCAGCACCGGGCCCCGGGGTTCTCTGTGTCCCACCGTGGGGGGACAGTGTGTGCACGCGGGGTCTGCGGTGGTGATGCTCGGGCTCTGGCCCTCTGACCCGCTTCCCTCTTCACTTCTAGACTGGCCTTATTGTCGCCTGCTACCACGGCTTTGTGGATACTGTGGTGGTCTTAGCCGAGTGCCCCCACGTTGATGTCAACTGGCAGGACAGCGAGGGGAACACGGCCCTAATCACAGCCGCGCAGGCAGGTAAGACCCGGCTTTGCCTACCGGAGGCTGGGGGGCAGCTGCCAAGCGGTGGGGGGCGGGCGGGGGGGCAGGGCTTTGCCCTTGAACTCAGCTCGTGAAATTAATGTAAGGACGGGAACTGATGAGCTCTGTCTTCTACTGCTAAGTGGTGCAGGAAAGGGCTGGTCAGGACAGGAACCCATTCTCCTCGTGCCTTGGGGACGATGCGTTTGTGCAGAGCTCGCTGGTGGGCACATGTCGCCCTGATAACTGCCCAGGTCTTTGAAGGTGAAGCTGCCGCAGAAACCCAGGCTCGGGCGTCATCCATTCCCCTAGAGCATCGCGCCCTACCCAGTGCTTGGAGATGGGGAGTGGAGAGATGCTGGTGACCTCCCGCCCTTGCTGGCGATAGTGACCAGAGCCCATAGACATGGTTATAAGTGATGGTTACTGGATCTGCTAGACATATTTACAAGGTAACCTTCCACTTGCCCTTGGATGTAAAAAAAAAGACGGGAGCTGCTTGTCTGGAGCGTATCAGCGTAATGAGGTGGGACTGCCCTGTTGGGGAGACAGCCTCCCCGGAAGCGTCCTTCAGCCCAGGTTCGTCACTGCGAGAAGTGGAACTTCTGCCGTCACTGCCGAGCGCCTCGTGGCTATCCTCCTCTAGAACCGTCCTCGGACTTTTTTGGAGACAAGCCTGTGCTCGTCCCTCTGGACCACATGGCGCTTGTCCTTGGGGTGTTGAGTGGGTTCGTCACTTGACCACCTGGGAAGTTCTTGGCTGGCAAGCTCCATCGGTGTGATGAGTCAGGCTCTCAGCTGCAAAAGAGCTGCTTCCCGCCAAGTCGGGAAGAAGAGGTGTTTGCTTATTGACGCAATGTAGGGCGCCGCGCGATGGCGTGGGGAGCTGGGCGTTGGACTCAAGGCTGGGAAGCTGGAGAAGATGCCCCAGACTGCACCGCACATTGATTCTGGCAAGAAAGTGTTTGCTCCCACCAGCAAAGAGAGACCTCTCTGTCCCATTTGGCATGAGCTCCTGCGTCAAAGCCGGCACAGGGGTGACTCTGATCCGGGGGGCCCAGCAAAGCCAGCATCTGGCAGTTTCACTCCCTGTAATGTTAACGGGGAGTAGTCTGTACGCACTGCTTTTTGGTCAGGCTGGGAGAGGTGGAGGTTCTTCCCGAATTAGAGGGGGGCTGGGCTGTGCCAACACGCGTCTGCCTCATCGGGTCTTACGGTACAAAGGTTTGCCTCCGTGGGGTACTCCAGGCTTCGAAAGCCGAGATCCAGGATGTCCTGAAGTGCATGGGTGGGAGAGCATAGCGAGGGGCATTCAGTGATCGTGGGCTCCCGGTTCACCGCCTCCCACTGGCCCAGGACCTGGGGATGCCCACGTGAAGGGCAGCTCTGCCCTCCGGGAATTCCCCAGCTCCTAGGCCTCTGATGGAGCTCCGACGGAGGGGGCCCTGGGGGCCGTGGGCAAGATCGCCCCACCTGGCCTGTGGGTTGAGGGCAGGGGTCACGCAAGGGGGGAAGCGGGGACTTGAACCGAGCGCCGCAGGAGTCAGAGGGAGGCTGTCACAGCCAAGGCAGCCAAGTGCATGGGGCGAAGAGGGAGCCGGGCCCGTCTGGGGCCGTGTGGCGGGAGGCTTGCGTGTGACTTGGTGGGATGGTAGGTGGCTCCAAGAGGAGGCAGGGACCAGATCATCAAGGGTTTAGATGCAACACGAGAGAATGCCTTTGAGTGCCGTGAGGCTGGGTGTGGGTGACAGCGGCTGGATAACCCTGGGGGACCCAGAAGCCGTTTGCACGGCGGAGAGGAAGTAGGAACTGCTTGGCCGAGAAGGTGGTGTGGTGTGGGGGGCGGCAGAGAGGCGGCCTCTGGGCTGGCTTCTAGCGCCTGCACGGGGCGTGGCGAATTCCCGAGGGGCGCACGCACAGGGGTCGTGGAGAGCGCCGGCTCCGTTTGGCGCTCAGGTCCTCGAGACGTGGGGACACGTGGGGCGTCTAAGAGGCCTCGGCGGCAGGCTGGGGGTGCGGAGGGCTCGGGGGCCGCTGGAGAGCGGGGCCCGTGGCACGGGCTACACGTGAACACCAGGAGAATGTGCAGGAAACGAGATTTCCTTTCTTTTCTTTTCTTTTAAAGATTTTATTTGTCAGAGAGAGAGAGAGTACACACAAGCAGGCAGAGAGGCAGGCAGAGAGAGGAGGAAGCAGGCTCCCTGCCGAGCAAGGAGCCCGATGCGGGACTCGATCCCAGGACCCCATGACCTGAGCCACCCAGGCGTCCCTCGAGGTTTCCTTTCTTACAGATTTGCCAGAACTCTGTGTGCGTTAAGGGTGTTGGCTGTGGTTTAATGCCCACGAGAGAACCTTCTGAAATCTTGCCCTTTTGAAATAATAGGATTAGTGACTTGCCCTTTGCCTTTCCCCCCCATTGAGTGTTGCAGGGAAAGTCCGAGTCCAGCTGCCTTTTGTATCTTTGTTGAGGCCCTGATATTTGCCGAAACTTGGAAATATCTCCCACCTCACCCTTGGTATTGAAAATAACACTCCCTCCCCTCCGGCCCCAGCGGTCGCTGTCTCTCAGCTCCTTCTCTCTGCATTTGTTCTGACTTACATTCGGAATACTTTTAGGAAATCTCAGCTAATCTCTTTGAAACACTGTCTACCTTGTTTTGTTCGTTCTTCCTGAGATTCCTTCTCAGACCCAGAGTAAGTCGACCCGTCCTCATACCGCACCTCTTCTCTGCTTTCCCCCATCCCTTTACTCTCAGATCTGGGCAGATTCTGCACATGATATCATTAGTGTGTTTCTGAGCCACTCATCGGATTACATTTACTTTATTCTTCTCAAGCATCCGTGGGGTCAGTGTGTTCGGGTTTATGTAAAAGAAGTCCCACCAGCTGGGGGGCTTATACAACAGAAATCTGGTTCTCACAGTCCTGGAGGCTCGGAGTCGAAGGTCAAGGTGCCATGCAGGGCATTTGGCTCCTGGTGAGAGCCCTCCTCCCGTGCACGGGGCGCCTCCTCGCTGTGTCCTCCCTCGTTGCAGAGAGACAGAGAGAGAGTGTGAGGTCTCTGGTGTCTCCTCTGGTAAGGACGCCTGTCCTCTTGGGTCAGGGCTCCTGGACCCCAGTGACCGTCATAACCTCTGTCACCTCCCCAGAGGCCCCGTCTCCGAACACGGTCACCCGACCCAGAGGTTCGTTCCGAACGCTCATCCTTCCGCAGGGGTGTGATTTTCCTGAATTGATGAATTTTAAGTCACAGCTGACATAGCCCCTCTTGGGGTCAGAAAGGCCCTGCAGAGGGAGAAGCAGCAGGTGCCTTCCCGGCCTAGGGCCCTGGGGCAGCGGTGCAGAGGGAGAAGCTCGGGGCTGAGGGCAGCCCAGCAGCTTCTCCCATCCCTGCTCCGTCCCTGTGGTTGCGTGGGAGACTGTGGCGTGGTCAGACCATTAGGATCACCGTGGCTGGCGTGTGTGTCATTCTCTGGCCCCACACGTTGGGGTGTTGCGGGGAAGTGTCCAGGCTGTGACCCCGGCTGGGTCGTGTGGGACGGTGGCTGCCCCCGTTAATTTCTCTACTTGGCACCGCTGCTGGTCTGCTAAGTGGATTATAAAATGTAATACACAATGTTCTGGAGAAAACCACATAAGCAACCGAAGTTAAACACAGAAAGCCAGTCAAGTTCAGGGTGAAAATCACTTAGCTCCTCGGCCCCAGGGCCTTCCAGTTCTGTTGTCTGGAGGTGACCGTTGTTAATTTGATGGGTACAGGGTTCTCTTTCCTCTTCAAAAAATGTGTGTCATTATAATGTATTTTCTTTTCTTGTTTTTAACTTCTTTCTTTCTCCTGGGGTGCAGATCCTTACCTTGGTTGCTGATCGGCTCAAGCCATGGCTGTGGCTGTCTAGGTCCTGGGCGCCCCCTTTTCCCTGCCAGCTGCCCGCTCCCTGCACCTGGGCTCTGCCCCCCGGGACGCCCTCCCCAGGCCTGCTGTGGAACTGAATTGTTAAGGGGAGATGGGGGGAGGAGTAAGGTGTTTTGTTTTTGTTTTGCTACGTTGAAAAAATTTGATTAAAAAGCACTTCTTTGTTTATCTTAATTGCTTCAATGGGAGGAAGTTATTTTTTCCCTAATTTGTTCCTTTTTTTTTTTTTAAGAGTTTTATTTATTTGGCAGGGAGAGAGAGAGATCACAAGTAGGCGGAGAGGCAGGTAGAGAGAGAGAGGGGGAAGCAGGTTTCCCCGCTGCGCAGAGAGCCCGATGCGGGGCTCTGATCCCAGGACCTTGGGATCGTGACCTGAGCCAAAGGCAGAGGCTTTAACCCACTGAGCCACCCAGGCGCCCCTAATTTGTTTCTGAAGGTGGTGATAGGACCTTCCAGGGCTGATCCCTCACTGTGAGCACCGGCATCAGCTGGGGGTGGCTAATCTGTGTGTTGTTTTTTTTTTTTAAAGATTTTATTTATTTATCTGACAGACAGAGATCTCAAGTAGGCAAGAGAGGCAGGCAGGGAGAGAGAGGAGGAAGCAGGCTCTCTGAGGAGCAGAGAGCCCGATGAGAGGGGCTCGATCCCAGGACCCTGGGATCATGACCTGAGCCGAAAGCAGAGGCTTTAACCCACTGAGCCACCCAGGCGCCCCTAATCTGTCTTTTGATGCAGATTTGGTTCAAACAGGGATTGCCCAGCTCTGCCCCCCCACCCCCGCGCTCCCCGAGTTTCAGATACAGTGGGTCTAGGGAGGGGCCTGGGAAGGGGCATCTCTACAAGCTCCCGCCCATGCCCCCAGCGATGTCCATGCCGCTGCTCTGGGGATCCCGCTTTGAGAACTGGAGCCTGGGAGGCTCTCATATCAGCGGGGTGGCTGGGGACGGCTCTTCGTGGGTACCCAAGGCTGGGGAAGTCGCGCAGCTCTTGAGACGTCCGTGGGACCCAGAGCCATCAGGAAGGTGAGAAGGAAGGAGACCTGCGGAGGATCTGTTCGCGCTGCTCCCCGCTGTGGAGGAAAGAGGCTATTTGGGCTATAGCCAAGAGATGGTTGTGTCCCATTTTTAAAAAAATTTTTTTTAAAGATTTTATTTAGGGACGCCTGGGTGGCTCAGTTGATTAAGCGGCTGCCTTTGGCTCAGGTCACGATCCCAGTGTCCTGGGATCGAGTCCCACATCGGGCTCCTTGCTCGGCGGGGAGCCTGCTTCTCCCTCTGCCTCTGTCTGCCTGTGCTTGCTCTCTCTCTGACAAATAAAAAAAAAATAAAAGATTTTATTTATTTGACAGAGAGAGACATAGCGAGGGAGGGAACATAAGCAGAGGGACTGGGAGAGGGAGAACCAGGCTCTCCACTGAGCGAGCTGGGAGCCCGATGTGGGGCTTGATCCCAGGACCCTGGGACCTTGACCTGAGCCAAAGGTAGATGCCCAGTGAGTGAGCCACCAGGCGCCCCAGTTGTGTCCCACTTTAATCCAACTCCATAACCAGTTTTACTTACCGAATGGCTTCTAAATTCCAAAAAGGCGTCTAGGGATGTGTGCTTACGGTAAGAAAAAGCGCCGAAGAAGTATTCTTTTGAGAAAAAGGTCGCAGTCTCCTCTCCCACATTCTCCATCCCACAAACCGCCCCTCCCCCAGCCACCGACACTCCCCGACCTCTCTCCCTGTCAGACACACATGTGTGCACCTGTGCTTTTTATTTACCCGCACGTGGGTGAATCTGTAAAGATTTTGACCTTAGGAGACCTTTTCACATCCCCCGGGGACACAAGACTTACCTTGTTCTTCCCGAAGCACGTTCTGGGGTGTGCTCGTGTGCTCGTGGCTGTGTCCCCGTGTCTTGTAATGGTGGGGCGGTTTGGTAAACCGTGACTCATCCGTTCTGTGCAAAATCCTCTTTGAAAACAAATATTTACCGAGTGGTTACTTCCGATCCGAGGGCCACCGCGGTGAGCCGGAGCACACGGATTCCAGCCTCCCAGATTTGGAGAGTGGTGCGTTCCGGGTTTCCGAGTTAGCCTGTTAGGGACGGTGCTGTCGCGAAGTCATTTGTGTCTGGGGGCGCCAGACACCCCCAGACACCTGAGTGTCCTTAGTCCTTAGTGTCAGGTCCTTTAGTGCACCTGAGACTCTAAGCCCACAGCCTGTGGGGCGGGTGGTCGGCAGGGAGGCAGGGGTGAGTACCCCCATCTCTCCCTCTGCCCCAGCCCCTGCTGAGCCGCACCAGAGACCCGAGGGCTGAGAATGGGCAGGTGCTGTGTGTCAGGCCCACCTCGGGGCCCGAAAGCAAGGGAGGAGAAGGAAGGAGAAGCAGTGCATGGAGAGGTTCTTCGAACTCCATTGCTGCATCAAAGGACGTGCGTGTTTACGTAGCCGCTGCCAAGGGGCCTTTAGCAAAAACCCACACCCATTAACTTCCCACCAGGTTCCCAAGAGTATTCTTGCCAACCCTGGAAAAGACCGATTTTGAGTGTTTGCCAGTCCCTGAGTGTTTCCCTGATTCTCACTGAAGCCAGGACCTGTGTTTCCGGGCGCAGTCACTGAACATCCAGAGAAACGGGGCTCCGGCAATGAAGGAACCGCCTTTTTTTGCAATGGGGGTTACTTCAGTGAGTGGCCCCCTAAGGCCCCACGAGTCCGGAGGGCCAGCTTCTCAGAAGGGCTGGTGACCTTTTCCTCCTGATGACGAGACCCTGCAGCTCGGCTCCAGGAGGGAGGAACAGATCCCCGCCTGTGTGTCCTGTTCTCTGGGGCAGGAAAATGTTTCCAGAAGCCTCCAGCAGAGTTTCGTTTATGTCTCACTGCCAAGGGCTATGTCACATGCCCTGTGCCAAAACACGTCTCTGGCAAGGGTGACAGAATGACCCCGAATGACTTGGTCTATCCACGCTGGTCCCGGCAGGATGTGTGGTTCAGGAAAACTCTAGAGCAGCCATATGTTTATGTTACTTGGTACTGTAATCTCTCCGAGCGCCCGGAAGTTGGGGTCCTGGCTCCCTACGGCACTCACTCGGCATTTAAAAAAAAAAAGATTATTTTTATTTATTTATTTGACAGATCACAAGTAGGCAGAGAGGCAGGCAGAGAGAGAGAGGAGGAAGCAGGCTCCCCGCCGAGCAGAGAGCCCGATGCGGGGCTCGATCCCAGGACCTCGAGATCATGCCCCTGAGCTGAAGACAGAGGCTTTAACCCACTGAGCCACCCAGGCGCCCCCTTACTCAGAATTTGGGAGCGTACATGAGGGCACGAATGCCTTGATCGGCCTGGCGGGTGTTCTCAAAAGAGTCAACCTCTTCAGACACTTGATGCATACATAATAAACATCCAGCTGAATCTGGATTGGGCTGTTATGATGGAGAGAATGTAGGAACATAAACCCTCCCGTAGTCCCTGCGGCTCATTTAGCCCGCAGTTTCAACTTCTGCCCCACCTTCCCCAACACGAGTAAAATACACAGTGAGATAACCACGGAAATGATAGGAAGGCTCAGGGAGGCTCAGGGACGGAGTTCTGTGTTTACTTCTCCGCGTCCTTCCTCTTTAGCAGAACCGGCGGGAGTCAGGCAAGTGAGGGGTTAGCTGGTGATCTTTTTAAACTGGTGATAAGATAGGGTTGGTTGGGTATAAGTAACCTTCGGTGCATCCTTGAAACTTGTTACTCCTTGAACTTATGTGTACCGTTCTGAAGGAAACGCACGGAGACCGGCCTGGGATTACGGGTGCTGCACGCTGCAGGGGGCAGGCGGGCAGTGAGGTTCGCAAGGGGTGGCGGTGTTTTGAGAAGGTTGGGAGGGTGTGCCTCAGGCTCTCCGTGCATGGCCTGGCTCATGAACCAGATTTAGGGAGGGCCTCCTTTAGGGGAGAAGGTACCACTTGGCCCGAAGCCAGGAATAAATGCCTTTTTAAAAAGATTTCACTCATTTATTTATTTAGAGAGCACGGGTTGGGGGGGCACAGAGGGGGAGAGAGAAGAGACTCTCAAGCAGACCCCTGCTGAGTGAGGAGCTGGATATGGGGCTGGATATCCCCACCTTGAGATCACGACCTGAACCAAAATCAGGAGTCGGACGCTTAACCAGCCGAGCCACCTCTGTGCCCCAAATGCCTCGTTATTTTTGTTCTTTTTGCTGTCACCTCATATGATCATGATGCTCGTCCAACCTCATTCTGATTCTTTTCTTGTTAGCTTTTTGGAGTGTTTTCCTTTTTCTTGGTTTCTAGTGTTTCCATTAAGAAAGTAGAGCTTGGCAAGACTCTGGGGTTTCCTAGCATTGCCTGGCCTTTTCCTGTAAACTCCAGTTTTCTGAGCCCTTCTCACTGGCCATCACAGTGCCCCTCCCCGCAGCCGCTCACCCTGCTGTTCAGTCTGACACATGCCTGCCGCCGCCCCGCCCCCAGACCTGTCTGTACCACCCTCCCATGCTCCCCTATCCTCTCCCCTGCTCCTCTATCCGTATCCACCCTCTCCCAACCTCCACCCTTGGAGAGCATTTTTACTCCTGCCGCTTTGGTCTGATGTGACATTTCCAAAGTCAATGGTTCCCTCTGCTGGCCTGGCTTGGAAAAGTACATTTCAAGTACCTAGAGTCAAACCAGTCAAATCTTTAGGCAACTCAAATTCTGTAACATTTTCCCATTTTTAGAGGAACACAAGTTTATTGTCTGTTTGCTTCCCTTGAATAAAGGAGTAAGTAAGATTCTTAACCCAAAGCTGAAAATCAATGAAATGCTGAGTGAATTAACAATTAATACTTGTGACGTCCATGTAATTCTTAGGTAACGTGAGTGGTAGCTTGGTAATTAACAACCTTTTTAATAAGTGAACTTTTTCCCAAGGTAGTAGTAATCCTTGCATCTTATCATTTACCAAATATGGACTTAGTGAGTTTGGAGTCAGCTGGAAGTTTTGAATGTATGAGCATGGTCATAAGGGTTGTAGTGGTGATTGGGATCCATAGCCACATGGGAATGTGGACCTGGGATATCATAGTTCAGTTGCCTAATCCAAGTTTGGGAGACCAGGGAAGAGCTTCAGTTGCAAGAGATGGCTCATCAAGTAGCTGGGTAGCAAAAGAGAAACAAGTTTATAGACATGTATTCCTGTGTATGCACGGGAGGTACCCGGGGAAAAGTGAGTAACTCAAAGAAGTGACTAAGAACTCCAGCTCACATGGGATCTTCAGCAAAGAACAAATATGGGGAGAATTTAGAAATTCTAAAACTAAAAAGTAGTTTCTAAACTAGAAAGTAGTTTCTACTTTCTAAACTACTAAAAAGTAGTTTCTAAAACTAGAAAGTAGTTTTAGGCTTCTAGAGATGGTGTTCTTTGGGAAAGATAACTAATGGTAGATAAAGACTGGAAGGTTTGTTGTGTAGATTTCTCTGGTACCACTTCTAGGCTGACGAGATCTCAGTTGCCCTAGTGATTAACTTCTGTCCTTTCTGGTACAGAGGGAAGGAGGGACTTCTTCAGAAATTTATGTCTTGATTTTAGGCAGATGGGGGAGTCTAGGGAGCCTTTCTTGTGTCTACCTTCAGTTCAGAATAATCCTGTGTCAAAGTACCATATTGCTAGTGGTTTCTTCTACTACCTTTCCATGAGTAGGGACAGATTTAAAGGAGCTAGCTTGTTTTTTGTTTGTTTGTTTTTAATTTATTTATTTGTCAGAGAGAGAGAGAGAGCGAGCGAGCACAGTCAGAGTGGCAGGCAGAGGCAGAGGGAGAAGCAGGCTCCCCGTTGAGCAAGGAGCCCAATGTGGGACTCAATCCCAGGACGCTGGGATCATGACCTGAGCCGAAGGCAGCCGCTTAACCAACTGAGCCACCCAGGCATCCCAGGAGCTAGCTTGTTAAAGAGTTGGGACTTCATCTAAGAAGTAGAAACCATAAAGTGTTTAAAGTGGTAGTTGTCTTGATCAGAAGAGTTTCTTCTTGGAGTTATCAAGTTGGTAGTTTGGAGAAGTGATGGGAGGGCAGAAAGTGGACCAGGGAGGACAGTTAGGGGAGGGGCTGTAGCCCAGTGGGGGTATGGTGGCCCAGATCAGGAAGTAGATATGGGGATGAAGAAACAAGGATAGACTGCAAGACATTTAAGAGATGGAGGTTGGCAGAATTGCATGACAGTTAGAATGGGAAAAAGTGAGGGAGAGCTGAAGACAGAGCGTAGCTTTCTGGCTTGGACACCTATGCCATTGATGATGTTCATCACTAAAAAAGAAACATGACAGAGAGGAGCAGGTTCAGAAGAAATATGTTTTGGGTTTGATTTGTTTATGAGACACTCAAGATGAAGTATCTATTAGACAGATATTTAGACAAGAAAGTCAGGAAGAGAGACAGAGCTGGAGAGTTTCAGGATGATAATGTATCGAGGAGAGTGGATAGGTCACAAAGGAAGAGTGTAGGGGTAAGAGGAAGGTTAGTTATGCGTCTGAGACACAGCAGCATTTCAGGAAGAAGAGAACAAACTTGTAAAGGAAATTGAGAAGGAGAGGCCGGTGTGATAGGAGGAAAATCAGAAGGGTGAACTCAGGATATCCACGAAAAGAGAGTGTTTCAGAAAGGATTGGATGGACAAGGGATAAACACTGGAGAGGTCAAATTATGAGGAAAACTGACTCATAGCTGTTGGGGTTCCTTAAAATATGGTCATTGGGGACTGATGGAAAGCAGTTTCAGGAGGATTTGGGGAGTGTAAGTAGCAAGAGTGAGAACAGATGACTCTGGAAGTTGAACTGAGAAGTCAGATGACTGAGGGTCAGGGCTGGAGTCGAGAGACAGGTCCCCAGGATTATTACTGGTCATTGCAATGGACTGGATGTTTATGTTCCTTCCAAACTAGTGTTAAATCCTGACCCCAAGATGATGGTATTAGGAGGTGGGCTTTTGGGAGGTGATTAGGTCGTGATGGTAGAGTCCTCAGGAACAGAATTAGTGCTCTTACAAAAGAGACTCCAGTAAGTTCCCTCCCCTCTTCTGCTGTGTGGGGACAAAGGAAGAAGAATAGCAGTCTGTGAATCAGGAACCAGACCCTGGATCTGTGCGCATCTTGATCTTGGACTCCGCAGCCTCCAGAACTGTGAGAAAGAAATGTTGTTTAAGCCACCCAGCCTATGGTAGCTTGTTAGAGCAGCCTAATTATACATAATTTCTTTTTTTTAAGATGGGAGACCCTTGCACATGCGTATCCAGTTAGGTATTGCTGCATAACAAGAAATCCCAAACTGTAGTTGAAAATATGTTTCTTGTTCGTGCATCATTGAATGGGCTGGGGATGGGATAATCTAGGCAGCTTTTGCTCACACACGTGTGAGTGAGCTGGACCCTGTTGTGGGGTGTCCTTGTGTACTTCAGCTGGTGCAGCTTTGCTCCACACACTTCTTGTCCTCTTCCCGGGACCATCAGCCTCTCCTGGGCATGTTCTCATGAAGGTAGCTAGACTCCCTCTCACACTCCTTTCGGAGTCTTAGCCAAGTAAGTGCATTTCAAGCTTCTGCTTGCATCATGCCTTTGAATGTCCCATTGGCCAACGTGACAAAGGGGAAGGTGAAAAATTTGGGCCATCACTGCAGTCTAATGGGAATGGGTTTGCAAGAAGGGAGAGGTCAGAGAGAAAGAGGAGGTCATCGGTAGCACCAAGTTCCACGGAAGTGGGTGGAGAGTGTTTACAAAGCACTGGAAAGGGGGGAGAGATTGGCATCTTTAAATAGAAGAACCACCCTTCCTTTTTCTTAGGGAGGGAAGGGGGAGAGGCTGCTTGTGGATATGGGGAAGTTTGTGAGGTGCTGAGGGAAAGTTGGGGGGGTTCCGTTACTGTGGTTTCTGTTCCCTCTTGGAGGTAGAAGGTGCGTCATCTCCTGTGAGTGGGGTTGGCTGTGGGTAGGGGATTTAAGAGGGGAAAGTTTGTGCTCACTTCGGCAGCCATCCACTAACATCGGACGATACAGAGATTAGCCTGATCCCTGGACGAGGATGACACACAAATTCATGAATGACGTTCCATGTTTAAAAAAAGAAAAGAAAAGAAAAGTAGTGGGAAGGTTAAAAATTTTCCACGTGGGGCTTGGGGGATAGTCAGCTGGGAAATGGAAGCATAGGCGGACCGTGTGGAGGGGCCGGGCAAGCTTTCCCTCGTGGACACCGTGGTGTCATGGGTTCCCACCCTCATATAGTCACTTGGCAAACATGCCATTGGCCCACCATGGTGGACCCGGAAACCTGGCGGGCAGGCCATACCAGAAGTCATCTTGGGCTTTTTAGTTTCTGCTATTGGCTTAGCCAAACAATGAAGTCCTGTCCTTCCCTTCTTTAGGAGTCCTCAAAGTCGGCCATATCTCTCCACCCGCCTACTTGGCCTCCTGGGGCTCGTTGCGTGCCCACCACTGAGGAAGCCTTGGGCGCAGTGGGAAGAGAATCTGCACCCAGCTGCCCACCCAGAATCATTGTCCTACCTTGTGTTCTTGTTGAGTGGCCCCACGCTAGATTCCCCCCTTTTTTTATTTTTAAAATTTCAAAAATTTCAAGTTTTTTTGAAGATTTTATTTATTTGAGAGAGAGTGAGCACAAGCAGGGGCAGGGTGCAGAGGCAGAGGGAGAGACAGACTCCCCAGTGAGCAGGGAAGCCCACACGGGGCTTAATTCCAGGACCCTGGGATCGTGACCTGAGCCGAAGTTAGACCCTTACCCAACTGGCCACCCAGGCACCCCATAGATCCCCCTTTTTATTTTTTTATTTTATTTTTAAAAAAGATCTATTTATTTATTTATTTGACAGACAAAGAACACAAGTAGGCAGGGAGGCAGGCAGAGAGAGGGGGAAGCAGGCTCCCTGCTGAGCAGAGAGCCCAATGCGGGACTCGATCCCAGGACCCTGGGATCATGACCCGAGCTGAAGGCAGAGGCTTTAACCCACTGAGCCACCCAGGCGCCCCAGATTCCCCCTTTTAAATAAACACTTTTGGTTTTAGAATAGTTAGACTCCCAGAAGAGCTGCAGAAAGGGTACAGAGAGTCATATGCCTGCACCCGGTGTCCCCCACTGTTGGGATCTCATAGTAACGGGATACGTTTGGCTCAATGAATGAAACAGGATTGATGCTCTGTTATCATCACTCAAGCCCATTCTTCACCCAGACTTCCTCATCTTTCCTGTAATGCCCTTCTTCTGTTCCAGGATCCCGTGGGGGGCCTGTATTAAGCTGTCACGTCAGGCTCCTCTTGGCTGTGACGGTTTCTCACACTTTCCTTGTTTTTATGACCTTGACATCGTGGGGAGTACTGGCCAAGGAGTTGGTGGAATGTCCCTTAGTTTGGGTGTGCCTTGTGTCTGCTCCCGATTAGACTAGAGTTACAAGTCAGGGGAGTGGGGCGGACACCGGAGGGAAGTGACATTCTCATCACATCTTATCAAGGGCACCATTTAAAAACAAAAACAAAAATGCAGTGACACTTGCTAAAGATGGAAAGGCAGACTTCAGGACCACTGGGATAGGCGGGGGACCGCCGCAAGGGGATTTTGCAACTGGGGAGAGATGTTGGCTCAACTCCGAATAGGGCTGGGGCAAGTGGGAATGTATAGCCAAGGAGCAAGGCGGGGGTCAGCGGGTGGTAAATGACTCGGAGGTAAGGGAAGTTGTGGCTACACTGAGCTAATGGGGTTCTTGCTGAAGGCAGGCCAGGGTGATCCGTCAGTCCCCCGAGATGTGGAGGATGAGGACCGAGATCAGATCAGGAGGGTGTGGCGCTGGCCCGACTGAGCAGAGTTCTCGCTAAAACTGGATTTTCCTGGAAGTTCCCAGCTGGGCCTGGAAGATTCAGGAGGCTGGCCAAAGTCTGGTCAAGCAGAGTCTTTGTATGTAGAGCCGTGGACATGACTCATCGCCGCCATGTTCACTTGGTCACCGGGTTGAGGTCGTGTTTCGCCGGGTGTCCCCACTGCCCCGCCTCCCGCTCGCTGTAGTGGGTCTTTGAAGGAAGCCCCAAGGCGCAGCCCACTAGTGGAGGAGTGGGTTGCTGCGTTCCAGCGCCTTGAGAGTGTGCTGTCTCCATGAATGATTCGGATTTTTCTGCGAGGCACTTCCTCACACCCCGTCCTCTGTAAGTTTCACAGCGGTGGCGTTGATATTGCGTCCCGTTTCCCGAAGTGGAAACAGACTCAGTGAAGTTGACTCGCCTTCCCAGGGCTACCCAGATTTTTTTTTTTTTTAAAGATTTTACTTATTTATTTGAGAGAGAGCGAGTGAACGAGAGAGAGCACAAGCTGGGGGAGGGGTGGCAGGAGGGGGAGAAGCAGGCTCCCCGCTGAGCAGAGAGCCCGATGCGGGGCTCGATCCCAGGACCCCGGGATCATGACCTGAGCTGAAGGCAGACGTTTAACCGACTGAGCCACCCAGGCGCCCCAAGCTGCCCGGATTTTAAGTGACAGGCTGGGACTTGCACTTGGGCACTCTCACACTCAGCTCTTCTCAGTCCTAAGCTGTGTCTCTACGGGCTGTCAGTCATGCCGCTGAAGCCGACTCATCCAGAATTCACTTCACCCTTGCGTCACTTTTGTTCTTCCCTTACACAGGCTCATGGGGGGCGTTTTGGGGGGCCTCTGTGGTGAGCCCCCCTTTTGAAAGGCTTTGTTGGAGGACTTCAGGAGCCAAATCCCATCCCAGAAGGTTGGATTGGGCTCAAGCTAGATTTCAGTGTGGCACGGAAGGCCGTGTAGGCCTGTCTGTCTGTCTGTCTCCCTGTTTTATTTCCCTATCGTCTGTCTGTCTGTCTGCCTTACTAAAGAAAAGGAAAGCTCCCCTTGGTTAGTTGTCATGTTTTGAAGAAGTGTTAAAAGGGAAACGGTGGCAAATTAAAAATGTTGGGTTTGAGCAAAAGTCGATTCAAGTGGGGCAGCACCGCCTCTAGCAGATAGGAAGCCCCCCTGCCCCCCGGGAGTTGTACAGAGTAAGAGGAGGAAGGGAGGGAGGAAGAACAAGGAGGCCGCGCACGGCAGGGAAGTGGGATCGTCACTGCAAGGTCACCTTCCTTGAGGGGACGGCAGGGGTCTGTCAGGGAGGGGGTCAGGACCACGGACCGGCTGGTTGCTGATGGATGGGTTGAAGACTCCGTCTCTGTTGGGACCGAAGCTATAACTAAGTCTCGGTTCGGTTCCCGGGGGCTTAGCCTAAGCGACTCCATTTTGGACCCGTTGTCCTGTTTTCAACAGGAGAGACGTTACTCTCTGGGTGTCCTTGGAGGCTTCTTGTCCACCCCTGACTTCATTGCACGGGGCCACCTGTGTGACCGAGGTGTCTGCTGTCCCGAGAAAGCCAGTGGGGAGGCGGGACGGATCTCGTGGGCCACTGGAGGCTCGTGCCTGCAGCCGGCGAGGCGGCCACGTGTTCCTGCCCCAGCGCCAGCAGCAGAACGGTTCTGTGTGACGGGCTGTCTGCTGTGTGGCTTTTCAGTTTTCGCTCTCCCCGCCGGTTCCAGGTGTTAGGCTCCGACGGTGCGGAGGACGTCCTGCTGCAAATTACGACGGAGTCGCTTTCCCGTTTGAAAAGAAATGGCTCTCAACGGATTGCAGTTCGTTTCGCTCTAAATCTGACGCGTGCTGCAGAGTGTTTAGCTGGGTGACGAGCCTAACTGAGATCAGAGGACCCCCGCGCCCCCCGCAGCAGACCCCGGGCATCTTCCCCACCCCGGCAGCTTGGATGACCAGGAGGGCCCAGTGAGTGCCTGAGACCACGAGCGCCAGCTGCTGGTGGGGATGCGCGAGTCCCGTCCTGGAGGGTCGCACCCCTGGGCGCGGCTTGGTCGGGGTAGCAGCATCCCCCATGTTCCTGCCTCTTCCCTGCGCGTGCGTGTGTGTGACAGAGGCAGAGAGACACATCGGAGTGGTCACAGCGGATGGCAGCATGAATTCGCGGATCCCCGTGCTGTGATGACAACCTTCTCCTAGGGAGCGCCGAGAAATGGCTCCGGGGTTCATTTTCAGTTGTGCATCTGCTCGCCCTGGCACCTCCTGCTGGGAGCCGATCAGCCTCCGGACCTGTCTGTCCCCTGATCAGCCAGTGTCAGCGAGCTGACAGGCGTGCTGATCAGTCAGCAAGCTGCAGGCGCTCTCGCTTCCGCCTGGCGGCCCCGCCCTCTGCTGGCTCCCCACGGTCCCTACTTTCCAGCTCACAGACAGCTGAGCTCCCGGGTGCCGGGTGTGGGGGGGGTAGGGTGCAGAGAACTGGAACGAAGCGGTGTTGCCGTGTCTTGCTGTTTCCTGGCGCCGGGAGAATTGTTTCCTTGGGCTGAGGGGCAGACCCGCCCAGCCGTGCAGGTGGTCTGGTCCTGGAGGTCCACGCGTGGCACCCCTGGCGGACTGTGTCAGTAAACGTTTGTGACTCTCTTCGCAGGGCATGCCACCGTCACCAACTACTTGCTGAACTATTTTCCTGGCCTCGATCTTGAGAGGAGGAACGCGTTCGGGTTCACGGCCCTGATGAAAGCCGCCATGCAGGGCCGGACCGAGTGCATCCGAGCCCTGATGCTAGCAGGTTTGTACCCGCCCACCCTGGGGGGTCCCCAGGGTCTCGGGAAATGCTGATCTTGCTCCTTTGGGGATCGTGGACTGAGATGAATCAGTTCCATAGAGACGAAGCCTAGTGGGTGCAACAGAGAATAGTGTCTTTGGCGGGTGTGGCTGTAACCAGCTGAGGGAGACGGCGGGAAAGGAAAGCAAACCCTCTGGGGTGCGGTGGGAAGGAGGTCACAGTACCGGTCACTCTGTAGGAGACCCCTCCTTGCTCCCTGATCGGCTCTTCCCTCAGCTCTAGCTTCCTCCTGCCCATATTTGTTCTTAGAAATGTGTGTGGCTCTGAGTGCAGGCATGTCTCGGCGAGGGTGGGCCCGGGGGCGGCGGGGTGGGCCCAGTAGCCATCCTACATCCCCTCTTGCTGGTGGTTGGAGTCCCATGCTGATGTGTGTGACATGTCAGTGACATGTCACTGAGCGGAAAGTTCTTAGGTGGTAGCTTTGGGTCAGCGGGCACCCCCGCCTTGCCCTTTGTGACCTGGTCATGCCGGAGGGAGCGCATCCTTCTCTGAGCCCCCCCGCGCCCCATCTGTGCAGGGGAAGTCATGACTTCCCTCCTACCCCCCCAGGATGAGGTGTGACCCTGCTTTAGATGACTTGCTGCTGCCTTTTTTTTTTTTTAGAGGAAACTCTTATTTAGGACAAATTTAGATGTATGGAAAGTGACAGAAATAGCACAGAGTCCCACATAGCTCTCACTCGTCTCCAGCATGTCACCATCTTACGCAGGGGCCGACGCTGGCTCGTTCCTGTTACCGAGCTCCAGGCTTTACTCCGATTTTGCATCCATTGCTGTCCCCCTTCTGTGCCGGGATCCCATCCAGGCTCCCACGTGGAATTGTCCTGTATCCGCGTGTCCTGTGGCCGGGGACAGTGGCTCCGTCTCCCCTCGTCACTCCTGACCTGACCGTTTCCATACTGGCTCGTATCCGGTGTCCCTGGCCTGTCTGGCATTTTCCTGGTGATCACAGTGGGGTTGTAGGATTCCCAGCTCGCTTGGCTCTCTTTTCTCCCACTTCCATCTAAGTGCTTTAGGAAGTGATGACAGGCTTCAAAGAAGAAAACTTGCACGGAAATTTTTTAAAAAGCGTAATTAGATTTAATCCCATCGATTGTGCTTTTTACTCTGACAGTTTTCATTTTTTTAAAAAAGATTTTATTTATTTATTAGACAGAGATCACAAGTAGGCAGAGAGGCAGGCAGAGAGAGAGGAGGAAGCAGGCTCCTCGCTAAGCAGAGAGCCCGATGTGGGGCTGGATCCCAGGACCCTGGGATCATGACCTGAGCCAAAGGCAGAGGCTTTAACCCACTGAACCACCCAGGCGCCCCTGCATTTACTACTTCTGGAGCTAGTTATAATTGAGTTATATGATTGTATATGTATATTCTATATATTATATTCATTATAACTATGATTGATCAATTGATTGATTTTTTTAATGTTTTCAGGTTTTTATTTAAATTCCACTTAGTTAACATGTAGTGTAATATTAGTCCCAGGAGTAGAATGTAGTGATTTAAAACCTAAAACAGCCAGCGCTTGTCACACCGACCGCCCTCCTGGATGCCCATCCCCCCTCCTCCCTCCCGCAGCCCTCAGTGTGTTCTTTATGGTTAAGAGTCTCTCTTACAGTTTACCTTCCTCTCAGATTTTTTACTTTTCCTAGTAATTTACCTTTTTTTCTTTTTTAGATTTTATTTGAGAGAGAGAGTGAGCAAAAGAGAGAGAGCATAAGTGTGGGGGCGGGGGAAAGGGGAGAGGCAGAGGGAGAAGCAGGATCCCCACTGAGCAGGGAGCCCCATGCAGGACTCGATCCCAGGACCCCAGGATCATGACCTGAGCTGAAGGCAGACGCTTCACTGACTGAGCCACCCAAGTGCCCTGAAATTTACTTTTTTAACCAAGAATTTATCGTGTCAATCATATCACTGCATTTTTCCTGATGAGTTCATGTGAACAACAAACCCTTTTGGTTTTAGGTCAGTTGCCTTCCCACAACTGTGGAAACTGCTTGGGTTTTGCTGTCACTCTGCTGCTTTCCTGAGTCTGGTGGAGCTTTGGGCATCTGCTAAGCCCTGAGAGGACCGCAGAAGCATACTGGGGGTCTTGAAGCCCGGCCCGCGTCAGGGCAGTAAGCCCAGTGCCAGCCTTGTTTTCTTCCCCCTCGGTTACGGATAATGAATTGGGCCTTGGGTTTTATGTACTACTCTCCCTCTCCTGTTCCCTCCCCCCGAGCCCTGCCCTGCCGCATCAAAATCTAGAACAATCCACAGGCATGCAGACCCTGGTGCAGCCATTCTTGAACTGTTGTCACAGCAGAATGGTCAGGAAAATGAACTTGGAAGCCAGGACCGCCGGTTTCAGAGTCCAGCCCCTTTCATCTGTCCCCTCCGGACCGGGGCCAGTCCCCTAATGCGAGGGCCCTCAGTTTCCCCTTCTGTGAAGTGAGGCAGGTGCCGGTGGGTGCTGCGGGAGGGCTTGATGGGGACGGGAGACCCCCCCCCCCCCCAGCACTGGGGCGCACGCAGGCCTTCGGTCTGCGCCGATTGTCATCATTGTTGCTGGGGGATTTGTGTGCTCGGTAATTATTTGTTCCCTGACTGCAAAGCAGTGCTATGGCTTTCCCCCTTGGCAGCAGCCTCAGGATAAAACACTTAAACTTTCCTGCTGAGGGCGAAACGCTTATTGCTTGGGGTTTCTGAAGGTCGGCACTGTTGACATCTGTCTGGTGCTGGGGACTCCGTCGGGGGTGGGGGGGTGGGTGTCCTGGGAATGGCTCGGCAGCCCGACAACCAAACAGGTCTCCAGACGCTACCACGTGCCCCTTGGGGCGGGGGCGGGGGCGGGGGCGAAGTCCCCTCCTGTGGAGAACCACTGATGTGACTGATTGGGAAAGGATAGAAAACATGAAAAGAGCATCTTTTCCCTCTTACGAGCATTTTCTCCTTCCAGTTTTGTCTGTATTCCTCTTAAAGTAAAAATCTTCTTGGGGAGTTTTTGAGTGGCCCTCTGGGGTTGTGGTTGTTTAACTTCTAGAGATTGAAATTTCCTGCTCTTCCTAAGGTGGCCAGTGCTTCCTTTCCCCGGGAAAACACAGGACGTTTTTCTTTTACAGTAGATGTGCATGTATGTTTTATTTTTTATTTTTTTAATGATTTATTTATTCATTTGACAGAGAGAGAGATCACAAGTACACAGAGAGGCAGGCAGAGAGAGAGAGGGAAGCAGGCTCCCTGCTGAGCAGAGAGCCCGATGCGGGGCTCGATCCCAGGACCCCGGGACCATGACCCAAGTCAAAGGCAGAGGCTTTAACCCACTGAGGCACCCAGGTGCCCCTGCATGTATGTTTTAAAAGAAAAACCAAAAACCTGTGTGATCAAAGTCCCTCCTGGCTTGGGTGGACAGACAGCATTAAGGATCCTTGTTGGGATACTTAAAAAATTGGCACAAGTATTTTTAAGTCTTGTTATTTACATTTAATATATCAGCATTTAGAAAAACCGAAACCTTTAAAGGCACGAAGGCCAGAGTATTTCTTTGGGTTGACGTTTCCACAGAGTGTGCATTTGTGTGCGGCTAGGGAGGGTTCCGTGAGAGCTGACCACAGAAGGGCACCCTGTGGTCATCCCAGAAGCAGAAGGCACGAGCAGGATTGTGTGTGAGTGGTCAGGGTAGAGGGGTGTAGCTCATCCTTGTGTTTTCAAGTGCAAGCGTCACTCTGTACCTGGGAGTATTTCTGTCCCGGAGTTGGATTTCCAAGTCGCAGCTGCATTATGTTCGGTAAGACCCGTTTCTGTTGAGAAATGATGGATGACTGAACTGGGCGCCCCCCTCAACTGTTTAGATTTTCCAGTCGTTCCTAACATCCAGACACGTATCATCATCTTGTCTTACCTTGTCAGGCAGAACGAAATAACATTAGAATGATCAAAACGTTAGATTTTCCTAAAAACATAACCAGGTTCCGAAAAGCTGATTTATGGGCTCTTTGGTTTTTGGTTTCCCGAGGAATAACGTCAGCCCTGCTGATAAGCACCGCTAGTGGGGCTGCGGGTTCTTGTTAATTCCGTGGAATACTAATGCCCCCGAGTGACAGGTCTATTTAAATAAGTGGCTCTGAGAAGGCATAACGAGGCCGTGATTTTCTCTGAAGGGAAGCAGAGCTCAGTGGAGGTTGGCTAGCGCCAGACTCGCTTAAGGGAAATGGTTTTTATCCCTGAAGTGTGTGATTGCCGCGGCGTTCGGGAAGCAGACGCAGGCAGATGAGGTGCTCGCCTCTGCCCGTGATTCTGGGCAACAAGGCAGCCCTCCGGGAGGTGTCGGGGCTTGTTTAATGAGGGAGACGCAGTCCCGTTGTTGGCCCCACGGTCGTTCCAGTCCCGACTGTGCTTCTGGAAAGCCAACTGATTTGATATCACTGCAGAGATTTCTTTCTGTTGATCAGGAAAACATGGATTTCCTGTGACCTGAGGATTTGCCGAGTTGGGGTAGTCTCCAGTGATCATGCGGCAGAAAGTCTAAGAGTCAGGCGTTCCGTGTCCCCGAGGCCGGTGTCTTAGCTTGGGCATTTCGCTGGCCCGAAAGCAAACCTTGACACAAGGGCGTGGGGGCAAGTAGTTTTTCTGGAAGGTGAG
This sequence comes from Mellivora capensis, assembly GCA_004024625.1. Taxonomy (NCBI): domain Eukaryota; kingdom Metazoa; phylum Chordata; class Mammalia; order Carnivora; family Mustelidae; genus Mellivora; species Mellivora capensis. The sequence continues at coordinate 246,300 of PISX010000207.1, forward strand.
CTAGGAAGCGGCGTGAAGGAGAGGGAAGGGGGTCCCTTGGGCAACGGGGGGTCGGCCCTGCTGACACCCTCCACAAGACCAAGTACAGGGTATCTTGGAAATGCCTTCGGGGGTGGGGCAGGCTGGAAGCAGGTGTCTTGTCCTTCCCGCCCTCCCGATCAGGTCTTTCCTGAGACCCTGCATCCCGATTCATTTCCTCAATTATACCCCAAGTCCCCAAGACACAGGGCAGGCTGGCACAGGAGGAGACCATCAGGGACTGGTCCACAGGGGTCCCGTGTGACCAGAAAGGCCTCTTGGTGGAAGGGGGACCAGAGCTGGGCTTCGAAGGGTGGAGAACATGGGAGGTGGCAGAGAAATAGGAAAGGAAGGACGCAGCCCGGGCTCTGCCTGCCTACCGCTGGTCCCGCGACCCAGCCGCGACTCTCAGGGGGCGCCTCTGAGTGGGGGCGATGGAAGGTCGCTTGTTTTTCTTTAGCACCTTTGGAAAGCTTTCTGCTTCCCATCACAGGTGTCCTGACTTGACAGTGGCTGAAAGAAAACAAGCATGTTTTTCTCACCTCACCAGAAGCCTTGAGGTGGGCAGTCACGGAGCCGCCCTGAACTCCGTGAGGACATCGCAGAGCTAGGTTCCTTTTCCTGTCCACCCAGCTCCCCCCTGGGTGACCCCCCTGCAGCTTGGTCACCAGAAGTCCAGGCTTCAGACAGGAAGCAGCACCACCAACCACATGGCCGCTTTTATCAGGGTTCAAAAGCCTTTTCTTTGGGGCTCACTGACCAGCTGCAAGGGAGGCGAAGGAAAAGGGCAACGGGATTGTGGTTACGGGGTTAGACCGGTAATTCTCAGCTGGGGGTGTCTGCTGCCCCACCCCTGCCGCCCCCCCGCGAACATTTGGTAACGTCTAGGGACGTTTTGGCCTGTCACAACTGTGGAATCCCATTGGCATCTACCGGGTAGGGACAGGGGCTGCTGTCAGAAGTCTCACCAAGGCACAGGAGAGCCCCCACACCACAGCTCCATCCCCAAACGTCAGGAGTCCCGAGGTGGGAAGACCCCTGGGAAGACCCCGTCAGCGTGTTGCCTGGTACTGAGTATGTTGCGGCCTTGAGGAAAACAGGGACTTTGTGTGCTCACAGCCTTCTACATGGCGGCAGATGGATCCCTGGGCAGGAGCCCAACTTTTGTTCTGTGTGGCCGGAGCTCTGGGCAGAACAGCCTTGGGTTGGGGGTGAAGAAGCCCACAGTCCACGGGCAGGAGATGCACACGCCGGCCTGTCACAGTTCTCCGTGTTCTCCAAAAGGTTTCTGTGTTGAGTGTCGATCACGGGTGCTGGTCTTCCCTGATGTAATCATGGCGTCCAGGCCGGTAATGTTGCCCTCGCTGGTTCCTAAAGGAACTGGGTCCTCAGATTACAGCATGACTCATGTCCTCGGGCCGCACCCCCGTCAGCCTGGCCTTGTTCTTCAGAATGTGTGTAGTTTCCAGGACCATCTTGAAAGGGCCCGGGGAAGAAAGAGGACGTGTGCTATACTTTGGACAGCTGTTCCTTTAGTTTTCCATTAGCTTTTGAGAAATGGCTCTCTGCAGCCGTGTTCATTAAGATTTTAATTTTGCAGTTTGTACCTTTTTAAGTGACATGCAATTAATTAAGGTTTAATGTGTCATCTGTTTTTTGTGGTGACATTTTTACTGCCCCCTTTTCATTTTTGTCAGTTTATAAATTGTACTCTGGCTAATGAGTTCCATCCCGATTTCCAGTTCCAAATAATTACCACTCTTTTAATATGCCTATTTTTAAAATGTGCCCCAGAGTGAAGAGCATTATGAGGCGATCTCAGATGGGCTGGGCCTGCCTGGGCCGGGCGACGGTGGGCTCTGCAGGGACAGGGAGGCTGGTGAGCCCTCCTCGCCTGCATCGAGCGCACACTGAGCCGATGCCGCGTGTCAGACACCTGGGTCTGCGCGGGATATGAATGCTGAAGCGTCTGCCGGTCCTGGTCCCCGGAGAGCTCACAGACTAGATAATTGCCCTACTTCTCCACATTACTTTGCCAGGGAAAGTATGACTAATGGGACCTGAAATCCTGAATGATTTTTAACTGTGTATAGGGCTGAGATTGGACCAAGATTAATTGAACAGCAATTCCTTATTAATTTCTCCTATAGTACCACACTGAAATTTATGAACATTTCATCAAGTTGAGTTGAAGTTTAAATTTGCAGTATTAGGAGGGGGCGGTGTGTGGTGCGAGGGAGATTTATTAAGGAAGTGACTAGTGTAGGGGAGACTGAGGTGTAGGAAGCAGGGTTCTCTAGAGACACAGAACCAATAGGAAATATACATTTAAGAGATTTATTTTAAAGAATTGGCTCACATGATTTTGGCGGTTGGAGAGCCCAAAATTAGTGGGAGCAGGCCATGAGGCTGGAAACTTGGATGGGAGTTAATGCTGCAGTCTTGAGGCTGAATTCTTTTTTCTCCCCAAATCTTTAACTTTTGGTGTGAAGGCCTTCAACTGAATGGATGAGGCCCACCCACATTATGGAAGGTAATTTTTCTGACTCAGTCAACTGACTGTGGATGCTGACTACGCCCAGATGGGTGTCTAGAACCCTGGGTACTATGGTCTGGCCACGTTGACACAGGCAGCTAACTGTCCAAGAGGAAGCGGTCTTCCCTGCAGGATGGCGGGAAGTGTGCAGGGCTGAGAACTTCTGTTACCAGCTCTGAGGCCTCAGGTAGGTCCCTTGGGCCGTGTGACTATCATCCCTCAGTGCACACCTCCTACCAGCCAGGATGAGATGTGTCGAGGAAACAAAAACGAGGAAGATGTGTGCTCTGCCCTGGAGAAGCCCACGGTCTGGTAAAGAGGATAGACCCTGGACCTACTAAGCACTGAGTACAAGAAGTGAAGGGACCACACCTTTCTTGCAAAATAAGGACCCTCACATTCCTCCCGTGGAAAACGTGAGATGATAAGTAAAGGGGACGCCAAATGCTTTGCAACTGATCATTCCCTTTAGTATTCTAGAACATTCTGGTAACATCACTGAAGTCTTCATGAGGCACCTTTGCTGTTGAGTCATCTCTCCATTGCTGAAAAGCCATGAAATCTTATTTCTTTAAAAATTCCAGGATGTAGGGACTGTGTTCAGGCGGTTTTGTTTAGGAAGGGTGAGCCCTTCAGCGGAGCACTTCAGTGGGTTGTGTAGTAATGATAGTGCAAGCAAGTAGTTCCCGGTCAGATGCATGTCCACCCGTGGGGCACAGCCTCAGGTAGTCTGGACCTAGGTTTCGGAAGTTTTACCTTTGATCCATTTCCCTCTTCCGTTTCCTGCCATTGACCAGGAAAGTTCTCGTCGCCTTCGCCCATGACTGTGTGTTTTTGCATTTTTTTTCAGGGGCAGATGTCCATGCCAGGGACCCCCGCCGTGGGATGTCGCCCCAAGAGTGGGCCGCTTACACGGGCCGGTTGGAGGCCGTCCGCCTCATCCAGAGGCTGATGGAGCGACCCTGCCCGGAGCAGTTTGGGGAAAAGTACAGACTGGAGCTGCCGCTGCCCCTGGAGGGCACTTTGAAGCCCACGGGCTCCAAAAACTGCTTGCAGAGGCTCACGGAGCTTGTGCGGTCTGCTCTGACCTCCCGCTCACGCCAAGGCCTGGAGGATGGGGGCGTCCTGGATCACATGGTCAGGATGACCACGAGCCTGTACAGCCCCGCCGTGGCCATCGTCTGCCAGACTGTGTGCCCCGAGAACCCCCCCTGCGTGGGGAAAAGGCGGCTGGCGGTGCAGGAGATCCTCGAGGCTCGCGGGAGCCGGGACACGCACGCCCGGGAGAGTGACAAGATAGAGGGCTCTGAGCAACCGTTCCGGACCTCGCAGGCTGCGGGGGTCTCCAGAGAGGGGGCCCCGCAGGCCAGCCTCCCGGCTCCGCAGCTGCCAGGGGCCCCGAGGAGGGCCAGCCTCCTGCCCCTGCAGCTGCTGAGAAGGAGCAGCGTGCGGCCCGGTGTGGTCATCCCTCGGGTGCGCATCAGCAAGGCGCCCGCGCCCACCTTCCAGCCCGAGCGGGCCTCCGCCAAGGGCAGCACCAAGGACAGCGCCCACCTGCAGCTCCCCAAGTGGCGGTACAAGGAGGCCAAGGAGGAAAAGAGGAAGGCGGAAGAGGCGGAGAAGCAGCGGGCGGCGGCGGCGCAGAAGGAGAAGCGGGCGCCCTCCTGGAGGAAAAGGACGTGAGGGCTGAAGCCTGTGAGGTGGGGGAGGAGGCAGTGGGGCTCCCGCTCGGAGAAGGATGCGGACATGCCAGGAGAAGGATGCGGACATGCCGCCCTCCTGCCCTCAGCCTTCCCGAAGCGCGGCTCCTCCCTGCATGTCCCCAGCAGGGGTGGGGGGGAGGGAGCGCGCTCTGTGTGTGTTCAGGCTGCACCAGGGCACCAGTTGACTAGCCTAAAACCAGTTCCCCTAGAGATCAGTGCACCTGGCCGGCAACTCTGCCCCAGAGCCTACCTTTTGAACCTCACTTGAGAAATTTAGAAGACCAGTTTATCAAATGGTCTGAATAATTTTGTATTTTTAATTACGATCAAATTTGCAGCATTTTACTGGTGATGGGCTGTTTGTATTTAAGATGGTTTTAATACATTTGCCCAAAGACCCTTTGTTTCTGGCAATAATTATTTGTGATATCGCTATGATTTCATACGGAATTCATGGAAGTCTCCCCTTTCTTCTGTTTGTCTTTCCTTCTCATTGTAGGCATGCATGAGCATTATATGTTCTTACTGATTTGATGAAGTGATTCTGAACATTTGTTTCTATCTGATGGAAGCTTTTCCTTTTCCAGCAAAGTGATGACATGAGACAGGAGAATCAGATGTCCTGGTATCTTATTTTATAGCTCTCTTACTTAGTAATAATAACGAAGAAAAACCTGTTGTCAAAGTATGAAACCATGCACAGAGAAGCATGTGCTTATTGCTAGAACTAAGTATCTTAAGCAGAGGACTTTAGATAAGCTGGATGCAAAGCCTTTAACAAATTCAAAAATAGATATGAGAAAAATCTATTATTTAATAAAGCGGGGGCAAATGTAATCAATTTTTACCAGAAGTACAAAATTAAGTCCTCTGTGCTTTCAGATAAATTGAATTCAGATACCCTTAAAATATAAAAAAAGATGCAAAAGAATAAGGCCCCAGAGTGATACAATCTGCTGGAAAGGGGAGGGGCCAGAGGAACTTAAGCAAACTTGTTTTAGGCAAATTCTCCTGGAGTGGGCTGGATGGCTCCCTCCTCCAGCCTCAATTCCAAAGAGTCCCTGGTGTGGAATTACTTTTATTTTTCTTTTGATGACTGTCTGTGATGTTCAGTTTCTCCTCATGCAGACTTTGTAGAATTTCCAAGATGCGGAGAGCTGGACAGAGCACATATGGGATTTGCCCAGGGTCCTGAGCTCTCCGTGTGAGTTTCTGTCCATACTCCAAAGCACTGAGAAATTCTAAGAATCTCCGGCCGTCTGGGTTATAGAGTATCGGTCACATATGCACTACTGACAGCACTTTATTTAAAGATTATCCTACTCGGGAGCCATAGATTTCAAAGCATAGAGACTGATTGGGAAGCTGTTTCTTACAAGCCGGGATTCGCATGTCAGATCGTGCTCCCAGGCTGGGCTGGGACTTGAGCACCCGTCTCATGATGTGGGCAGGGATGGCGCTAGCCTCTCCCTAGTCCCTCCCAGTTGGCACTGAGAGACATTGAGCTTATCTGGGGTCTCACACTTAACTCTCAAGATACCTCAATTAACGGCTGTTGGGCAGCCCCAGCCTGATGGTCAGGGGTGATGACAATGCAGCTCTCAAGGTCAGATTTAAGTGAGTTCCTCCCTCTTCCCAGAACGGCATAGAGGTCTGGACCTGCTTTTAGCATCCCTGATACTGGGTGGCTGCAGGTCATCCTAGTGACTAGAGTTGGGATTGGCCAAGTCCCCTTGGATGAGTGAGGGCTGGTCCCCGAGGGGAAGAGAAATGCACCTAGTCTCCCCAACAGTCTGGTCCCACATCCATTGACATCATTGTCTGGTTCATGTATTTTCACTGCATTGAATGGCTGGCTGCATTTTCTCACTGAGGGGGTCACCTTTTGCCGCCTCGCTTCCTGCGCGGGGGCAGGGGCAGTAATGGGTGGTCACCTCCTCCTGCTTTCCGCATGTCCACTCAGCTCTAATGCCACATTGGTTCCCTGCCTCCCCCCTTGCCTGCTCCCTTCCCTGCTTGCCTCTTCTCCCTTTGCCTGTTTTCTTGCGCAGCTTTGGCCAACAGCTCTGACCTTCCCTGGCCCCACCACTCTGAGGTCTAAGAAAGGGCAGAGAAGCAAGGTGATCACGAGAGGCACTGTGGTGTCCCTGTTGATTGCAGAAAGACCTCCACCGACCCAGTGGACGAGGGACAGGTTTCGCCAGCTTCCGTGTGGATGGTCTTAGAATTCCCGCACAGCTCTCACCCATGCCTTTTTTTCCCCCTTAGGATAGGTTTATTTATTTATTTATTTTGAGAGAGAGAGAGAGAAGAGGAGGGACAGGGGGAGAGACTCTCTCAAGCAGACTCCCTGCTGAGCAAGGAGCCCGACGGTGGGGCTCCGTCCCACAACCCATGAGATCACGACCCGAGCCAAAACCAAGAATCGGATGCTCAACCGACTGAGCCAGCCCCCCCGCCCCCAACCACCCTTGTGCCCATTTAAGGGAGGGAGACCTAGTTTGCTTTCCTGATAGATGAAGCACCACTCTGCTGTCCCGGAGGGAGCGGGGGACCCGGGGTCTGCTTGCCCCCCTGGTGTTTATTACCTGTAAATAGTGAATTTCAAGTTGACAGGTACCTTCTCAGGGATTTATATATAAATGTAGTTAGATGAAAAGATGAAGTATATTTTAATACTTTGGAGTGAATTATGATTACACTAGATGGAAGAAATAGTTCCCAGATGACGCCAATGCTGCTGTCTTCCCGGGAGATGTCCACCATCTCCCTCAGTTGGGATTTTCTGGTTCTTGGAGACCCGGGACTTTGGCAGCTAGAACAGCTCTGGGGTGGACAGGAGGTCACCTCGGCCCCTCTCAGTTACCTCTTGTGGGTGCGAACCCTTGTATTTAAAACAGATTCTGCTGGTATGTTCAGTGGTGGTGGCTGGGTTAACACAGATGGCCAGCCTCCGATTTTACCTCTAGAACTGGCCCCTCCCTCCTGCCACCAGGGTGGGCGGGGTGACAGTGACAGTTTCTTGTCCTGACTTATGGGACTCCAGTGCTCCGGAGTCAGCCCGGCCACCAGGCTCCCCGCTGGGCAGGAAGAGGGAATTGCTGGGAGAGCTTCGTCTGGGATGACCTCAGCATTCAGAGCATAAACTTGCCATGTCTTTGGCTGCCTCGAGAGACAGCCCAGAACATCATGGACCTTCCTTCTGTCTCTGAGGCCCCTCCCGGCAGGCTCCTAGCCACACTGCGTACCCCAGCGACGTGATGAGCGGGAGTCGCAGCCCCTCGTCTCAGCTTCGGGCCCTCCCAGGACACCAGGCTCATTCTGGGGAGAGGGGCGGAGAGAGGGGTGCTGCAGCTGCAACATGGGGCACCCTCCACCCGCTTGCTCTCATGCTGGTACGGAGTGAGCAGGTCTCTGGGGTCCAGCGTCTGAGTGGGAGCCAGGCGGCTGTGCGTGAAGCAGAATCCCACGAGATGGGGCCAGCCCCCAGTCCCGAAACGGATGCAAAGCCTGTCATCCTTAGGGAGGAATCCGCAGTAGCAAGTCATGAGGAAAGGGCCCGCCGCCACCGAGAGTTCAGTAAAGGAGCCAAGACTAAGAAGTGGACCTGGTTTGTTTCTTGCAGCCTCTGGCAAGAGTCCTGCCAGCCCCCTCGTCCCCACGACAAAGTTGGAGAGCAGACCGTCTTCTCCTTTCTCAGTTTGCGCTGCGCCGGGAGTCCAGGCCTGATGCAAGGCCGCTGTTCTCTTTCCCCGGTGCACCTGCTGAGCCCTGCTCGCCCCTTTCCTGGTCTCGTGCCACACACGGGCCCCCCGGGGCTCTGCACATCCATCATGAACCGTGTAAAGCTGCTCGTCACAAGCTTTTAAGTGATGACATTGTTCTTGGTACCCCAGTGTTTGCGCGGGGCCCTTTACAGCCCAAGCGGGGAACTGGAGGCTCTACCGTGGCCTTTCCGCAGGCTGAGGCCCCTGGCTGCGGGGTCCTCGGTTCCCGGACCACCTTGCTGTAGAGGAGGGAAGGCGGAGAGTCCGTCGCAGCAACTGGAACCGGGTGGATAGTCACAGTGGGAGCGCGATTACCGGCAGAGAGCAGTTCTTCCTAAAAGGCTGACAGCTGCGTTCCCCGGTTCACACCTCCGTGTGTTGAAACTTGTCTGGGTAACTCTGGAGTCAGCTGTTCATTTCTGGGACCTTGAATTCACACCTTTCTTCATTAACATTTAAAAGAAGATGCTAAAAAAAAATTCTTCCGGAGGTGGTTTTTTTGGGGGGGAGGGGAGAATTAAAAAAAAAAAAAAAAAAACACCCGGGGGCCCCCCCCAAAAAAAAAAAAAAAGCAAAAACACAAACTCACCACTACCTGAACTGATTTGAGCTAATTTCCGAGTGACCCCGTTGAATGCCCGCCCGTGCTGTGCACACGACCTCCTCACTGTGAGCCAGTCTGATACAGGACTTCTGTGACAGGCGTGGCCCGTGCAGGGCTCTGATGGCCCTCGGTCGCCAGCGTGCCAGAGTGGACAGTGCATGCTAAGGTGCGAGCGTGCCACACGTGCAGGCGTGCCCACAGGTGAACTGGAGGGAGACCAGGCGTTGTGCTCGCCAGGGTGACCTCTGCTATGGCTCCCAGGGAGCGTCAGAGGTGACCTGCTTCGATGGACAGCCCGAGACTCACTGGAAGCCCTTCATCCAATGGGATACACAACACAGCCAGTGTGTCACATTCTCGATCTTACTGCGAGGTAGTGTTGGTCCAGACGCCTCCTGCAGGAGCTCCTCGGCCATGTCCAGTAGCCCATCTGGGACATCTCTTTGCCTTTGACGTTCACCCTTTGCATTGAGAGGTGGAAGCCGGAAGCCGGGACGACTCTGCTTGTCCCCAAGCTCCACCAGCCATTCCGCGGTGGCCGTGGGGTGGGAACTGAGTTTCTTGAAATTTGGTGCCAGGTTAGCTGCAGAATCATCAACATCTTTCCCTGAAGAAGCACTAGGATTTTCCCAAGTCTTCCCAAGTATTAGGTAGTCTAACAAAAGCAGACACAGTTGGAGTTTTGAGAGAAATTGATTCAGCCTCCCATTACACCTTTGTCTTGTTTTAGAAGGAAATGTAGGCGAGAAACAAAAATGAAGCTGGTCATTCCAGGGAGGGCAGTGACCTGTGTTGACCTGATGATAACGTTTTGAGAGATTGTATTGAAGTACTGTAATGCCAGTTTTTGAGCAGCCGTTCTAGAAGCTGGTTTGGAACTGTACAACTTTGGAAAACTGGATGCTAACTACATAAGGACCCCATAAACCTTGGGAGCTTCGGGGACATCCTGAGGAATGGGAATGGGCTCCTCTGGTCAGATGAACGGAAACAGCTCTCCTTGGAATTCCCTTCGTTCAGATCATTGTCCCGCCTGGCGTTCTCTGGAGCGCTCTAGGATGGATGTTTTTAATACTGGGAGGACTGGGCAGACTTGAGCATGGGCTGTCTGATTGCAAGTTAGGCCATTTCGATATAGAGGCTGTTTCCTGAAGGTGAGGCTAGTTTTCATGGTCTTTTCTGAAAATGGACGTTATAAAAACGTTGACTCTGGATAGAACTGTGTACATTTCATAGGTTTTTATTTTGACGTGAGTTTTGTTACAGTTTATAAAAGCTATTTTCCTAGTTAGACCTCAGGGCTACTTTGGGACCTACAAATACACGGGACTCCCAGCAGCTTCAAATTCTTGCTATTCAAAAGGTTAATAATAATCTTTAAGTTAAATATGATACCTTATTCAGCAGAAAGAATGTGTCCCTTTTAACCTCTGACAAATTCTGTATCTCATATTTTAAAAGTATAGAAAAAATGATGTAAAAATATGGGGGGATTGTGGCTACAGGATTAAAAATATCACCTGTGAAATAAACATTCTCATGGCACAATGGTGTGGTAGTGGAATAAACCAAAGTGTGTATAAATTAGAAAAGGAGACAATTAAATATGTCTGTATTTTTAATGTTAGTTGCTTTGTTCGAAATAGATGTGCACTTTCTTCTTCCGATACACTACTTTTCGACGGTAAGATTTTAAACTAATGATTTATCCAAGAATATTTTCACTTATGTTAAAATTATCCCGTTGCTGTCCTCCTCTTCTGGGGGGGGGGGCATCCGGTTTTGTGTGTGTGTGTGTGTGTTTAGATTTTATTTGTGTATTTGACAGAGAGAGGGGGGATCACACGCAAGGGGAGCAGCAGGCAGAGGGAGAAGCAGACTCCCCCTGCACTGTGGGGAGCCCTTTGCGGGACTTGATTCCAGGACCTTGAGATCATGACCTGAGCCGAAGGCAGATGCTTAACCTACTTAGCCACCCAGGCAACTCTGTGTGTATTCTTTTACCGAAGTGATACAATGTAAATGTTGTTCTAGGGTTTCTTTATTGAAAACATGTCCTTGAAAAGCTTATCAAAGAACTCTAAAATTAATTTTATTTTCTTGCTAAAAAAGTAATGCATACACTCAGAAAAAATAAACCAAACACTGTGAAAAGGGTCTCAGATGAAAAGCAACAACTGACCCTCCTCTTGGGCAGTCCCTCCGACCAATTATTTATGCATCCTTCTAGAAATAGGTTTTAAATCATTTCTTCCCTTCGTGTGTTATACAAACGAGATCACGCTGTACGCACGGTATCTTTCACTCCTGTTTTGGGGAGAGCACGTTTGGCCCCTTTGTTTACACGGGTCCCCTCCAGTATTCATCCGCAGAAAAGCACCCTGGTTCCCCGAACCATTTCCTGGTCTGGGGTTATTGCAGGATTTTTCGATCCCTACTACTTATGAGTAACAAAGAGCCTTGACCTAACCTGCTGGTGTGTACAGGGAATGTTTCTCTAGGCCTGGCGTGTAGAAGGGACTGGCCGGGCTGAAGGGAAGGCAGATTTTAATTTTAACGGTCACGGCGGCTTCGTTCTTTCCAAAGGCTCTGGAGTGATCTTCACCCACCGGCCCGTGCACCAGAGGCCTGTCCCTCCCGCAGCAGCACCTGCTGTTGTCTGGCTGCGGTTTGCTGGTCTGATGGTTAAAGCTGTATCGCATTTTAATTTTCAGTTCTCCAATTACTGCTGTGGGAGAGCATCTTCTCATATGTCTTTTGACCATTTTTATCTCCTGTTTGACAGATTCCTTATTTGTATGTTTCTCGTGGTTTGATTGTACTTTTTGGTGTCACTTTTGCTGATTTGTAGGATTTTGCTGTAAATTTTAGGTCATGGTTCTTTGACACATATTGTGGGGTTTTCTTTCCCATTTTATCACATATCTTCAAGGTGTCTTGTATAAAAGTGTGAAATTATGATTGAGCCAAATGTAGGTTTTTTTTTTAATATTTGCATTTGTCTTTTTTTTTTTTTTTAAGATTTTTCATTATTTCTTAAAAAATAATCTCTATCCCAGCGTGGGGCTTGAACTCAGGGCTCGGAGATCAGGAGTCGCACGCTCCACCGACCCTAGGTAGGTGCCTAACTGCCCCCAGGTTATTTTTGATGAGACTGAAAATAGCTATTTATTTGGGAAATTCCCCTCTGCCTTTAGGAAGTCTGAAGTCTGACCCATTAAAAGATTGTCATTCTACTCCCTGAAAATCATAATTATTAAGGAAGGACCTAAATAGGAAGTCAAATTCTAAATAAAAGTTTCTCGGCCACAATTGTGATTGGAGATTTATCTTTTTTGTGACAAACGTGTGTGTGTGTGTGTGTGTTGGATAGACATATTAGGAAATAGGAACACATACAAGGGATTGTCCTTAAAACAAGTGAAAACCCGGACGTACAGGGCGGGACAGAGGGGGGACAGGCGTGGTCTTGTCTGGTTTGTTTCCATCACTGAGTCGGCTTGGGACACGGTGAGACTCCACATGCTCCTGCCCACTGCAGCCGAGGGCTAGGTGGGGTTGGCCCCAGGCAGGTGCATTCCCGCACTGCCCACTCTGTCCCTCAGAGTCGGGAGCAGCGTCTCCACGCGGGGCAGCTCTGTGGTCGAGAATGTCAGCCCCCCTGGACCTCAGGACTCCTGCCTGCGTGCAGCCCTGCTTGCTGGCTCTCCATGGTCACTCCTGCCATCTCCCTGGATGACGTCCTGCCGGTTTGCAGCTGGGGACAGGGAAGGTGGCTCAGGAGTCCTAAAAGCCTCCGGTCTGCTGATGAAACAAGCTCCAATGTGCAGATGGCCAGCAGCTCCCTGTCCCAGGGCTCACGGACCTGCAGCGGCGGGTCACCCTGCACTGCCTGTCCCAAGACCTGTTCTCCCGCCTGAGCTCATTATGGCTCTCACTTTATTTACTTATTTAATATTTTTTAAAATTTTATTTTATTTTTTCAGTGTTTGAGCTCATTATGGCTCTCACTTTATTTATTTTCTATTTTTTAAAATTCGATTTTATTTTTTCAGTGTTCCAAGATTCATTGTTTATGTACCACATCCAGAGCTCCATGCAATCCGTGTCCTCCTGAATACCCACCACCAGGCTCACCCATCCCCCACCCTTCTCCCCTCCAAAACCCTCAGTTTGTTTCTCAGAGTCCACAGTCTCTCGTGGTTCATCTTCCCCTCCGATTTCCCCCAACTCACTTCTCTCCATCTCCCAATGTCCTCCGTGTTATTCCTTATGCTCCACAAATAAGCGAAACCATATGATAATTGACTCTCTCTGCTTGACTTATTTCACTCAGCATAATCTCTTCCAGTCCCGTCCATGTTGATACAAAGTTGGGGATTCATCCTTTCTGATGGAGGCATAATACTCCATAGTGTATATGGACCACATCTTCCTTATCCATTCGTCCTTTGAAGGACATCTTGGCTCTTTCCACAGTTTGACGACTGTAGTCATTGCTGCTATGAACATTGGAGTACAGATGGCCCTTTTTTCATTATGTCTGTATCTTAGGGGTAAATACCCAGTAGTATGGCTCTCACTTAAAAAAAAAAAACAAAAAACTAACAGAACATTAATACATCTTCCTGGCTATAAATAAACAAATAAATAAATAAAATGTATAAATCAAGGTCTAATTGACCTTGATATTTCAAAAGTGTTATTTAAAAAACAAACTCAAGAAATTAGTTGCAAGGGTAGGATTTCAACTTTTCTTTAGCTCTTATTGAAAAAAGCAGCTTTATTATAAGTGCCATGAACCTACATGAGAAGCTGGACTGGGCGGCTTTCTATGGGCCACGGAGAGCAGGAGGGTTTGGGGTGGGGCGTGGTGCGGAAGTTATCTTGCAGTGGACAAGGTTGCACAGTGTCTACTCCCTGGGCAAAGGAATCTGTTGGCTGGGAGCCCTTACCCGTCCCACTGCCGCATCACCCCCTGTCCTTGGGCTCCTCCTGGGGAAGGGGAGAACGGTCTTTACGTACTAACTGTCCTGAGTGGTCATTGCCAGGGGCAGGCATGGTGTCCTTCCTCACCAAACCCCATCGGGATGGCCCTATTCCCTTGGTTGGAGTACATGATGCCCTCTGGGGCTGGAGGGGAAAAGTCATGGGTTGGATGGGAAAAGCATTCCTTGGCCTCCTTTCTTTCCCACTGCTGTGCAGGAGCTGGGCACAAGTCCCCTCCCACGCTAGCTCCCACCTGTGTCTCCTGACCTCTACTGACTTGTCCCAGTCCCACGCTCAGGCCAGGCACCCTGGAGATGCTGTGGCCGTGCTCGTGTTCTCCCTCAGTCTGTGGACTGACCTCCACAGTCACATAAACCAGTGGCTCTTCAAGGAACCCGCATGTGTAGGACCAGCAGCCTCAGCGTCACTTGGAAAATGGTCAGAAATACATCCTGGTCCCACCTGTATTAGTTTCCTGTGGTTGCGGTGACAATCGGAACTAACTTGGATGGCTTCGGGACCCAGGAACGTGCTCCCTGCCGGGTCTGGGCACGGGCATTTGATCACCACGTCAGCAAGGCTGTGCCCCACTGAAGGCCCTGGGCGGGGTGGAGGGGCAGGGTCCCTCCCCGCCACTTCCAGGTTCTGTGTCCACACATCTCTTTTTCATGAGTCCACGAGCCGTTGGATTAGCACCCCCTCATCCAGGATGACCTCATCTTTTTTTTTTTTTTTTGACAGAGAGAGATCACAAGTAGAGAGGCAGGCAGAGAGAGAGGGAAGCAGGCTCCCTGCTGAGCAGAGAGCCCGATGCGGGACTCGATCCCAGGACCCCGAGATCATGACCTGGGCCAAAGGCAGCGGCTTAACCCACTGAACCACCCAGGCGCCCCGAGGATGACCTCATCTTAATTATATGTGCCACGATCTTATTTCCAAGTGAGGTCACATTCGCAGGCATCTGGGCTTAGGACTTCAACAGATCTTGTTCAGAGACATGATTCAACACACACCACCTCGGACCACGGAGGCAGAGATGCTGGGAGCCCAGGAAGGCTACCCCCCTAAACCCTGCACGCCCATGAGACCCTTTCCCCACACTCACTGTCCAGCCCCGCCCCCCCACCGTGCTGGCCACTGGTGTCACCAGCCCCTTCTCCTCGCTCCAGCCCTGAAGGCCACGAGTGTAGAGGCCATGTTTTTGTGGTTCACGGCCGTCTTCCAGCATCTGGAACAGGGCTTGGCTCCCGGCCATCGTTCCGGTGGTACCTGCGGGCTGGGGGGCTGCACGTGGGCTTCCTGACTTGGGACGGAGGCCCTTGAGCATGGGTAGCGGGCGGAGTCCCGCTCCATCCTCTGGAAGACAGCACAGAGGAGCCGGGAGAGCACAGATGCTGGGTCCACTCTGCCCAACTCCAGCTGCTGAGCTCTGGGCAAGTAACCTAATCTCATGCTTCGGGGCCCTGGTTTGTAAAGTGGGGTCACCTGGGTGGCTCAGTCGGTTAAGCGTCCGACTCTTGATTTTGGCTCAGGCCGTGATCTCAGGGTCGTGAGATCCTGCTTGAGATTCCTGCTAGCCTGCTTGAGATTCCCTCTCTCCTTCTCCCTCTGCCCCACCCCCCATCCACTCTCTCTCTCTAAAAAATACAATAAAGTAAATAAAGTGGGGCTTTTTCTGGCTGGCAGGGTTTTCGTGAAGATTTAAAGGACACGGGAACTGCACCGGGATCTTTAAGGAGGGTGACACAGAGATGGCAGCCACTAAAAAGTTGTTTCCTCCCTTTCTCTCCCTTTCTTTTTTGCTGTACTCCAGACTAAAACCTAAGGACAGTCACAGGGACAGCTGCTTTCTAACTTTAGACCAGACTCCCAGGCGGGGAGTATAGCTCTACCCCCCCCCCCCCCCCCCCCCCCCCACATCTCCCACTTACACCTGCTCTCTTCCCGCTGGCTCGGAAAGCTCCTTTTTATCCCAATGCCCAAAGAGTGGTCACAGCGGGCGCCTGCCTGCACCAAATGCCCCTGGCATCCCCCAGACAAAAGTCCCTCCATCCCACAGAGGCAGGAGCAAGAAGAAAGGGGCATCACTTCCCTCTCTGTTCCTGGTCCTGGGACAGCCTCGAGGGCTGAGCTGGAGCTTCTGACTGTGGGTCTTTTGGGGTCTTGTGGCTCCCTTCCCCATCTCAGCTGCTCTTTTGTACGCATCTCCTGGGGTCATTCATGGGGCCTGCACTCTGTGCCCGGGAGGTGAGCAGGAGCTGGAGGGGGCCCCAAGCACACCTGGGGCAGCCACCAACTTCCTCCCTTCACCTGCCCAGGTGGAGGGAAAGAACTGACTTGCCCCGGCTGCTTGCCCCTGGCCGAGGGGGCAGTGGTGGTTCTCTGGGTACCAGCTGCCTCTTGGGATACTGCCAATTAGGCCGTGTTGATGAGGGCACCGGTGTTCGCCAAAAGCAATGTTAAATGACAGTTGAAACTAGCTCAGTCAGCCTGGCAGAAATAGCAATGTGGGAAGTACTCTGCCTTATTAGATTCAACCTGGCTTTTCTCCCAGAAAAGCATACGGGAAAGAAGATGCTTGGCTTGCTTAATTAAACGAAATGACAATATACATATTCTAGGCTGTGTGGGGAAAGGTCTTTGGAGACGGACAGACAGACAGGGGTCTAGTCCTGGCTTTGCTCCATGTTTTCCTTGTGACCCTGGAAGGGCTCGTCATTTCCTTAGAGAATGAGTGAATGAATGAACTCTGCACACCCTGCCTGTTGCCGGTCCTGGACAGAGTGCTGGGGGGCCACTCTGAATATAGACTCTTTGTTGATCACCTTGGTCCTCAGGGGTTCTCCATCTCTTCTCTGCCTCCATGACCTCCAAGTGATCAGGAATGCCTCTCAAGAACCCTTGTGATTCCCAGTGGAAGGTCGGTCAGCATAATAATGGCTTGCAGCGGGGTGAGGACAGACATGTTTTAAGTAAATGCTCAGTAAATGTGAGGAAGAGAATGGTGGTGATGATGATGAAGCTGCTGGTGAGGGAAATACATCTACTTGGATGCCTTCGGGATTCTTGAAAAGCTGTGAGTCTGGTAAGCTTGCGTGGTTGAAACAAAGCATTACTTAATAAGTGCCCATTTATCCTTTTATTATGTTCCAGGTCACCTACTTGTCCTCGAAGAAAACGCTCGTTTATCATGCTGATGGAGGTTCTCTTCCTTAGACAGCGCAGTGCTTTGTGCCTGCAATAAGGCTTCGGTTTTGTTGTTGTTTCCTAGTGTAACATTTTTGGGGGCTCCTTCTAATATACGAAGAGCCTTGATGAAGAGAGCAGAATCACCTATGAAGTTGAAAACAACATTCCTTATTTTAAGGCAGGAAAAAAGCTTTAGCTACGAAAGGCAAACAACAGATCTACGGAGGATTCCATCCGTTATCTTAACTGGCTTAGTGTCGTCCTAGGGCTGGGAAACCTATGCGATGGGACAGTAGACGTCTCTGAGGGGGTTTCCCAATTTTGCTTGAAGGAAATCTGACTTATCGTGACTCCAAACCCTGTTGCTTAGCTTGTTTGTTTGTTTTAAGATTTTATTTATTTATTTGTCAGAGACAGAGAGAGACACAAGCAGGGGGAGCCTTAGGCAGAGCAGGTAGAGGGAGAAGCAGGCTCCCTGATGAGCAAGGAGCCCGATGCGGAACTTGATCCCAGGACCCAGGGACCATGACACGAGCCAAAAGCAGACGCTTAACTGACTGAGCCACTCAGGCATCCCTGTTTGTTTTGGTTGTAACTTTTGTTCAGAGGTCCTTTCTACGACAAATCTCCCTGCTCAGGCCGCGGAGAGGTGATGCGCGCCAGGATGTGGGTTTCTTGCATCGGCCCCGCAGGCGAGGACGGAGACTCGCCCGCAGTGCTCTGTTGTGGGCACAGGAGGTCTGGGGACCGCTTTCCTGGCTCAGGCCTGACACCGCCTCTGATGTTTGGCAATTCCAGGGGCCGGAGTTAGCTCAAGTGCTACTCCTTTGTACCGAACGACTCCCGTAGTCACAGGGCTTCCTCGGTGAGGGATGACCCCCTGACACACAGTGTTTCTAGAAATGACTGAACCCGAAAGTTTCTAGCCAGCTGCCGTACAGAGGTTGAGGCCTCATTGGCCTTGATGAGGGAGAATTCTGTGATGAAGGGTGGGACTTTGGCAAACTTCTGTTCCCTCTCGTGCCCTGAAATGTGGTTCCTGTATTCCTTGGAATGTGGTCTAGATGCACACGCTGCTGCTCCACGTAGAGCCAGCTCATTGGACGTCCTCGTCGCGGAGGGGTGGAGAGGATGTCACCTCTCCCAGTGTGTCACCCAGGTAGGAAGTGTTGTATGTCAGAAGCGGCCACCTCTTCCAAGAGGTCACAGGTGGCCTTAGTCCTTCTGTGGCCGAAAGCAGGGTTTGTGGAGGGGCTGTTGCTGGGGGGCTGGGGACTCTGCCAGGACACAGGGGTACAAGGTGCTGCCAAACTCCCTGCCTGAAGGAGATCTCTACCCGCACGGCTTTCTCCTCCCCCCCTCATCATGCCCGGCTGCTCACTGTGGCACAGAGACGCCCACTTTCCCATTTCACTCCTCACCCCTCTCCCACACGCACTAGCTCCAAGGTTAATCAGCTTGAGAGGCACACGGTCCCTTTTGGCAAACAGGATGCAGTCATTGGGAAAGAGGTTTCTAGATCTTCCTAGGAGAATATGAAAGAGCTGAGTCAAAAGCTTGGGTGTCTTCCTGTCTGTCCCAGTGAGTGTGCAGGGGAAGCGACGGAGGGGACATTTATCTCCTCTCCTCCTTGTATCGGTGACCGGAGAGGTCACTCTCATGCTGGAGAAGCTTTGCATGCTCTCCCTGAAGGAAAGGCTTGCTTTCTCTAAAATTTTCCATCCCAGCCGGGAGCTGGTCTGCATCCAGGCAATTTGCTATTTGCTGCAGCGGGGACTGAAGGGCGTACCCGAGCTCGAGCTACTCTAGCTGCTCGTACCGAATGTGCCCTCGTCACTGAAACTCAGGTACCATTTTTTTCAAGATTCCAGGATGCGGGAAATTCATCCCCAAGGATGTAGTTGCTTTGCCAGACGGCAGGGAGTTCTAGAATAGGACCATTATGGCTTCTCGGCTTTGCTATTGTTGACACTTGGTCTGGATAATTCCTCGTCGTCGGGGCTGTGCTGGGCATTGTGGGATTTTTGGTTGCACCCCTGGCCTCCACTCACCTGATGCTACCACTAGCTCCTCTCCCTTCCTCCCCAAACCCCAGCTGCGACAACTAAAAATGCCTCCAGATATTGCCAAAGGTTCTCTGGGGATAAAACTGCCCCCAGGGGAAAACCATGGCCCCAGAGATACGATTTCATCAACCTCCAAACACATTGCACGTTCCCAGCACACCTCCATTCGAAGAATGACGCAAATGGGTTTCTGGTCATTGGCATGGAAACCGAGCCCTTGTGCGACTTGTTGGACTCTCTCTTTCAGGTGACCCTCGGCAGCACGGAATGCCGGTGCTGTAAGGTAATCCAAAGGCTCATTCGGGGCTTCTGGGGTGAAGTCTGGGGTGAACTTCCTCACCAAACCAGTTCATTAGATCCCATCATGTTGGGTCTTTTTCAGTTGACAAATCTGATCTTTTTTTTTTTTTTTTTGAAGCATAGCAGTTGGATTTGTAATAATATTTAGACTTAAAGGGGAGGGTGAGGGAGAAATTGTTTTCTCTTGTCCTGGAGGCCCTTAATTGCATTTTTGACAATCTGTCCAGAAGGTTCCGCTCAGCTGTTGGACAGAATGTTGCAAAGAGATGCAAATGCCTTAGCGCGGCCGAGGTGGAAGCAGGTTCCAGAAGCTGTGAGGAGCCCCAGAACAGTGAGCAGCAATGAAAGGTCAGGATGGTTCATTCTATGTGTTCCCTTGGCTGGGCCACGGGGCTGAGGTATTTGGCCAAACAGGATTCTGGATGTTTCTGTGAGGCTCTGGCTGAGATTTACCTTGAAGTTGGTGGATTTCGAGGGAAGCAGGTGCCCTCCGTGCTGCGGTGCCCCTCACCCAGTCATGCGAAGGCCTGAAAAGAACGAAAGACGGACCTCCCCGAGCAAGAGGGAGTTCGGCCAGCAGACAGCCTCTGGGCTTGAACTTGGGCTTGAACTCGTCTCTGGGTCTCGCACCTGCCGGCGCACCCTGTAGATTTCGTCAGCCTCCATAAACGGGGGAGCCGATTCTTTAAAATAAACCTTTATTTCTCCAGCGAGCGATCATCTTTCCATACCGATCGTCAGCCACCCTCGCCTCCTGTCAGTTCTGCTTCTCCGGAGAGCTCTGGCCAATGCAACTATGCAGGAATTTCAAATACTCTCGAGTTTCATGGTGACCCAGCACCACCCACGCAGTCCCGCTCCACTCCAGAAGCATATGGCTGTAGATGCCTCCTGGGATGGTTACGAAATGCCAAAAAAAAAAAAAAAAAAGTTTTGTTTTTGTTTTTGTTTTTCTGCTGCAGAGCCAGCAGGATATCAAGTCTTGGGGGAAAAAAAAATTTACTTTGGGGTTTGTAAAAAGAAGCGTTTAACCAGCACCGCAGCTGTGAAGTTAGGAAATACTGCAGAGTGGCAGAACAGCACAGGCCATCGAGGCAGGAGACAGATGTCTTAAAAATAATTCATTAATTAAAAACCTGCTGGGTCTGGCAATATTTTTCCGTTCCGCCCAGGTCCTCCCTCCAGCCCTGTGCCTTCTTGGGGTGCCCCCCCCCCAGGAGGGGCAGTGGCCTCCACTTCCCTGATGGTCATTCCACGGTCTCCGGGGGTTCCCACCGTTCCCGGTGGTCTTGGTGGGGTGGTGGGTACACACTGGCTGTCTGCGTCCCTCCCTCGCCTCTGAAAGCGCCAGGACCAAGGATGGGGACCCATATTGTCTGGGTTTGGGCATGTGCTTGGGTGCCCTGGAGTCAGGCTTTGAGATCCCAGTGCCCGAGGGTGCTCGAAAGGCCCGTTGCTGGCGCCCCACTGCCTTTGCCCTGTGTTCGCTTGAATCGGGCAGAATCTCATGGTGTCTCCGGTCTTGCATCATAAATTAACAACCATTACGATGATGATGATAAATTAAGATCGACCGAATGCTCACCGCTGCAACACACACATAGCCACTCCCCGCCCCCGGAAAGTTCAGGAAGGTTCCTTTCGGCGGTGATAAAGCGGAGGCCCAGAGGAGAAAAGCTAGCTGCCCGGCGCTGCAGGTTCTAAGTGAAGAGTGGACCGTGACCTTGGAGGGCCTGCCCTGGCTCTGAGCTCTGATGGTGGCTGGCACAGCTCCATCAGTGGCTGACCCTGGCTTGAAGAGTGGAGCTGAGGCTGTCCCCTGTGGTGGATGGGCATGGATGCCACAGGTGTGGACCTGAGGACCAGGAGAGCTTGGTCATACGGCCCCGTCTTTCTCCCGGACCCAGGGAAGGAATGGCCCAGGTGGAGACTTGTTGAGTGTGGGGACCCAGTGTTCCCAGACCAGGCCAGGATGGCGGCGGTCCCCACAGCTGATCCAGCCTGCAGAGGGGATCTTCTTCTCAGTCTACCCCAGGGCAGAGCACAGGGCTCTGGCTCCATGGGCAGCAGCTGGATGAGGCGGCTGAGCTTTGTACTGGGGTGACAGGACCCCCAGTTCACAGCATGCAGAAGCCAGGGGTGAAGGCAAGCCTTGTTGTCCTCCAGGTGACTTCTGCCCTGGGGGCCCCTTGGGTCCCCAGGGTCCTAAGGATCTGCCTATCCCTGCTCTGCTGGGCCCCTCTGGCCTCCTCTGGCCTCCTCTGGCCTCCTCTCCAGTCCCATGTGTTGTTCCAGGACACAGCCTGGACCAGCATCGATCTGGCCCTCTCTGTCCGCACTCTTCAGTCCCCGCTATCCCACATCTCTGTACCCTACCCGTGCCACCGCCCATGTTGGGAGCTCTGTTCTTTTAGAAACTGGTACCAACCAGGAAGTTCATATGCACGATTGCTTCCATCCTTGCAAACCCCCTTTCTTTGCACACATAATGGCCGTCAGGCAGGTGGAGAACAGAGGACCAGAGATGTTAATTGAAGAACCAGCCTCAGCAGGGGCGAGGTTGGAACCAGCTGGGTAAGCCGGTCTCCCCTCCCCAGTACATGACCCCTGCCCATGCCTTGCCGTAAGGCCCCCTCACCACCTCCCCGTCACGGGGCATGTCTGGGCGTGTCTGCTCAAGACCTAGCTTCTGCTTAAGGCTCAGCTCAGCCCAGGACAGCCCAGTCCACGCCTGCCCTCCCCTCCCCTTTCAAAGATAGCCGCTAAGCAGAGCTTTTAGTACCTGTGGGGTTTTTAGATCAGCATTGGTCCTCATCACAGAGCTTCTTTCTCTCTGCTTTGTGCCTTCTGCTTACCCTCACCCTGTGCCTATCCAAACTGCTGGCATCCAGTCACCCCTGGGACTCCCTGTCTCTCCCAGGACTTCAGCATCCAAGTCATAATCCTCGGGGTCTCAGCATCTGAACTGCCCCTTCCAGGCTATCTCATCTCCTTGCCTCCTCTCACTTGATCTTTGCCGTCTTGCTGCCTGGCTTCCCTGAATTCCTCGGCCTGCCCAACCCTTGGGCCATCTCCCGAGCCCCATGGGTCCCCCCCACGGCATTGCCCTCCCAGGCTAGCAGGCTGTGGGGCGTCTTACTGAACTTGTGCTCTCTAGCCAGACTGCCTGCATGCGAGTCCAAGTGTCCCGAGTCTCCCTGGCCTCGTGAGCGGATGTGATGATGCAGCAAGCCATCTCCGCTCTCTGGGGATCGTTGAGAGGCTTCTGGTGGACAGTGCAGGGACAGCGCTCAGCGCAGTGACGGATGGACGCCTGGCCCATCACCAACACACAGCAGGGGTGGCAGCAACCTTCCCGGGGCGGCCCCCAGTCTCGCTAGCTCACGCTGCACCTGCACCCCGTCCTGAGTCCCCATGCCCAGTCACACCGCCCATCCCTGTGCTCGAGTGCGGGGTAACCTCTTCTTTCCCCAATTCCTCCCATCAGGGCTGGCGGAAGCCCCCAGATGTGATGGAATAATCCCACTACAGACCCCGGTCCTCTCTCTGGGTGTCTCAGCCATTCTTTCTGAGGCTCGGCAACAGCATCGATCCCCTTTACCAGGCCCTGATGACCACCACCCCGGCTCTTCACGGCCCCGATGTGCAGCCAACAGGCTCTCGGGCGGCTGAGCACCTGGGTGTGCCGAGAGTGCGTCCGCTGTCTCCCTGACCTCAGTGTGATCGTCCTGGGCCCACATCGATTCTGTTCCATCCTCCCCGAGCAGCAGTTCCCGCTCTGGCTCGCGGCCCCCGGGTCCTGGGCTCCAGCACCTTTGCCACCAGCGCGCAAATCCTCCTGTCCTCAGTGCTCTGCAGTGTCCCCGCCAGCTCGGTCAAGGGAGGCCCGTTGGCTCGTGCTGATCCTCCTTCAAACCCACTCTCCCCGAGGGTAGAGTCTTAGCAGGCGGCTCCACTCCGACTCCTGGGGATTCTGGCTTGTCTCTCCACTTCCCAGAAAACCCTGCTCTCAGGTCCCCAAGGGTGATAGAATCTGTCCCCTCCTCATGTAGCTCTTGGTCCTCCCCAGTCTCTGGGTCCTGTCAGCAGAACTCTCCAGAACCCATGCCCGTGCAGCTCCTGGCTTGCTCGCTGGGTCTCTCCCCTTGGCCTGGCACCCTGGGTTCCCATGTTCAGTGTATCCCCAAGGGCCCCACACTCTGCCTTCCTGAGCCCCACCATGATGTCCGCCCCCACCCCCCGCAGATGGGTGCAGGCTGCCCCCTCTGGCCCCAACACCAGTCCACGCCTTGGCCTCGGAAGAAATCCGGTTCCTATCCTCTCTTCCCCACCACCAGCCCGAGCAGCCGCTGTCTCTAGATAGTCTGGGTTCTGGACATTTCCCAGGAACAGAATCTTATACTACGTGGTCTTTTGTGCCTGGCGTCTTTCACTCAGTGTAATGTGCTCAAGGTTCGTCTGTCTTGTGCCTGAGGTTAGAGCTTCACGCCTTTTTAGGGCCACATAATACGCCCCTGGACAGATACACTACACTTAGTCGATCGATCCTTCAGCTGATGGACATTTCGATTTTCTGCACTCCTCAGTCAGATTTCCAGACTCCGCAGTCGACCAGGGAGTCCCTGTGGGGGAAACCTGAAGGGACCCTCCCAGTCTGAGACTGAATCCGGCTGGATTTTGAGGTCTGACAGTTGTACTCACCTTCTCCTCCCAGCCCTAGGGTTCCTGGACAGCTTTGGATAAAGGCAAATGTGCTTTCCATCAAAAGCTGCCTGCAGCCACTCCTGGGCTTACTACTAATTCCTTCTTAAGTCTGTCCCTAAGCGCCTACCTAGCATGGGGCCAGCTGCTGGACACAAGTAATATGTTTTAATCAGCCGCATTAAGCTCTTCCATTTTAAGACATTTTAAAGTAGATGATGAGACTCAAAGTGTCAGGTGTCCAGCAGCTTGACTTCGTGGCTGGGCAACAATTTGTGAAAATATCCATCACACAGGCATGTCTGTGACTCTACGGAAACCACCTAGGAACCCCTGTAAAATGTAAAAGAAAAATCTCTGAAATATAAGAAAACACATGCCATGAGAAGAAATGCAAGTTTTATTACAATCATTATTATTCTCGAGGTTCACAACAGATGAACTCATTCAGGAAAATATTTTGCACGTAAGGATTTAGAGCCCAGGGACACATGTCAGAAGTAGCGAAAGGATGTGAACCATGTACCTTGGGAAACACCACAGAGCTCCGGGTTGCAAAACCAGAGAGTAGCAAGGATGCATCTGAATTTCTGAATTTTGTAGGGGAGGGTATGGTGGTCCGCACAGGCCTGACCTAGCTCCAGGAGGTAGCTGTGGGCGGCTGCTGGCTCGCTGTGTTCCCAGGGCATGCCGTTCCCCGACCCCAGTTCGCATCTCTGCAAGCCAGGTTATACCAACATCTCCCCATTTGAGGAATCCCAGGTGTGATCACAGGGTGCCTTGATGGTTCGACCCTGCTCCCAGCGAATCAGTGAGAAGGGAAACCAAACACGGCCTTCAGCATGTGAAGCAGCACTGTGCTGCTCCCTCGGGGAAGGGCGAGAGGTGGCTCTGATGAGGTCTGCATCACTTTTACCAGTGGGCAGACGCGGCTTTGATCAGGACGTGAGGCGGGCCGGCGGGACGCATGCTGCTGACCCGCAGCAGATCGGGCTGTTGGCCAGTGGGACGTCGGAGCCTTACCTGCTCCAGAAGCATCTGCTCTGGAAGACGGCTACGTCTGAGGAGGGCACCCCTTTGGCTTTTCAGAAAAGTAAAAGCGCTCTCCAGCCGTGAGCCGGGGAGCAGTCTAGCGCAGCTCCGGGCAGGAAAGATGGGCTGAAAGCGTAGGATAATCGGACTTGCCAGGTGGTCGCGGGCCCGGGCAGACCTGTGCTTGCGCAGAAGGATTTCGGGGCAGTTGGATGGATGGGGTTTTCCTAGCTCAAACGGAACATGGGGTTTCCACCTTCCTCTGGGGAGACAACGGACAGGTTCTTGACTGGTCTCTTGCTGAGCAAATGCCCATGCTTTAGTGTTCCAGAACTAGCCTTGTGTCTGTTCGGTGGTCACTTCTAGAACTCAGGGGCAGCTCTAGACGGGATTCTGAACCCCGCGGCTCTGCCTGATCGCCCCGCTGGAGGCTCTCTGCGTCAGGAGGCAGTGCCAGAGTCTGGACGCACACTGTGATCTCCTCCCGGAGATGCTTCTTCCGGGCGGACTGCCTAGATTCCAATTTCCAGGAGGTGGCTCCTGACACTCAAGAGCCCTTTCAACGATGGGAGCCTCTCTTTCGCTTCCCGGGACCACCTGGTACCCACCCCCGTCCCCTGTCCTGTGCAGTGACCCCTGTCACACGGGGAGGGGAATCCAGGGATGCTGGTGTCACTTCCACCAAAAACCTTCCCTGCCCTGCCTTCCTGCAACCCGCCCGTAATTAATGCCCCGTTCTCCCCGAGCTGTGAAGGCACAGTGTCCTGTTCCCGAGCAGCATGAAGCGGCCGACGTTTCCTCTGGCCTTCATCTATCCCATCCTCCCAAAATGCGCGGCCTCTTGTTTTTGGGACCACACGTAGGGCTTTCGATGACTGCTGACAGAAACGTAAAGCTGAGCTCTGGAAACTTCCCTGACTCAGGTTTGGGCAAGTTCGGCTTCTGGCCCTAACAGGGAAACCACGATCCTCAAAGGCCACCAACCGGGTTCCCTGGGGGTCAGATCCTTTGTAGTTTCAGATACAGAAATTTAAGGCAAAGGCAGGGGCACTTGGCTTGGTCTTAGCTTTCCCAGGGGAGCAGTATTTTTGAAGAAAATGCTGGTTTTCTCTGCCGAGGAAATACGAAAGGTCGGGAAACTGAGGCACTGCTTCTGGAGGCGCTGGGTCCTGCTGCTCACTTGCGAGGCTGCTGGATGTGCTGGGTTCTTGGGGACGGGTGCTTGTCTATGGAGGCGTGGGGCTTCTGGTGAGCCACCTGCGCGGCCGCCGGAGGGAAGTCCTTGTCGCCCTGTCAGGAGACAGAAGGCATGCGCTCACCCAGAGCGGACAGCGGGGCGGGGTGACAGTGAGGCCCTCAATGCCACATCTACCAGCTTCCCTGCAGGGCGGCTGATGGCAGGGGGGACCTGCCGGCAGGCAGCAGGTGGTCTCCTGGCATTTCAGGGGTCCGGAAGCTCTCTGGGAAGGGGAAGGGGGCACCGAGGCCCGGGCACCATCCTGAGGGGTAGAAGGCTCACAGTCTCTGCCCCTTCATCATGAGCTCAGGTCACCATGGGGCTCCCTCAGAACTAAGCTGGGCTTGGGTGGGCTTCCTCTGCTGGAGCTGACCTCGTGACCCTTCCAACTGGCAGAGCCAACTCCAGTTTTTTCTTTCTTTTTTTTTTTTTAAGATTTTATTCATTTATTTGACAGAGATCACAAGTAGGCAGAGAGGCAGGCAGAGAAAGAGGAGGAAGCAAGCTCCCCGCTGAGCAGAGAACCCGATGTGGGACTCGATCCCAGGACCCTGAGACCATGACCTGAGGCGAAGGCAGAGGCTTTAACCCACTGAGCCACCCAGGCGCCCCTAACTCCAGTTTTCGATTCTAATTTGCTGTCACAGCCACGTCAGGGCACCGGGGAAGGAGACACCCACAGTGGGGCGGAAAGCTGGGAAGTGACACCAGGGCCTCCCTCAAATGCACGTTTGCTGACAGGTCGTTTAAAAAAAAAAAATGTTGTGGGGGGTGCCTGGGTGGTGCAGTCGGCCAAGCATCTGAATCTTGGTTTTGGCAGGTCCTGATCTCAGGGTCGTGAGGTCGAGCCCCATCTCTGGCTCTGCGCGCAGCAGAGTCGGCTTGAGATTCTCTCTCCCTCTGCCTGCCCTTCTCGTTGTGCTCGCACGCTCTCTAAATACATAAATAAATCAATCTTTAAAAAGAAAAAAAAGTTGGGTCTCACCAGAAAAAGGGGCTCCTGAAAGGTAAAGGGCACGACAAACACCCGTGAGTTTAGTCCAGGGGTCGGCGAGCATTTTCTGTGATGGGCCGGGTAGCCAGTACGGCCGGCTCCGCGGGTCACTCTCCGCCACTGCGGCAGGAAAGCAGCCCCAGCGCGCCCGCCCGAGCAGCCGTGGCTGCACTGAGACCTCACCTGCTGACACTGGGATGTGAATTTCGTGTAATTTTCACATGTCACCACATATACTTCTTATTTTGAGTTTTTCAACCATTTAAAGATGAAGAAACATGCTCAGCTCACAGGTCACCCAGAAGCTCCAGGCTCCAGGCTCCGGGGTGCACGCCACGCGGTCACCGTTCCACACGCTGCTCGCGACAGACGCGACCCACGGACGCGACACAGCCCAGGGGCCCCCGGGCTTCCCGACACAGGGGGTGTGACAAGGACAGGAGGAACCCGACCCCGTGCCAAGGGTTTGACAGAATGGCTCTTACCCGGGCGATGACACCAGAGATGAACACGGTCGGCTTGGGCGGGCTGCGAGACAAAAGGGAAAAGGCGATGTCAGGGAACAGAAGTGGCAGGACGCAGGCAGAGGGGTGTGGGGGAGGCAGGTCTGGGGGAGTGTAACACACAGGGACGGAGGAGCACGGAGGAAGGGGAGCAAACCTCCTCTTCCGAATTATTTCTTCTCCCCTGGACCAGCTGGGGTCCATCTCCTGAGGTGGGTCCAGGCAGGAGCCAGAGACTAGCAGGCAGCAGGTGAATCATGTGTTTTCTTTGTGTTTCTGGTGGGGAAAGGGGTGTCATCCTCAAACAGGGGCTGTTTGAGCCGCTTTTGTTTCATGAGATTATGGACAAGGGTGCCTCCTGAAGCAGGAAGACGCATGGTCACACTGGGTGGAACGTGGACTCCCACCGAGGAGGGATTCTCCTCCCTGCCCTTGCCACGGCTTCTGGCAGCTTCTAACAGAGGGAAAGCCCTGGGTCAGTACAAAGCTCCTGGCCCTTAGGAGACCCAGGTATCAAAAATGTAGGGTCCTTGTGAAGCTACTGTCATTTCTTAACACCTGAAATCCTACCGAGCTACCCACGTGTCAACATTCCCCGGGAGGTGGGAGAAAGGACCAAAGTAACACATGTCCCTTGCCGAAAAGCACAGAAGCTCAAACATGTTAAAATCAGCTGTCATCGTACCACATGGAAATAATCAGTTGATACACGGTTCTCCGTCCAACCTACCTCTGGATGGACGGACGCACTTGTTTTCACATCAAACTTTTTTCTTACAGTAGAGTCATGCTGTTTTCTGCATTCAGGAGATGCTGAGCACACTCTCACGTTCGTGTACACTCTCCTGTGTTAGCAGAAGCTCTCTCCTCTGCATGTTTTCAAACGGCTGCGTGTGCACAGTTCAAGCACACCAGAACACCGAACCGGGGGTACGCAGACGCACGCCCCTGTGAAACTCCCCACCAGAGCTAAGGGGACCTGGGAGTAACAGGTGAATAATACAAGGCCAGCCTGGCAGGGAGAGGGCCACGGGGGGCAGCTCCAGGAGGCAGAAGGTTGTGGTCAAGGCCAGTCTTGCTGGGCAGATGGGGGGCCGGGGAATCCATCCCCACTGCTGCCCAGCCCCCTCCCACCTGCTCTGCTGCTGGGCATCCCGGAGGGAAACCACTTGTCTTAGCTCTGTTTTGCTCCAGGCAAACGTCCCAGGATTCACTAAGTTCACTGTTTATCTCCCCAACAGTTTTGCTAATAAAATACCCGAAATTCTCCCAAGTGATTTCTGTTACTCCAGGAGATTAAGAAACTTCAAGTCTTACTAAGCAGCAGAGATGTCCCTACATGACTGGTTTTATTTTTGCTTTTGTCGTGTGGTGAACTGGGTTGGATTTTTTTTCTTCGATTACAAATACGATTTGGCTACAAGATCAATAGCGTAATAGCCGGCCAGAGATGAGTAGGTTCAGCTCGAGGGTAAGTCCCCCAAGGGGTAGATTTGGAAGCCTTTGTGATCCAGACACTTCCTGCTGTGAGGGCTCCCGACCACCCACAGGCTGGGCCCCCAGGGTGTTCACGGCCAAGGGTTTCACATCCCAAGCTGCAGAACCGTGTCCGGATTCTAACATTTCATGAATGTTTTAGAGAGGACTATGGAAATGGTACCACAAGACTTTCTTACATTTTGCATGTTCCTTTAAAAATCTAGGAAAAGCCTGAAGTAGGGAGGGCTCTGTTTTGCGGACTGATTACATAGCATCTCCTTCCAGGCCATCGTTTTGTACCCAGACGGCATGATTGCTTGGATCGTGTCCACTGCTTTTGGTTTTGTAACCTGAGTCTAGGCGTTCAAAGGCAGTAAAGACAGCACACCTCCACCGCCCCCAGCAAGAACTTAATGAGAAAGTCACCCACAGAGAGTGAATCTAGTCAAAATACATCACAGTCGGGCGACTCCCTGCCCAAAGGGAACCCCAAAAGGTGGCCGAGGAAGCCTGAGGCATTATATACGTAAAACACGCACGCTCTCTTCCCCTCCTGGTGGCTCTGTATACACGTATGTACGCCTTCATTGCTGAAACGCAGACAAGCAAAAATAATGTTAAAATCGCTATATGGCTGTGTGTAGGAAGCACACAAATGCACATTTTCACGGCAAACTGGACTGTAGGAATATGGCAGCCCAACCGGCAGAGAGGGAGAGCACCTGGGAGAGGCAGCATCCGGCTCTGGAGAAAGGAGGTGGCTGACAGCAGGCAGGGCGGGTCCCTGCGTCCTGAACCCCACGGGCCCTCAGCGCCCTTCCTGCCCCCGCTCCCTGGTGCACCCAGCCCCCGCTGGTCGGCAGCCCCTGCCCCTGACTTCCGGGAACCTGGTTCTCAGGGGGCTGCTGGTGCAAGGAGGTTTCCAGACCCCAGGAGCCCCATCAGGTCCCACGCTTCCAGCCCATGGCCTCCTCTCCCTCCTCAGAGGTGACCCTTCAAAGCTTGGCTATTTCCATCCAGGTTAGGCCCTGGGCGTCTCCCCCATTAAACATGAATGTGGGTTCCAGGCCTCGCTTTCAGGTCTTGGGAAATGTGTGCAAATGATCACGATTAGAGGTCATTAATGACCCGGGTCCAGCCCCAGTGTCACAGAATGCCTGTGCAGGGGGATGGCCACTAGGATCCAACTCCCAGAGCCTCCCCCCGACATGAGCCTCTCAAGGACACCTCACCACACGACCGCTGGCGCGGCCATGGAGACTCGGGACTGAAGGAGACCCTAAGATAAGAATGCTCCCGGCCGGGCCGGCTCATTCCCTGAGGGGTGTCCGGGGACTCTGGGTACAGAACTTAAGGCTCCCCCCAGGGACAGGGCTGCAAGATGGCCCTCTCTTCACTGACCTCGTCTTCCTGAGGAACCCACGCTTTGACACATAAGCCTTAAGCTTTCGGGTTTTAACGGCTTGCTGGATCCTGCTCATAATGGAAACGTGTATCGGTGAAAAGCAAGTTGGGCTCAGAGTACAGACATATGCTCTGACACCCGCTGGGGTGGCGGGTGGCGGGAAGCTGGGTACTGGGGCTCTGAACCAGATGTCTCATGGCCCGTGTATTCTGTCCAAAGGGCTCCTTAGGTTTGAGATGGTGGTGGGGGTGTCTGAAACATTCTCCTGGAATTCATGAACCACTTCTTGGTTAGCGGTGAAAAGAGGGACACATGGCAAAGCTCCTGAGGCGAATCCTGCAGATATAGGCACGGGGGGAGGTATCCCACGGTCCCTCGGAAAAGGAATACAGACATGGAAAATAATACAAATGACAGAAGTAAGTACTGAAATACCGTATTAGTATAAATATTAAAAAGTAAGTAAATACTAAATAGGGATTAAAAGTCCAAATAACCTCTTATCAAATCTTTGTTTTTGATGTTGTATTAAAAAGTACATAGTGCTTTATTGGTGCCTACCCATACCACATGTTCACGGACGGGCACACAGCTGGACCCCTCATGTGCAGTTTAAGATGGTGAGTCCACTGGGGCATCGAGGGACCTGTGCAGGGATGCGGGTGCAGCCCAGGGAGCCACCGAGGCCACACCAACCCCATTTCTTGGCCATGGCAGGCCCCATCCCCGCTCCCAGGTATGGTGTTTGTGACTCATCCTTGGTCAAAGGGACACAAAGTAGCCCTTTGCACACTGCAGAGGGCTGATTCTGGACCCAGGAGCAGGGGCAGTTAGCGGGCTTCAGGTCACAGCAGACTTCAGGACCCAACCAAAACAATGCACATGCTGTCCATTTAAGCTGGGGGATGGAAGCAATGGTAAAGATCTCAAAGGCTTGACCCTGCATCCCTGTTCTCCAGGGCCTCCATCTATAGGTGCAGGTGGAAAAAAAAAAAAAAAGGGTACTGAAAGGAGTAAGGATAAAGCCCTGCAGATCCAACACATTTTGGGGGGAGGTTCTTGCTTTAAGATTGTACTTTCTAATTAAAAAAAAAAACATTCAGATCAAGTGGGATCTATTCCTGGGCGCCCAGGGTGGTTTAATATTCACAAATCAATCGATGTGATACACCACATTAATAAAGGCAAGGATAAGAACCATATGATCCTTCCAAAAGATGCAGAAAAAGCATCTGACAAATTATAGCATCCATTTTTGATAAAAACCCTCAACAACATAGGGATAGAGGGAACATACCTAAACATCATAAGGGTCATACATGAAAGACCCACAGTTGACAACATCCCCAATGGGGAAAAACTGAGCCTGTCCCCAAGATCAGGAACAAGACAGGGATGTCCAGGCTCACCAATACTATTTAACGTAGTACTGGAAGTCCTAGCCTCATCAACGAGACAACAGAAAGAAATAAAAGGAATCCAGATCAGCAAGGAAGAAGTCAAATTTTCATTATTTCCAGATGACATGATACTCTACATAGAAAACTGAAAGACTAAAATTGCTAAATTACAGCAAAGTTGCAAGATTTAAAATAAATACAGAAACCTGTTGCATTTCTACACACCAATAATGGAGCAGCAGAAAAAGAAATCAAGAATCAATCCCAATTACAACTGTACTGAAACCAGTAAGATACCTAGGAGTAAACCTAACCAAAGAAGTAAAAGTTCTGTACTCTGAAAACTACACAACATTTATGAAAGAAACTGGAGAGGACACAAAGAAATGGGAAAACATTCCATGTTCATGGACTGGAGGAATGAACAGTGTTAAAATGTCTATACCACCCAAAGCAATCTACACATTTAAAGCAATCCCTATCAAAATACCATCAGCATTTTTCACAGAGCTAGAACAATCCTAAAATTTGTAGGGAACCACAAAAGACCCCAATAGCCAGGGGTGCCTGGGTGGCTCAGTGGGTTAAAGCCTCTGCTTTCGGCTCAGGTCATGATCCCGGGGTCCTGGGATCGAGCCCCACATAGGGCTCTCTGCTCCGCGGAGAGCCTGCTTCCTCCTCTCTCTCCCTGCCTGCCTCTCTTGCCTACTTGTGATCTCTGTCTGTCAAATAAATAATAAAAAAAAAAGACCCCAATAGCCAAAGCATCCTGCAAAAGAAAAGCAGAGGTGGAGACATCATGATTCTGGATTTTAAGCTCTATGACAAAGCTGTGATCACCAAGACAGTATAGTATGGTACTGTCTCAAAAACAGACAAATAGACCAGTGGAACAGAGTAGAAAACCCAGAAATGGACCCACAAATATAGGGTTCCCTAATCTTTGACAAAGCAGGAAAGAATACCCAATGGAAAAAAGACAGTCACTTCAACAAATGGAGTTGGGAAAATGGATGGCCACATGAAGAATGAAACTAGACCGCTTCCTTACACCATACACAAAAATAAATTCAAAATGGAGAAAGGACCTAAATGTGAGACAAGAAACCATCAAAATCCTAGAGGAGAACACAGGCAGCAACCTCTCTGACCTTAATCACAGCAGCTTCTTCCTAGACATGTCAATGGGGACAAGGGAAACAAAGGCAAAAAGGAACCATGGGGACTTCATCAAGATAAAAAGCTTCTGCGCAGCAAAGGAAACAGTTAGCAAAACTAAAAGGCAGTTTGTGGAATGGGAGAAGATATTTGCAAATGACATATCTGATAAAGGGTTAGTATCCAAAATCTACAAAGAACTTACCAAAGTCGGGACGCCTGGGTGGCTCGGTTGGTTAAGCGGCTGCCTTCGGCTCAGGTCACGATCCCAGCGTCCTGGGATCGAGTCCCACATCGGGCTCCTTGCTCGGCAGGGAGCCTGCTTCTCCCTCTGCCTCTGCCTCTGCCTGCCACTCTGCCTGCCTGTGCTCGCTCTCTCTCTCCCTCTCTCTCTGACAAATAAATAAATTAAAAAAAAAAAAAAAAGAACTTACCAAAGTCAACACCCAAAACTCAAATCATCGAGTTAAGAAATGGACAGAAAACATGACTAGTCATTTCCCAAAGAAGACCCCCAGATGGCCAGCAGACACATGAAAAGATACCGAACATGACTCGTCACCAGGGAAATGCAAGTCAAAACCACAATGAGATACCATCTCACACCTCTCAGAATGGCTAATATTAACCACACAGGAAACAAAAGATGTTGGCAGGGATGCGGAGAAAGGGGAACCTGTTTACACAGTTGGTGGGAATGCAAGCTGGTGCAGCCACTCCGGAGAACGGCATGCAGGTTCCTCAGAAAGTTAAGAATAGAGCTACCCTACGATTCAGCAATTGCACGAGTGGGTATTTACCCAAAGGACACAAAAATACAAATTGGGGGGGGGGGTACACGCGCCCTGACGTGCTGTTTGTAGCAATGTCATCAGCGACCGCCAAACTATGGAAAGAGCCCAAGTGTCCCCTGAATGATGAATGGATAAAGAAGATGTGTGTGTGTGTGTGTGTGTGTGTGTGTGTGTGATGGAATATTACTTAGCCATAAAAAGGAATGAAATCTTGCCATTTGCAGTGAACGTGGCTAGAGGCAGAGGGTACTGTGTTAAGTGAAACAAGTCAGAGAAAGACAGATACCACATGATTTCACTCATATGTGGAATCTAGGAAACAAAACAGATGAACATAGAGGAAAGGGAAGGAAAGAAGAAAGCAAACCGTAAAAGACTCTTAATGGAAGGGAACACACGGAGGGTTGCTGGAGGGGAGGCGGGTGGGGGACGGGCTAGATGGGTGATGGGCGTTCAGGAAGGTGCTTGTGATGAGCCCCGGCTGTTATACGGAAGTGCCGAACCACTGATTTCTACCTCTGAAACCAATATAACTCCATATGTTAACTAGAATTTAAATAAAAATTTGGAGATAAAGTATTAAAAAAACAGAACGCATTCAAGGATTGTGTGGCACGTGCAAGCTCTTAGCTGGTCCGGAGAGGAGAACTGGGCGTCTGCTAGCTCCTCCCGTCAGCTCCAAGTAAACAGTGCTCCTAAAATTGGAGTGCCTTCTCCCCTCCTTGCCAGGTTTGCTTTAAAACCAAAGCTAGCTTAGCAACTAATTCAAAAAATTCTTGACCATTTTAACCGCTTTTATTTATTTTTTAAAGATTTTTATCTATTTATTTTAGAGAGAGGGCAAGCAAGCATGAGCGGGGAGGGGGAGAGGGAGTCTCAAGCAGACTCTGCACTGAGCACAGAGCCCGACGTGGGGCTCAATCTCATGACCCTGAGATCGGGCCTTGAGCTGAAACTGAGAGTGGCGGCCCCACCCAGGCACCTCACCACTTTAGCCATTTTTAATTGCTCGGCTGTACGCCTGCTGGCAGCAAGTACATGCACAATGTTACCCAGCCATCGCCGTCATCCGTTTGCAGAGCTTTTCAGCAACCTTAGGAGAAACAATTACGCAGCAACCCCAGTGCCTCCAAGACCCCCTCCTCCAGCCTTTCCCTCAGACCCCAGTCCTCTCCTCAGCCGCTGGCAACTGCCGTTCTACCTTCTGTCCTAAGAACTGAACTACTTGGGCACCTCAGACCTCAGATGAATGGAATCTTGCTTATTTCCTTTAAAACATAAGGTTCACCCAGGCTGTAGCATATGTTAGAATTCCCTTCTTTTGGGGTACCTGGGTGGCTCAGTTGGTAAAGCATCTGCCTTCGGCTCAGGTCATGGTCCCAGGGTCCTGGGATCGAGTCCCGCATCGGGGTCCTTGCTCCACGGGAAGCCTGCTTCTCCCTCTGCCTGCCTCTCTGCCTACTTGTGCTCACTCTCTGACAAATAAATTAAAAAAAAATCTTTGCAAAAAAAAAAAAAAAAAGAATTCCCTTCTTTCTCAGGTTGAATTATGTGCCATTATATGGGTAGGCCACATTCTTTTATCCACTTGTCGCTGATGGACACTTGGGTTCTTTCCACCTTTTGGCTGCTGTGACAGACGACATGGTGGACACTGACGTCACAGGATCTGTTTGAGTCCCTGCTGTCAAGTCTCTCGTGTATTCACTCACAAGCGGACCCCTGGGTCCTGTGGTCGGTAATCCCACATTCAAGTGTGAGGAACCACCGAATGGTTGTCCACGGAAGCTCCACCATTTGAGATTCCCATCAGCAAAGCACAGGGTCCCATTTCTGCACATCGCCCATTCTTATCATAGTCCGGGGCTTTTTGATAGTAGGCATCTTAATGTGTGAAATGTGGTATATCGTCATTGCTTAGACTTAGCAACTAAAGTTTAAGAATAAGCTTCCTTGGGGCTCCTGGGTGGCTCAGTCAGTGAGGCGTCTGCCTTCGGCTCAGGTCATGGTCCTAGGGTCCTGGGATTGAGCCCCGCATCCGGATCCCTGCTCAGCGGGGGTCTGCTTCCCCCCTTTCTCTCCCCCTCCCCACTGCTCCTGTACTTATGAACTCTCTCTCTAAATAAATAAATAAATAAATAAATAAATAAAATCTTGGGGAGAAAAAGAGCTTCCTTGCAGCAGGGAATAAAACGTATCTGCGCACTGATCATCGGCCACGGTCTTTAGGACACTACGTCCCTCCTCCCCCCCCACAAGTGCTCTCTCCTCTGAAACGGAAAAGCCTATCATCGGCTGCAAGGACATCAAGGGAGCCGCCAGCGACAAGGTGACGGAAGGCTGACCTCTTGTCTCACAGGGACACGGATCTGCATGGAGCTCTTGTTCGGCCCAGGCTGCGTGGGGTGTGGGTTTTCATCAGGCTTGGCCGAAGCGCCCCTCGCTCTTTGTCCTTCTCCACTTGCCGCGCACAGCCTCTCACGCAGGTGACTGTTACGTCTGTCGAGCAGAAACCCTGCCCGAACTCCTCGAGCTCCGGCAGCCGCGACAGAAACTCAAACGAGAACCCCGGTGACGAGTGTGTTTGCAGAAACACACAGATTTTATTTTATTTTAAAACTAAATTTAATTTTTAAAAAAGATTTTATTTATTTATTCGACAGAGATCACACTCAGGTAGAGAGAGAAGGGGAAGCAGGCTCCCTGCCGAGCAGAGAGCCCGATGCGGGGCTCGATCCCAGGACCCCGAGATCATGACCTGAGCCGAAGGCAGAGGCTTTAACCTGCTGAGCCACCCAGACGCCCAACACACAGATTTTAAACTGCATTAGGGTTCCGCACAAAGCATAACCTACCTTTCCAAGATTCTATAAACTGTGATCGCGGCTTTGAGGATTAAATTATTCTGATGGAAATCGCCCTGACAGATGTTGTGTTAAAGATGCCACACTCCTTTCTCTCAGGAAGGAGAGACGGGGAAAAACACCAGCCCTGCCCTCCCCACTTCCTCAGGCTTTTCCAGTTTCTAAAACCCGCATTTCTCTAAACTTCAAGGGACCGCAGGCGAGGCAGAATCAGCGGCTTCTTCACACGTCCGCAGCCCCGCAGCCCCGCACCCGTCGCACCTGTCCCAGGCAGCGGCCGAGTGTCTGAGGCACGGAGCGCTCTAGGGCTCCCCTGTTGGGGACCTCACAGTCGCAGCAGGGTTGTCTGGCCCTAATTACATTTTCTTAGTATTTATTTTGTAAGCTTCCTTGATGGATGACGCTTATGCTCTCCTGGCATTCCAGACAGGCAGGGCCAAATGCTTAGGGAATGAGTGACCCAGTGGCATGGAGACGGCTCTCGGGACCGGGTTTGCTGGTCTCATCTTTATTTCCTTTATTTTTTTTAAAGATTTATTTATTTATTATAGAGGCTGAGAGTGAGAGCAGGAGTAGGGGCAGAGGGAAGGAATCTCAAGCCGACTCCCTGATGGGCACCAAGCCCGACATGGGACTCGAACCCACGACCCCAGGATCATGACCTGAGCCGAAACCAAGAGTCGGACGCTCAACAGACCGAGCCACCCAGGAGCCCCACTGGTCTCATCTTTAAAAAAAAAAAGAGTCCCCAGGGTTGAGAAAACAATTCACGTTTTTAAAACTCTTCTCAAATTGGAAATAGCAACTAGTGAAATAAATGTCGATGTTTTTAATTTAACTCAACCTACTCAAGTGACTGGTAGGCCAACCTGGGATCAACAGAAAAACCATCGAGGTCACTTGATGTCCTGAGGTCTCCCTACCTGGACTGTCACAGTGCGGGTCCCCGACGACAGGCTGTTTGCTGCCCAGCTCTGGGGGGTGCAGCTCAGCTGCTGGGCTGTGAAGGAGCCTAGCCATGACTCGGTCCAGCTTCCCTCCACGGGGACGGATGCCCTGGCCTGTGCTGTGGAGGCGCTGGCAGGCGAGGACCTCCAGGGCCCTCAGGACGGCCTCTTGCGCTGTCTCCGGCCCCTGGCATTTTGCCCAGGGGCTCCAACCCAAGACGAAGGTCTCTTCTAAGTCCCTCTTGTGGGACAGGACTGCGATGTTTGCGGAAGCTACCACAGGCCTCCGGGACACCCCCTTTCCGGACTCCGGAACCTGACTGCTAATTCGCTCACTTTCTGGGGCCCTCCTCCCACCCCGATTCCAGTGTAGTTTCCAGAGTTTTGCCCAGAACGCCATGCACCGCCCACATGTGCCCCAGCAGCCCAGGCCTGTGCAGCACGCCGACCTGGTCCAGGAAGGTGAAGACTGCTCTTGCTCGAAGCTAAGCCTGGGGACAGGATTCTGGGCTCCCTGGCAGGGACCGAAATGCTCGTGACAAGAAACAGGGTCAGCGTGTGTTTGTATCAACCCTGCTTTCCCAGCTAGTTCTATGGGGTCCTTTCTCTTCCTGCTTTTACCTTGGCGGGGGGGCTGTTCCACCCTCATCCAAAACCAGGCTTCTAGGAATGGTAGGAGGAGTTCAAGGCCACAGGAGCCGTGGGCCTCTGCCTTCCTGAGCGTCTCACAGAGATCAGGGTCACTGAGCTGCCGTGTAGGAGCACGCTGGGATGGGGACACAGACACATACAGACACACAGTGATCAGCAGGACTAGGAATCCAGTCAAGTCACCCCATCCCACTGCAAGTAGTCAAAATGGCAGCAAAGACATTACTGGAAAGTTCTAGTTAAAAGAATCATTTCGGGACGCCTGTGTGGCTCAGCTGGTTAAGCCGCTGCCTTCGGCTCAGCTTATGATCCCAGGGTCCTGGGATCGAGTCCCACATCAGGCTCCTTGCTCGGTAGGGAGCCTGCCTCTTTCTCTGCCTCTGCCTGCCTCTCTGCCTGCTTGTGTGTACTCTCTCTCTGGCAAATAAATAAAATCTTTTAAAAAAATAAAATAAAAGAATCATTTCATGTGGGTGCTTTTGATTTGAGTTCAAGGAAGTCCACCAAATTACCCTCTGCAAATGCTTTCCCCTCCTCACGTAAATGCACTCTGAAAATACCAGAGGGAGATGTTCATACAGAGATGGGGCCATGCGGCCTTTAATGCGTTGTTTCTTAATTTCTCGAAAGGATGGGAATGGCCTCAGATGATAACAGACCCTGGGTACAGATCACTTACCAGGGACCAGGCACTGAGTTGAGTGCTTTACCCAGAATTATTGTATCTAACCCCCTCGAACTTGTGAAGTAGAAACTATTATGTCCACTTTATAAATGAAGGAATGGTAAATCAGAGAGGGCGAGTAATTTGCCTGAAGGCTGCACAGCAGAGAACTGCTCAGAGCCAGACTCGGAACAAGGGCAGGCCACAGCACTAGCCTAATGCCCTCCTTTTAGGGCTAAGAAGTGGGTCACTGAGTGGCCTCTATTTTTAGATTGTCTTTTATGTACAATTCAGAGATGCAAATTTTTTTAAGTAATCAATCTAACTGTAGTCACAGAATCCCTTATTTAACCAGACAGATTTGAATAGATTCAAACCTGCCTCAGCATTTACTTTCTGAGTTGATAATGGATTTTTTTTTTTTGAAAACTATCATTTATGTCTATAGCCCCTCACTAGGGTACAGAGCACGTCCCCGTAAATGAACTCATCTGATTCTCTTCCTTAGGCGTCGTCTTTATTCCATGGACAAAGCAATGGCAGATGCAACAGGCTGAAATCTGTTCGCAGTCCCAGGGACAGGGCCGGGAGGGCCGTGGGCCCCCTAGCTCTCAACTCGATGCTCTTTGCTGGGTCACTGCTGGCTCTGCCCCAGTGAAGGTTTCAAATTCTCAAGCCAGAATGCAGTTGACATGGTCCATGAAGGCGGCCAGGAGGAGAGAGGGCAGGTGGGCCCAGCCAAGCACGGGTTCTGAACCCCGATGTCCATGTTCGCCCCCGGCTCTGCCCACGACCGGTGTGGTGGATGGTGTCTGAGGGCTCTGGGTTTAGTGGCCTCCTCTGGCCCACGGGATGGCCGCGGACCCTGCCCCATCAGGTGACCGTACATACACACAGCGCTCAGACTCTCTGCAAATGTCACGTGTTGAGATAGTGACACATCCCTTCCCCTTACTTCCCCCCTCCCTCTAAACCCTGCCTTTGGTTTCCACTGCCAAGTCACACCTGGTTCATTCTATTTCCTCCGCCACGTAGAAGAACACCACGCTTGTCTGGGACATGAGGGCTTCCAAAGTAAGCAGAACGGCCTGTGATAAATCGGACATCCCGAGCCCATACGCTGGACTTGGAGAAAAACTCTCAGTTTCTCTGGAGAAACACAACTCTCTAGCTCTGCCCTTCATCTGCTCCGTTTCTATGCTGACATGACCCGGACAGCTTGTTTAGCTTCTCAGCCCACTGAAGCCAGGAGGGAGCGGTCACGACAAGGCAGCCAGGGGCTGTGATGGGGCCACTGGCGCTTACAGCAGAGGCTGGCGTCTCTGAGGGACAAGGCTGGGGAGGAAGGGGTTCCAAGTGCTCGTCCTGGGGCCACCAGCCCCTCCTGCACCCACAGCTCCTGGTCCCAGCCCAGGAGGCGAGGACGGAAGGGGAGGCCTGGTTGGGACGCTGGCAGGGGTCGGTGGAGGCAGGCCACCATCCAGAAAAGGCACCATCAGGGCCTGGGAGGGCGTCATTGGGTGACACTTCCTCCCTTTCTGGTAAGAAACCAAGTGTGTGCTCAGGAGGGGATTCCCCGCACGCCCCCAAATCTCCCTAACTGTCAGATCATCTGGTGAGTCAGCGAGCGGTGCTCACATAAACTCTCGGGCCCAAAAGCCCGTGTCAGAGTCTCGATTTTGTTTTCCAATAAGCAGCTAACAGTTCCACGAGGCCTCCCCTGAGGCCATGTGACAGAAGCACTTCCCCATTTAACCTGCCGCCCATCACATGGGGCACCGAGCTGGTCCCAGACCACAAAACCTTTCAGGGGTGTCGCGCGTGGTCCGAGGGGGAGGAAGAGGCAGGATCTCTCCAAACGCAGCCCCGCAAATGGAAACACGGGCTGTGAGGGCTTCACTGAGGCCCCCTGAGGCCAGAGAGAGAACACGGCTGCCCCCTCAGGGGGTGACCCAGCTCAGGAGGCCGGGTGCGAGCCCCGAATTAGACCTGGTGGCCAGCTCCGGGAGAACATCAAACAGGGTCTCTTCAAAGGGTGGGGTGGGGGGGGCGGTCAACGCAGACCCTGCCAAGGTGATGTCTAAGTTGAGGCCCGCAGGTGTGATGGGAAGGACACGATGCCGGGCCGCACAATTCGATTTGCTTTTGCCAGCACGAAGTCACAAAGTGGGTGAGGTCCAAGGGGGCCCTCTTCTTGGTCTTCTGCAACGACGGAGGTGGGGTGACGTGGGGTGCAGCCCAGCTCGCGGGACAGGCCCCCCTGGTGAGAGGGTAGAGCTCCTCAGGCGGTCTGGAAGCAGATTCTGCCAACTGTCTTTTGACTTGGCTCTAAATCCACGGATTCATGTTTTCACGGAGTTTACAGAAAAACAGAGTCCCGCCTGCGGTGATGTGTATGTACGTCCTGTAAACAGACGGAAAACAAATCCTCCTCACTTTTTCTTGAGGTTTCTTCTTGGCTTGCTGTTAATTTATTTGGGTTATTAATTTTCTAGACACCCAAATAATCAGCGTGGCTGGTGACCACAGGGAAACAGCTCACTTGACGGTGCCCAGACATTCCTTTGTCACGTCGCTCCTCACAGACTTGTTGGCTACCGGCGGGCTGGAGCGCAGGGGCCCAGAACATTCCCACAAGATGGCGCTGCGGGTCCTCTCAGCCGCCGGCGGTCGGGCGGCGGAGCTTTGGCCGGTGCCCGGTGCACAGGACGGCTGGAGGCTGGGTGTCCCCGGTGGGCTGGGGTCACTGGCACCTCAGGACAGGCGTGTCCCCCCCGTTCCGTGAGTCTGACTAAAGGCAAATAAAACACAACCCCGGTGCTTTCAATAAAATGCTCAATCTGAGAGAAAATCATCTGGAAGCCAGTTCCTCCCCAGTGTGGTATATGGAGTTTGTAAAATCATTTTTTAAGGGCCTGAGCAAAGGTCCTTAACCGGTCTCCTTACTTTCAAGGCGAGGACAGAGGCTCGGGGTCAGCAGTGGGGTCCTCTCCCCTCCTGGTTCAGACCTTGGGACAGGCCCTGCGCCCGGCCTGCTCCTCGGAGTCTGTCCTGGAGACGAGTGGGGTCCAGTCCCCACGGGGGGGGCTTCTCAACAGGCTCTCCAGCGGGCACCACCCGCACGCGGCTCCCCACTGGCCCAGATGCCAGCGCTCTGCCCCCGCTGTTAGTCTAGTGTCAGGAGGCGGACCCCCCCCAATCCCGAGAGCAGGGCCAGTGCGGCTTCTGCACAAACGACGTGTCCCACCGACATGCAGGACCCGTGGCGAGAGCTGTGGACGGTTTACCCAGGGCCTGGAAATGCCACTTGCCCCCTAGACCCGTATTTCCAGAAAGCTCCTCTAAGCTTAGTGCTCGTTCCATACAGAGATCTCCTGGTGTGGCTTATGACCTTCCCCTCCTCTTCTCTTCGTCCTTCCCCCCTTGTCCCTCTTCCCTGCAAGCAAGTGCAGCAGCTACTCTGTTAGCTCGCATCTTACGGACTTGACACACAGGGGTCGTCCTGGCCAGAGACGGTCTCTGCCATCGCAACAGAGGAGCGACCACATCGCATGACAGAAACCCGGGCCACGCTTTCTGCCGGGTGTGGACGGGCGCTGCCCAGTGCTGGGCACCTGCACGGTTGAGAAAGCCCACCTGGTGTCTGCATATAGCTTGGGGAAGATCCAGAAGCAACGAGGGCAGGGTGTCCTGGAGCATCTGGGGGCCCCGGGGCTTTGGAGACAAACAGCTCTGGGTTCCAATCTGACCTGAGATGAGCAGCCCCTCTGGGCTTCCGTGTCTACCCGTGTCATGGGAACAACCCCACTTCCCAGAACAGCTGCTACTTGGAGCAGAATAACGTACATACACTGAGCTCAGGGTGCCGTCTCCACCGACAAAATTACGCTTAGTGGCAACAGACACTGAGTTAATTTCCTATATAAAGACGGGCCCCCAGTTGCTATTTTGTTTTCTAAAGTTGTCATTTAAAAATTCTTTCCTTCTCCCTCCCTCCCTCCCTCCCCCTGTAATAGAGAGTTCCAGGGCTTCTTAGAGCTTCTTTGAACCTTGTTTTCTCACTCCTTGTTCTGAGCACATACGGTGCTGTGGGGGTAGGACTGGAGGGTTTTTACAGAGAGAAAAGGTCCCAGTACCGAAGAATTTGAGCCCCTGCCGGCCCCACTCCCAGGACCCTGTGTTGTTCAAACAGCACAGGAAAGGGGGAAAAAACAAAACAAAAAACAAGAAGACTGACTCCTTTATGCCACTAAACATTCCAGGGAAGATACGTCTTAGGAAGAATGTAGATTACCATTAAAGGCAACGGCGGCTAAGTCTTAAAATTTATTTATTTATTTATTTTTTAAAATTTATTTATTTGTCAGAGAGAGAGGGAGAGCAAGCGAGCGAGCACAGGCAGACAGAGAGGCAGGCAGAGGCAGAGGGAGAAGCAGGCTCCCCGCCGAGCAAGGAGCCCGATGTGGGACTCGATCCCAGGATGCTGGGATCATGACCCGAGGCGAAGGCAGCGGCTTAACCAACTGAGCCACCCAGGCGTCCCTAAGTTTTAAAATTTAAAACAAAAAATCTGTTTTACCATGTGGTAATATAAGGGATGCTGGAAAAAAAGGTTTGTCTGTGGGTTAGCTCCAAAGCTACACTGTCGGGTGGGGTCTGCAGGGGGTGACCGGTCCCCTGTAAATATGCGAAATCAATGACAGGGACAGTCAGTGCAGAGTGGGTAGCTGCTTGAGTTAAAGTATTTACTGTCTGTAGTTTGAAATCAGATCTAGTCGGCTGTTTCAGGGCCATGGGTCATGTTTACGATGATAAACAGCTTGGGAGGAGGGTGTCCGTGGTTCAAAGCACAAAGTACGTATTTTCTAGAGCAGCTATAGCTTTAAATAGGAAAATGAGTGTGTAAGAAGAAAATCTGACAACTGCTAACAGAACTTCCATCAGAAGGAAGTACACACGGACGTTAAATCAAATACAGGCGCCAACAATGCATCCGGCCTGGGTCTCCTTCCATCTCCAGATGCACAGGTGGTCGACCCGGCACGGGGCCAGCCAGTGCCAGGCGGTTTTTCGTGGAGAATCCAACAATAAAAGAGGAGAGATGCCAGATTTCACTTGCTCTCGGGAGACTTTCGGCCATGGGAACTTTGAATCTAGCAAAAGTCAAAACACGTGGGAGGACTGAGCACAGCTTAGGTTAAAGTCAGGTACACAGCATGATGGACAAGAGCTTTTGGATTGCTCTGTTGCTGGATTCGCCTGTAATTATATCCTTAATCCACCCTCCAAACTCCAGGCAGGGAGGGATTTGGTAAGCCGAGAGCGGCAGTCCCAGCCCCGCCAGCCGGGCGGACGCGATAAGCTGCTGCCTTCAAAGGTCTCCAGATCTGCAAAGGCAGCACTGAAAACACTAGCTCTTGGGCCCTCTTCAGGTCGCAGCACACGCTCGTGCATTTTCAGGAATTAACAGATAAAGAGGAGCAAGGTCAAGTGCACAAAAACCTAAACCCACCTCTAATTCGGCTTTACTCTTACAAGCCAGCGAGGGAGCCAGTGCATTCAATCCAAGAACCCCACCCTCATGCATCTGTTTAGATCCAGAAATCCAGAAATACCCAAACAGCACGGCAGCGAGACAGGGATGGACCGTGCTATGGACCAACACAGAGTCCCTTCCAGGTGTGAGAAAAGCACTCTGGGCCATGACTCAAGTCCTCATTCATTTCCTGACACTGAGGAGTCATGACGCTCTGGTCTTGGCAACCAGGTCCCCACCTGGGGAAATGAG
The DNA here is from genome assembly GCA_004024625.1 of Mellivora capensis. NCBI lineage: Eukaryota > Metazoa > Chordata > Mammalia > Carnivora > Mustelidae > Mellivora > Mellivora capensis. The sequence goes on from PISX010000207.1 coordinate 291,089, forward strand.
TGGATTCAGGGCCCTAAGGTTTATCTGTGGTTTGTTTATCTGTCGGTATCACCTGTTTACTCCCCCAACAGACAGATGTCTGAAAGTACCAAGCATGCCTTGAAATGAGGCAGCGTCGAGTTTTATGTCTGGCACACCTCCCGCTTCCTGCGGTCCAGTAGCCGGGCGAGACATGGGGCTCGCCGCCGCTCCCCGCCGCATCTCTTTTCCACCCACGAGAGTTTGAGGCTCATCTGCTGTCCAGAACTCCGCACTAGGGTCTGGCTAGAGATGAAAGGCGACAGAGCGCTGGACCCAGGGGGCCCTGAATGTCATCGGGAGGCCCACAGGACACCCCAGTGAGGTCTGTCAGAAGCTAGAGTGGGTCACAGATCATAGGGCCTTTCCAGAAACGGCGGCGGGTCTCTGCGGCAACCAGGAGAAAACAGAGTGCGTCCTCGTCCTTAACGACGGGAGGAACTTCCACAGGCTGATCCCCGTCAAGGATGCCGAGGCCCCTGGGGCTGCTCCTGGGGACACGAGGGGAATCAGAGAAACTCCCTGAACTTGGCGAGTAGGACCTCAGGCGGCGAAGGGAAGAGCTGGGGCCCGAGACAGAGCCAGCTGCCAACGGGTGCTGCCCTGGGCCCCCTGCCCAAAGCTCCCCTTACCACCTCCTCCTTCCAAATGCTCCCTCCGAGCCCCTGCTTCCTTTCCTTCCACGGAGACAGCCAGATAACCTGCTTTCCCCACCAATGAAGCGTTCACTGTGCCTCGTCTTAGAAAGTGAAGCAGGTAACTGGATGGGGAGGCGGCTCCAAGGGGAGGAGAGAGAACCGGGTGGCAGAGGGAAAGCACACATTGGAACTGACAGCCAGGGGGCAGCAGGCACCTGAGACTCAGTTTCCTTACTGGAAATAAGGGGCTAACTACTCCCTCTGGAGCTCATGGGAATTTGGGGAAGGTCAAGTGAGCTCCCCCTGGTAGGCACACTGTGCACACAAGGAGTGCCTCAAGGAGGGAGCCGTTACTAGGTTAGTGTGGGGACCAAAGTGGGTCTTTCTAGGCCCCGTGACAGCGGGGACGGAGGCCAGGGTGGCTGCTATCCCACGTGTAAAAGCCAGAGCAGAGGAGCAATCCCGGTGCCTGGAGGACGGCTCCCGGCAAGCCGAGGCTGTGCTCGAGGACCACGGTGTGGATGTGGCCAGGTGGGGTCAAGACGGGGACCAAGGAGAGACTGTGCCACGGCCACAGCCACAAAGAGGGAGGCCCCCGCCGAGACACCCTGGTTGACCTCTCGGCAGGCTGGATGTGACGTGTTTCGAGGGGGAAGAGGTAAGTGCAGGGGGATCAAAGGAGAACTTAGAGTTTATAAGGCTCGCTTGGAGATGGCATGCCCGAACAGAGCCTCATACCAGAGCCTGCCCTCTCCCACCACGTCGGGCAAGTAAATCCACACAGGAGGCCCACCTCTGCTGAGGGAGTGAGGCAGAGTGTAGGAGCAGCCTACACTGTTCACAGCAGCGTAAGCACTTCCGGGTCACTGACCGTGGCGAATCACAACAAACATAAACGATTTAGAATGCAACGCAGAGGAGGCTGGGAAAGGAAGGTGGGGCCTTTCTCTCTTTTTCCTCTAACCCTGCTGGCCCCGCAGGAAGGGGAGTTTGTTAGGGTTGAGAGAGGTGGACATTTCAGTTGAAGAGCTGGTTCTGTCTGGGGAGCTCAACTGGACGCAGCTGGGGTCAGAGACCGCGCAGAGGCCAGGGGCATGGCGGGTCTGGGCCCGCGGGTCTCTCCATGCCCCTGCTGTGCCTGGGCCCCTGCGCTGAAGAAGCATTTTCTGAGCAACCACTGGTGCCAGCCACAGGGCTGGGTACTCAGACACAGATGGGGCCCAAACGCATGAGGGCCCCTGGGTCTGCACAGTGGACTGCAACTCCAGACTTGACCTCTTTGCCAGTGAACCCAGGGCCCTTACCCTACAGGCAGGATAACCCACTTGCTTTGCATTTTGTTATCCAAAACCAGAACACACTGCCTGATGAATGGGAATCCTCATGTGGACAGTGGAAGAGAATATTTGAAAGCAAGACTATTCCAGAAACTCTGTGGCCCCTGGGGTAGCGGGTGGAAATCCCCTGTGTCTGCACTGCTCCAGGGCCTCAGGGAAGCATCTGATGATCAAGCCGTCACCCTAGAAACCAGAGGGAAGGACCCCAAGGGATGGTGACACCCAGGCAGAGCAGGGAGCCCACCGAGGCGAGTGGAGACACGGCAGGGACCTAAAGCAGCCAAGGAAACAAAGGTGCAGTGTTTTAAATGAGATCTGTGGCCATGAGGAAGCACCCAGATCAAAACCATTTGCATGGATGGTGCCTGTTTCACAAAGCACTAACTTGGAGCACCACCTTAAAGAGGGAAGTTCCATCAGGTATAAAGAACTGCAAAGGTGAGTTCTTCTCCAGCTCAAGATATAGTTCGTCCCTTTCCCTCAGTATTTGCCTCGAGAGAGTGCCGAGCTGGGTGGAAAGGAAAAGACAGCATCTTTATGGTGCAGTAACGCGGCTGTGAGACAGTCCTGAACCACTCTCGGTGACATAAGTACAAACATTTTCTGCAATGCAGTCTTCAAAAATGATACAAAGGCAGATGGCATGATGTTTGCCTTCCTATCCTTTTCTAGGAAAAAAAAAAAAAGGGCAGCTAACCGCCTGCTGTCTCCTCCTTGACCAGCAGAGGGGAGGTGGAATCCGCCTCGGTTATCACTGGGATGCTCGCGTGAGCTTGTGCGTGTGCGTGTCCCCCAGTCCCTGACTTCTGGGCTGGCTGGCTGGCTTTGTCCCCGTCCTAACGTAATTACGGGGAGCACCACCTCGCACCCTCAAAACCACACCCATCCAAACATGCTGCATCGTCACCCTTTTTTTTTCTTTTTTAAAGATTTTTTGGGGCGCCTGGGTGGCTCAGTCGTTAAGCATCTTGCCTGCAGCTCAGGTCATGATCCCAAGGTCCTGGGTTCAAGCCCTGCATGGGGCTCCCTGCTCAGCGGGAAGCCTGCTTCTCCCTCTCTCACTACCCCTGCTTGTGCTCCCTTTCTCACTGTGTCTTTTTCTGTCAACTATATTAAAAATAATCTTTTTTTAAAAGATTTTAAAATTTATTTGAGAGAGAGAGAGCACCAGCAGGGCAAGTGGCAGGCACAGGGAGAAGGAGAAGCAGGCTTTCCACCAGGCAGGGAGCCTGACAAAGGACTCGATCCTGGGATCCTGGGATCCTACCAACCGAGCTGCCCAGCCGTCCCTGCCTGTATGACCTTGACACTGAGCCTGCTGGTAAATACTGCCTCAAGGGCCCGCTCCCACGTTCTCTCTCTCTTGCCCTCCGCGATCCACTGGTTGAAGCGGGTTCTCAGCTGTGTTCCCACAAAGACTGCCCACTGCTCTGTGCAGCCCAGGCTCTCGCACGCCCAGCTCCCCTTCGAGGTCGAGGACGGTGGTGGACTTTGTTGATCACAGCGCCTGCAGTGCACACAGAGCCCGGCAGATGCCGGTCATGCCCCACGCGTGGCCGGCCCAGTCTGCAGGAGCACGTGAACCGGGCGGATTAACTGGGGCTGTTGGCTGCTCCTGTCTCGGAAATGCACGGAGCTCCTGGTGTGGGGAGAGCCTCCAAGGCTCGCAAGGGAGCGATCAGAGAGCAGGGGGCTTTATTTTTGTGACCTCCCAAGGTAGCTGCGTCAGACCAGCCGCTGATGGGTCGGGAACCTGGGGTTCCTGAGCAAGTGGGCGGGGCTAATCTCGAGCTTGTACACAGTTTTCTCCTGAAGGAAGCCCTCAGGCCAAGAGGCACTTCTTCAGATCACTGCATGCCAAACCTGAGAACGGGGATGGGACCATCTGCTGAATCTTCAACCATCATTGTGCTGGGGCAGGACGAGGAGGGAGTGTACATTCTCCTTACAGGGTCCGTCCGTTTTCGGGAGTCTGAATTAGGAAATTATCAGAAAATGCCCACCATCTTTCTATATGGTGATCCCTGGCAGCTGTCAACAAAGGCTCGATTTCTTTGCGGGACTCCTGCCATACTTCCCTAAAAATCGAGAATGGTTCAGAATGAACACGCGACCAGACCGAGGCCCAGGCTCAAAGGCAGCCAGCCGACTGTGGAAAGAAACCAGCGTCTTCTTTATGAAGTGTGACTTCACTCATGGCAAAAGCCCAGCTCCATGCCAGAGGGACTCTACTGTCCCAGGTGCTGTCTCAGGAGCTTGGAGAAGATAAAGAAGTGTGGCCACCATCCTTCCCCTCAACACGGACAGTCTGGCTGACTCGGCCTCCTCAGCTGGGTTCTCAAATGCCTGGAGGACCCAGGGCCTTCTCCCTTCCCTATAGCTGTCCCCCAGCGACCGGGTTTGCTCACCTGCGAGTCTGTATTAGGACACACAGCCGGCTTCTACTGACTTCATGTCATCACCAAGCACTGATGGGCACGAGGGGAATGGGGGCTCTGCGAGGGAGAGGGGTGACCCACCCACTGTAGGGCAGCAGCTCGCACCTCACGAAGGAGAGGGCTTCATGTGCAGAGCGGGCATGTCTTTGCACATGGAAAACATTTTTTTCCCCTTAGAAACAATATTCGTGCTGTCAGGCCCCTTGTAACCATGTAACCCAAGTGTTGGACACTCGATGCCAGTGACCCGCATCTCGGCACTAGGGGGAGCCTGGCTGGTGTGGCAGCCCCGGGGGCAGGCAAGGGAGGTAAGCGCCGCCCTCCAGGTGGCTTGGGGCGATCTGCTGTGTTCCAGAAGAATCGCCGAGGGAGGAGCCCAGTGAAGTCACCTCTAAAAGGACTCTCTTTCCCACCAATTAAAAGAAATCTATCAAAAGCTCCATAAGGGATGAGTAAATTATTCAACTATTAAGAAGCTGCTATAAATATGCAGTGTTAATTCAATAATTTATAACGGACGGGTGCACCGAGATTTCTGGGGCTCAGGCAATACTGCTGGCTTTTGGCGGCAGCTAGCTTCCCAGGGCGTGTGCCAACTGCTTCTTTACTAAACAGCCTGGGTGAGGGGGTCCCAAGGAGCCTTCTTCCCGGCAGCCCCGATAGAGGGAGAGCTGGGTCCCCACAACCCTGTTCCGGGGCCTGGCACTGCCTGGTCTACGGCTTCAAGAGGGAAGCCACAGGGGGGAGGAGGGAGGCATCTCGCCGGGGCTACGATGGTGACGGGCATTCGTTCGGGTATGGCTGCCTGTCGCCTCCAACCAGCAACAGTGTGACCTGCTCCTCAGACCCTTGGCCAGCGAAAGTGCCATTCGTCTTCCAACGTGCTTCTGTGCCCCAGTTTCCATGATAGCCCCCGACCTCTTACCTGGAGCCCTTGGGGCCAGACGGGTTTCAGAACCAGATTCCCCACCCCAGATTTTGTAAAGACAACATGTTACAGAGATCCTGTATAGTGACCACTCCCAGAGGGCTCTGAGGCAACCACCCGTATTTAAACCTATTAGTATCTTCTACAGCAAAATGTATGCATGTACACGAAGTAGGATAAATAAGGACTATAAATAGCCTCTTGTCACTTCAATTTTTGCCACTGTAGGAGTTTTAGCACCAAGACAAAACCTCTGCAGTTTCCCGACGCCTCTGGACTGTGCGTTTTGCCTGTCCTGGGGACACCTGGCCACCTTCTGATGAGGGCTTCCCACCAAGCTCTGGCTACCGCTCCCTCCAGCACCAAGAGAAATGGATTTGGAAGAAACAAGACAGCGCCTCTGTCAAGGGGTAAGAAACATCACAGGCCTTACTCCGGATGGCACGGAGCAGCTGTGGGCAGCTCTATACATTTATCTCTACAGAGCAAGCATGATTCATGCGCGTAAGCAAAATCTTCCGCAAGGCAGAAAACAAACGCAAGCAGAGACTTCCCCACAGTGGGTCAGCTCCCCCCAGGGCTCTCCTGGCGGAGGGAACGGTGTACAGACACTCTGACTTCCGTCTGCAGGCCTTTTGCTGATCACAGAACCCGTTCTGCCCGTGTCCCAGCGTCTTCACTGTGGGGCGAGCAGGGCGGCCGGCACAGGGGAAATGCTGGCCTCCTGATTTCACACGAGAAAGTAGCAGAGAGGCAGAGGCGGCCATGTCCCCCCACGGTCAAGGGGCTGGGGAGCTGGGACAAGAACCTGGGTCCTTAAATTCTCCGGCAAACTGTTCCCGACACCTGCCACACACACAGCCCTCAGGACTGTGGTCCTGCGTCTGATCAGCCCCTCTCCGGTCCTGCAGCATGATTTGCATGACCTTGGTTGACCGGGTTCTGGCTCCATTATTCCTGTATCCTCTTCCTGGGAATTTAGATGCCCTTGAGATACTAGGGCCCAGAGACAACTTACAGAAAGAGAACTAACTTCACTGAACCCGTGTTTCCTAGATGCATTCGAGTCTGGAACCCTTTGGGGGCAGACTAGCACACTCTGGAACACTGATTAAAGGCCCGTTCTGCTGCTGAATTTAGATTTAACACAGAGTCGAGAGCAGCTTATCCATTTGGGAAAGTGTTCTACCTCGAAGGCTGAAACAGAACCCATCAGGATGATCAGGAGAGCCTGTCCAAGGAACCTAGTTCTCCATCCTCCTCCCTTTCTTCCACCACCACCGCCGGCTCCCTCCGAGCCACAGGTCGTGGGGTCCCTGGATGGACGAGACTGAGCGCACGCCGCTGCTGTCTGAGAGCGGGGCCCGGTGCCTTGTCATCTGTGGTGGGACAAGAGCGTCACCTCCAGGGCCGATGCCCTCGCCGGCCTGCACGGTCTGTGCAGAACCTGGTGGACAGGGCGCATTCTTAGTGAAATAAGGAGAACTCAACTTTGGTCTAAAAATGCTTTCTGCTCTCCTCCGATTTTCCTTTCCAACTCAGTACAGCTTTTTATGAGCAAGGGGATGGGAAGGCAGACTTAAAAGTCAGGTGACGTCATACCTCTGCACTCTGACTCCCCTCTGCAGTTCTTTAATAGATACACGTTAGGAAATTCTAGAAGTTCTGAAATCCTCGGTCAGGTGGGAGAGCGAGCTGGCCCTAGTGCCCTTGGTGGCAGATCAGTTTTGGGAGCCAGCTCCAAGTGACATAGTTTGGGCAATGACTGGCCTTGAAATCACGTGAGCTCCCTGAAAACAAAGCATTTCTGAGACGTGCATCGTGAGGGCGGACGAGGGAGTAGCCACAGTCATCCCGGACGGTGCACTGGGAGCCGGAGCTCGACATCAGCAACTGCACGAAACTTCCAGACACACTGGGCCTTCAATATTCTAGCCACTTATAGCTGGTGAGGTTACCTTAGTTCCCAGGTTTTCACTGTAAAATGACAGAGACTGAGTCATAACGGACTACTCCTGGTGAGAGCTAATATTTCTCTCTTACTCTAGGCCTCCAGGTGCTGTCGGCGCAACGACTCAAGTCATCTTCTCGACAGCCTGCTCAGGTCAGTGCTGTCATCACTCGCAATTTACAGGTGAGGACACCAAGGCACAGGGAGGGTTAGCAAGCTGCCCAAGGTGACACAGCCAGCAAGAGGGGGAGCCCGGTGCAAGCCATCCCATCTTCCCCTAACCACGGAACCTCGACCACACGATTTCTCTTTTCCTGATCGGGAGTCCCATAACTCTAAGACGCAAAGGGGTAGGTTAAGTCCGAAACCTACAGGAAGAAGTCATAGGGGGCTTTAAAGAGAAGCCAGCCATCGGCCTCTGAGGCAGTGGGCCAGGCTGCACACGTCTTCTGAGGAAGGTGGGGGCCAACGCGGAGCAGAGAACGTGGACTTGAAGGCCTACATTCAGGCAGAGCGGGCCGGGGAAGGACAAGGTGCTACAGGAATGTAGACAGCAGGCGGCGCTGGTTTGGAAGACAGTGACATTTCCGCAGAGCTCCTAAACGAGAGCATGTCGCCGAGTGAGGGGAGCCTCGGTCCAGGTAAGCACCACACACGTGGTGGGCAGGGGCCAGGGAAAGAGGATTGTAGGTGGCTCTGTCTTCTCGGGTCCTAAGAGCTGGACGCTACCCCAAAGCACGAATCAACCTTCAACGGTGGGAAGGAATTCCGCGCACGGCACCAACTTGGAGTTGCTGGAGCTCTTTTAAGCAGGTGGGTCACAAGGTGTGGCACCGCCAAAGCCCAGAGAGGATGCGGGGCTTGGGGGCCCCAAGTGTGACACTGAGGAGGACACGTGTCATCTTACGTTAGTCACCCTCCTCTATCTGGAATGGCTTGAGCTGTGTTCTTTCAAATGGCTGTCCCGTATTTTGAACATGACCCACAATAAAAACTTGGGCCTTTTAACGCTGTGACCCAGTGCACGGACACACACACATACATAAAACACAGAGTCTGACGCTTACAGCCTGGAATGCTCTCTGATCTTTTCTGCTTGATCCTAGTCCATTAAAAAAAAAAAAAAATGCTGGTCTCCACCTACTGACCTGATTTCATGATCCACCCACAGTTTGGAAAACAGTTTTCTCTGATGAAATGCATTAAAAGATAAAGCCTCCCATGCTTCCATTTTTTCCCTGTAACCGTAACCAATGAGCGAAAGGCACCGGAGGCTCACACAGGCTACCCTTGTGTTACGGGTCAGCTGAAGGAACGGGGTTTAGAGACAAACAGCTAAGGCTCTGACACAGTCACATGTCCTCAGACCAGATAGGCAGGGCGCTGGGCGCTGGTGGGTGCTGGGGCTGCTTGTGTGTGTTCATGTGAGTGGTTTTTCCAGTAGTTGGGCTTCACTAATTTGACATCTGTGTTCATCAGAAGAAAGAGGGAAGACTCACAGGCAACATAGACGAGATGGCAGGAAGAATATTAACCCCTTAAGCAAATAAGGTTTTGGGAAGAAACCCCAGACACCCTACAGTGAAAACTAATACACCAATAATTGATATGTTTGTTGCAAATAATCTCACTTAGGCATTAAGTCATGTCTCTGTGATGAGAATTTACTGGCAGCACTAATTAGACACGTCCAAATTATGGGATGATGACGGAAGTAACAATACCCTTCTTTTTTAAATACATGTTTTATAATCTGGAAATTTAAAGAGCCTATCACACGACCACTTGCTAGAATTAATACAGACGGGTGAAGTTCCACCGCATGAGTTTCCTTAGGTTTGCTACTCAGACTGTGCACACACGTGCCTATGAAGTCAGGCAAATCACGGTGGAGGGCCGATGACCAAAGCCTAGTTTCACGAGCTCCCACATCAATCTGGTTAAGACAGAGTAACCGGGCGCCTGGGTGGCTCAGTGGGTTAAGCCTCTGCCTTCGGCTCAGGTCATGATCTCAGGGTCCTGGGATGGAGCCCCGCATCGGGCTCTCTGCTCAGCTGGGAGCCTGCTTCCTCCTCTCTCTGTCTCTGCCTGCCTCTCTGCCTACTTGAGATCTCTGTCAAATAAATAAACAAAATCTTTAAAAAAAAAAAAAAAAGAGTAATGGCTGCTCAAGGCTGAAGACCCACACAGAATGTACGCCCGGAGAGGAAGGGGTAAAGAGCTAATGTGTTCAAGAAATCCCACCACTGGGGAAGGTTTCCTCTCCCACCCCGCTGACCAGCCGTCTTCACAGACAGGCCACAGCGCGGTGCACAGGGGAGCATGTGGGGTCGCGTGGCTCTCTCCGGCCAGGTCATAGGTTCCCAGCTGGGGACCACAGGAGGATGACAGCCTGACCTCTCCGACCATGGGACTCGTGATCAGAGTATTTATAGGACAGGCACGCTAGGAAGCAGGCTTTGAACAATGCCGCCTGCACTGTTCCCACAGCTCACACTGCCCCTGCCAATGGGGCTGACGAGATCAGCTGACATTTAGCTACTTGTGACAAGTCCCAGGTGAGGCCCTCGAAAGGGAAGAGTGGTGTCTCCAGACAATGGGTAGCCGTGCTGCTGGCATTCTAGAGGGGCGGGGTTCCAAGTGTGGTCCCTACCCAGAGGCGTCGGTTTGCCTGGGTGTTGATCGGAAGTGCATGCTCTCGGGGCCCACCCAGACCTACTCAATCTGAACCTGGGGGGGGGGCATGCTGGTGATCTGAGTCTCAACCCCTCCCCCAAGAGGTGCTGGCAGGACTCAAGGCTGTGCCTGAAGGTGGGAGGGGCGTGGGAGGGCCAGCCCTGGAGACCTGCTCACAGCCGCCTTCGGAAACAACTTAGGGAAAACTCATGACCATATGTTGACGCAATTCAGACAGGCAAGGACACAGTTTTTAATTTGCATTCACACACACACACACACACACACACACAGTGCAAAAACTACCCCCCATGCCCATCTAGAACAATTCAGTCAGAGGTCTTAGGGGGAGCAAAGCAAGTTGGTATTTCCCGAGTGCTGCGACTGGCCAGCACCACGTGGAAACATTTCCCCAGCCTCTAGGACATGAAATCCTCTAAAAAATCCTCTGAACGAGGTGTTGCTGCCCCTTCTCCAAGATGGGAAACTGAGGCTCAGGACGCCACAGGTACGTGGCCAAAGCTTCCCTCCGCAGCCCAGCACACTGGGTATTTGAAGGAGGGGGGCGGAGAGAGAGATCTTAAAAACACAACCTCAACACTCTGTGGCCTTAAGGGGTAGAAGCAGGGGCGCCCCACCCCAGGCACAGGGGCGAGCAGGAGCTGGCCTGAAGAGGGAGAGAGGGTCGCCAGGTGCCCCTCTGCACCAGGGCCCAGGAGGAAGGAATGCGCAGGTGGCAGAGGTCCGCCTCTCCTGGGGGGGGCTTTCACCCTCCTCTCCTGGGGGGCTCAGACTGTGAACCACACAGAGCTCTGCCATGAAATGAGGAGTGAGTCAAGTTGCCTCTGTTGTGCGATTTTTCTCTAGAAACATCCAGACTCTTGCTGATAGGCACAGACTGGGGGTGAGCGCAGCCTACCTCCTGTGTTCATGCTGGGCGCAGGGCGGCTGCAAGAAAGCCACCCTCTCGCCTTTCGGGCTTTATGGTGCAGGAATGGGACGGGCCGATGGCATTTCGTTTGTCTCTGACATCCAAATGGAGATGCCCAGCTGGCAGCGAACCAGGGGCGGCGGCGAGGGCTACAGAGCTGGACAGGAGCTTAGCGGTAGATGCGCACGCAGAAAATCTGTGAGTGGGGACGAGCTAACCCTGGGCACACGCGGAACAAGGAAACAAGGGACAGAGGAAAAATCGAATGTAGCTAATAACAATTGTGAGCTTTCATTTAAATGGGAGAGGATGTAAAACGCGACCTCTTGAAGTATTTGAAATTGTCAAACATGACGTAACCCCTGCTGGGGGTACACAATTCCAGGTTCTGGAATGAGGCAGCGCAAAGGCTTAGACTCGCTGTTCACTGTAAGGGGAAAGGTGAGGGCAGGCGGGGCCTGGGGATGAATCCGAGGGCCCAACAACACTCGAGGCTCCCAGCTGGCTGGCCACACGGCCAGCCTCCCACCCAGCTGGGGCCTGAAGCCTTTTTTCTTTAGAAACGGGGGCTCTGGGGGAGCGACTTGGCCTTCTCCTGCAGTTTCCTTCAGCACTGCAAATACTCAGCACCCATAGGACACTTTCCCTTCTTTATTCTTGGTGCTTCTCCCTGCCCCGCCCTACAGCGGTCAGGCCCTGTCTTCCCGGATTAATCCTTAAGTAGCTGATTTGGGGTGAGGTCCCTGTTTACATGTTTCTCACATTATACTCCGCGTGAGGCCTCGAGCCCTGCAGGGGTGCGTGAGTGATCCAGGCCATGATGCTCCCTCAATGAGAAGACAGACTGCGGGAAACACAGAGCATGGGCAGGCGGGAAGAACTCGGCGGGGGATGACTGCACATGCTAGGGGAGGGGCTGTTACCGGCTGCACAGTGTCCCCCAGTCCTAACCCCAGGACCTCAGAATATGACCGGTGTTCCCCAGTCCTAACCCCAGGACTTCAGAATGTGACTGGTGTCCCCCAATCCTAACCCCAGGACCTCAGAATATGACTGCTGTCCCCCAGTCCTAACCCCAGGACCTCAGAATGTGACCATGTTGGGAGACAGGGTGTTTCCAGAGACCCTCTGGTTAAAATGAGGTCGTTAAGGTGAGTCTTAATCCACCAGGATTGATTTTAGAAGAAGAGAGAACTACTTGGGACACAGGCACACACAGAGGGAAGACCGTGGGGAGACACAAGGGGGAAGGCAGCCATCCATAAGCCAAGGAGAGGGGCCTCCAGAGAAACCGGCCCCGCCGACCCCTTGATCTGGGACTTCCAGCCTCTCGAACTGTGACACTATTGGTGTCTATTGTTTGAGCCCCGCGCCTGGGGCACTGTGCCAGCCCCAGCAGACTGAAGCAGAAGCACACAGAGCTCATGTGTCAGGAAGTCAGGTGGGGGCCAGTCCCCGGGGGCTGCGGCAGTGAGGGAAAGCTCTGTGGAGAAGGAGCTCACGTGGGTCTTGAAGGCCCGGTCCAGTTCCAGTGAGTGAGCGGACAGCCTGCTTGGGCCTGGGATTCAGGGAAATGTGGGGGAAGAGAGGTCTACAAGGAGGGTCGGATGCAGGAGACTGAGTGGGGCTACACAGAGGAGGGGCCCACAAGGCCCCCAGGAGCCCCCCGCCAGGGCCAGGTAAGCGCGAGGGTCTATAAATGAGCCTTGAAATCTTGGCTGAAGAAGCCCTTGGCTATCCCAATGATCAACCAGTAGCCGTCATTCAAAAAGTGCCTTGTTGTGTGAGAGCTGGCGTCTTTTCACCCTGTGAAGGTGGGGGTGGGGGGAGTCATCATCGTTTTTACCCCCATTTTATCCCCAAGGAGCCCAGGCTCTGAGAATTTAAGTACGTTTCCCACAATCATACAGGCAGCTGGTCACAAAGCTGAGTGAAACCCAAATTTTTTATCCCAAACTCAGTTCCCTGTGCTCCGTGCCACTGCAGAGGTGAGCAGAAGCCCGCCACCCTCCAGGGCTGCCCCCCCAGCCAGGAGGCTGCTCGGGACAGGCAGCCAAGCTGAGGCGAGCCATTCAGAGGGTAGCCATCATCAGGGCTCGGGCTTGGGCGGGAGGATATGTATGCTCTCCAATGGGGAACAGGAAACAGCACTGAGGTCCGAGGGCTGAGCGTCAGGAACGTTCCTGGAAGGAGGTGAAATTTCGTGGGTCTGCCCATGCATGTTCTCGCTGCATGTGAGAACGAAAGGGGTAACGGGACTGGCAGCAATGCACATGCAGCCGAATCACTCCAGCTAAGCCACGGGCTCTTTCCCAGTGAAGCCACAGACTATGGGATCTCCCAATGGGGGGCCAGGGGTCCCCCCCCTCGCGGGGACTTCCTGCAGTGCAGCCTCAGCTCACACCACTGGTGAAGGGAATGGCAAGCACGGGAGCTGAGCTGGCCATGGGGCCATGAGAGAGGGGGTGTCTCAGTGGCAAAGGCTCCAGAGACTTAAGCCACCTTAGCCTGCCTGGTGTCCCCGGTTTGCTCTGTAGAAGGATGCTGCTGCGTCCAACAGGACAGAGCATTGGAAGGAACCTGAATGGCTCTAAAGCCATCAGGAGTAACCGCCCACCCCCAGCCCGCCCCAGCTCGCCCCAGCCCGCCCCGCCATGTGCTGCTAATGCCTCCTCCCACCTGCAGGGGGCGCTCGGCCAGCCGAGCCTGGGCCCTGTCCCACTCTCCCGCGGGACTTGCTGCAGAAGCCCCCACGCATTTGTGGGTTCCCAGAGCTACAGCCTCTGAGTTTGACAGAGTCAGGCAGCTGACACTTGTTCGCCGGACTTGTGGGCTGACACGCAGCTCCCGAGGACCGGCTTATGAAGCAGGTGCTGGGGCGCCTGGGTGGCTCAGTGGGTTAAAGCCTCTGCCTTCGGCTCAGGTCATGATCTCAGGATCCTGAGATAGAGCCCCGCATCAGGCTCTCTGCTCAGCGGGGAGCCTGCTTCCTCCTCTCTCTCTGCCTGCCTCTCTACTTGTGATCTCTGTCAAATAAATAAATAAAATCTTTAAAAATAAAGCAGGTGCTGGGTGAAGGGCGCCCTTCCAGAGCAACTCCCCAGAGTTCATCTGGGGAGCGGGCAGAAGAAAAATGCTGGGAATTTACACACCTGCCAGCAGGTAAATGGGTTAGAAGGTTTCTAGGCAAACAGGCCATGGAAAGGAACAGGGCAGGCTGCTGGAGGAAGGGATCTCTCTCCCGCCCCATCCATCATCTCCCGCGGAATTCTAACCGCGTGGCTGCAACGAGGTGCTGATCACCTTACACGTCAGTGTGTCGCATGCAACAATTGACTGCATGATCCCAAACTGGACCCGACTGGAATCCTCTTGCGGATGCAGCGGGCCTGGATTCAGTAGAGATGAACACGGCTGTTAATTTCTCCAGCAGAGGATGCAAGACGGTCGGGGGTCGCTCTCAGTCATTTCCATACCACTCGACTCGGCGCCCACCCCACAGTGGCCGTGCCCCTCTGCCTGCCAGCTGTGGCCAGTTTTCGGAAGCGTGGCGTCCCAGCGTGCTTACCGGCCATTCAGTTTTCAGACACAACAGCGTGAATGGGAGCAGGAGAAAGCAAGTGCCAGCAATGGAGAGTCAGGACAAATGGGGCCGAAAGAGTCCTGAAGTCATGTCGATAGGGAAATCAAGTCTGATTAAGAGAAACGGCGATTTATGATGAATGTTTCAGGAACACATCAACTGTGCCAAGTAAACTCCTTCTGAAGCCTGTGTGTCCCCGGATAGCGACAAGAAATCTTTTCTCCTCCCTCCCCCATCCCTCCCACAACCAGCTGTCAGCTCTAAACCTGGGCCCTGCTGCCAGGGGACCGGCTGCTGGCTGCCACACCCCACCAGCCCAGGGGCCATAAGGGCGCACCAGTCACCGTAAGGAAAGCCACTGGGAAGATGTTGACGTCGACATGGTGACACTTAGCCCCGGACAGCGGTACCCTGCTCCCAGCCACCACCCAGCAGCTAATGCTCATGGTGATTCTTTCCTGCAGTGACTATTCCCCACCACCCTTTAGACTGCGGTTAGAAAGGAGCCCACAGAACTGAGTAGCCATCACAAGCTGCGTGGCAAGACACCCAGTAATCAACGTACCGAAAAATCCTCTTTGCACATCTTCATGCTCCTGGCCATTGGGGCTACAAAGTCCTGGCCATTAGAAGACACGGTCAGCCTCCAGAGCCACGTCCCTTGATCAAACGTCAATGCCCAAGACACACAGACAGATACACTGTACGTACTTGCAGCCTCGCTGGCCTCCGCCGCCACGGCCCCTCGAAAGGGTAAGCAGTTTACGAAAGAAAGAAAGCTAAACTCTCAGTCCCTCGAAAACAGCATTTATGGCCACAAACTCTTAAGCCAAGAGAAGAGGGAAGATACAGTATTACTAGCCCATTAGATGCAAACAGAAGACAAAAATGTTAAAAACTATGGAAAAGAATTCAGTCACCCTTCTACATATGTATGGTTCTCCTCTCCTAGAGATACAGTTTGAGTTGTGAAGCTTGCTCAGCTAGGGAGTGGTGCAGCTGGCCCAGCTCAGGTCTCCCGCCTGCGTCCTTCTCATGCATCCTGGTGTTTTGTAAGAACAACCCCATGGCTATGGAACGCTGGAAATGATACTTGGTGCCGCTGGGGCCTCCTAATTCGAGTCCTGTTAAGCCCGTGTCCTGGGGACTCTTGGGAAGAAGGAACAGATGATGAATGGAGGCACATATAGGAATGATCATTAAGAATACCCAGGCAAGAAATAAAACAAAGCAGTTCTCAAGCAATTTTAGTAAAGAAAAACACAGCATGCTACAGTCCCTAATTAACACAGGGCTCTTCACGAGGAGAGCTTATATGGCAGGCTCTGGGCCAGACACTAAGGTAAAGAATAAATGTGCGAAACCAAGCTCCTTCCTCATTAAAAATCTTGGTCTGAGTTGGCCATACATTTTATTGTATGCCATTATCTTTCTCCTCATTATATACTGCGACACCTTCAGCAGCGACAGAGCTCCCAAGGAAATGTGAAAAGGAGACTCGTCCCTCTTGCTCTGCATCTTTGTAGGACTGTGTGCTATCTGAGTGCATTTTCAGAGTGTTCATTTGGAAGATTATTGAAGCAAATACTGAAATACAAAGGATGCATTGTTTGGGTGCAGAAAAAAACCCAGAGAGCACAAAAGAAAACCCAAGAGATTTTTTTCCACGAACCACAGCGCACCGGCAGTCCATTTCCTTGTGCTGTCCTAAAAATGTCATACAATAATTCTTAGTAAAAACTTTAAAAAGATTTACAGGCGCAGCACCTTTAATCCTGTTTAAGTCTGAAATGAGCCATTACCTACCCAGGAGCCGCTCTACCACCAACAGAATGCAGACGGGCCTCACTGAGGGCAGGTCCACCTGCCTAGGGGTCTCGAGGGCTGACTTGTGTTTCCTCGTCTCCTCCATTGTCCAGTGAGGTCCCAGCCACATAACAGGAATTCCATAAATGCACGACTGTTATTAATTCAAGTGTGCTTTTCATTATCTTCAAAGCCTACAGATACTCATTCTCCCTCATTCGGTTTTCATCATCAAGGTCCCATCAGAGAAAAGACTTATCTACAAATGTCATGCTACAGATGAAGAGCCAGGTCCCGAAGGTGAGTGCTTTGCCTGGGACCACCCAGGAGCCCTGGGCCAGGACTCAGGGAGCCCCGGCTCCATCCCCAGCATGAGGCTTTTCCCGGCCAAGCTGCTTCATGTCCATTTCATGTAGACAGTGGAAGGCTGAGCCTAGGGGACTCCGTGTCCCTACACCGCTTGGTGTCACAGTCCTAAATATGGCCCAAGATTAAAAAAGAAAGCTACCAAGGCCAACAGATAAATGAACAGATAAAAAGCCCTGCTGAGTTGGATCAAGCTCAAGCTTCAAGTGGAAACATTTCTCTTTCCTGGTTCTGCTGTCCCCTAAGGGAGGCCGGCTCAGTGACTCAGTGACTCAGAGGGAGGAGCCCCCATGCTCAGGTGTGGGTTTCCAACACCTCCCACTCAGGGACCACTGCCAGACCCGCACAGTCTCGAGCTCCCGGTGCCCAGAAGATGCTGGAGGGTCGATGGACTCTTGCTGCCCTGAGCCTCCTTCCCCCCAGACCCTTGCTTTGGGGGCCCCATGGACCCAACAGAGGCAATGAAGGCATTTCTCATGGAAGTCCACCCCACAGGCTCAGCCGTGCCAGAGCTGGAAAGGGTTTGCCTTTGTTTCTATCTATAATTGCATTCCGGACCTCTGGCAAGATGAAAACAGACCCTCCCATTCTTTAGCAGTATTTTTTTCTGGGCCCATGCAGCACCACCCATTTAAAACTTTTTATTTCTTTTTTCCACTTAAAGTCATAATGAATTCAGTAGCCGTGAGTCATCGGTTTTACCTCGATGCCAACTTCCTCTGATTTGAGCTTTTCGGGTCTGATTTCCTCTCTTGGCTGACTTTAGGAATCGGCAATCTATGGCCTGTGACATGGAGGTGGACCCAATCCTCGCGCTCCGTGTCTCCGTTCCAAGGCCGTTGGTCAGGCTCCCAGCTCTGCGGGTCCCGTCACAGAGATGTCAGCGCTTGCAGGAGCAGAGCCACCATCCTGCCACCCGAGGGAGTGGGGGACGCCCTCGTAGGCAGCCCGAGCCACCCCAGCACTGGGCTTGGACAAGAGCAAAGCCTGAGCTGACAATCAGGCTGGAAGAAAAAAAAATGACAGGAACTCTTCCATCTTAAAGGAGCTTGGATGGAAACCAGTGTCCAGCAAGATAACAACCCTCACGCTACAATTTACATCTCTGTACTTAAAATTCAAAGTAACATTTTAGGCTGTCATTTCAGTAATCTCTCCCAAACTGTTTGGGAAAAGAGGGCTGGTTGCTACAATGTAAGCAGTGGGCCAGAGAGTGGCCAGTCTTTGGAATCAGACAGATTTGGGTTCAAATCTTCCTTGTGTCACTTCCTACAGGAAGGACCCCAGGCATGGCATCAGCCTTTCTTGGCAGACTTCCTCATCCTTAAAATGAGGGGCACTGCCTCCCTTTGTAGGCGGTAAGGGCAAAGCAAGAGTATATAAAGCATCTGGTCTAACGGTGGCTTGTACCTGTCGTTATCTGGCTGTTAGACTTTCTGAACGATGCTGATCATCAGCCGGGCCAATCATCGGAGCGGCTTACTCCCCAAAGCCCAATTAGACGAGACGGATCAGAGACTCAACGGGTGGAATGACACTCACGTTCCGAATAGATCAAAGTCCCATAAAAAAGTCCAATACACAGGTCTCACGTATACGGTCTCCCTTCTCCTCTCTGGAGTACTTACAAATACGGGGGTCAATTAGGAAGTTAAATTTATAGGTAGCTAAAGGGTAAATTATTCATATAACATCTTCATTTTACATAGTGTTGACACACTTCTGAAAAGCACATAGACGTTATTAGCATTACAGAGCCTGGGACAGAGTCTCTGTACTCGGAGTTGTAGAAGCAGTGCCAAGTCCTGGGAGCCTCTGAGAAATGGGAGTCTCACCTGCCGTGCCCCCCGCCCCAGGTGATTTGCAAACACACTGAGGCTGGAGGGGCTCTGCTCACTCCTTGGTCACTCACAGGAGACAGGCTGTGGGATGGGACGAGCACTGGCTGGGGACTTGGGAGACCAGGATCTTGCTGACTGCTATGTAGCCCCTGCCACTTCTTAGTGGAGCGCCACTGGGCAATCACATCACTTTACATACTTCTCCCTTCCATCCCCCTGTTAAATCAGGAACTGGAAAGGGTCAGAGGTTTTATCTTACCTGTCAGTTAACCAGGTAGCCTGCCACAGTGTGTGTGTGTGTGTGTGTGTGTGTGTGTACACGTACGTGTGCGTGCATGCATGCCCCCCCATCAGACACAGACTCTGGGATAATTCCACAGCTAACATAATACTCAACAGCAAAGACTGAAAGCTTTCCTGCTAAGATCAGAAGCAAGACAAGGACGCCCACTCTCAAAATTCCTAGTCAACAGTACTGGAAGTCCTAGCCAGAGCAATTAATTAGTCACGAAACACAAATAACAGGCATGTAAGTCAGCAAGGATGTATAGAGATGATATGATCTTAAGAAATACGAAAGGCTCTACCAAAAACTGTTGGAACTAATAAACAAATTCAGTAAAGTTGCAGGATACAAAATCAACATGCAGAAATGGATCACCTTTCTAGACACAAACAGCAAACTAGCTGAAAAAGAAATTTTTAAAAAATCCCCTTTACAATAGCATCAAAAATAAAATACTTAGGAATACATTTAGCCAAGGAGGTTAAAGATCTTTACACGGAAAACTATGAAAAGTTGATGAAAGAAACCGAAGATGCAAATAAATGGAAAGATAGCCTGTGCGCATGGATCGGAAGAATCAATACTGTTAAAATGTCCAGACTGCTCAGAGCAATCCACAGGTTCAATGCAATCCTTATCGAAATTCCAATGGCACTCTTCGCAGGAACAGAAAAAAATGATCCTAAACTTGGAATGGACCCACAAAGACCCCAAAGAGTGAAAGTAATCCTAAGGAAGAAGAACAAAGCTGGAGTCATTACCCTTCCTGACTTCAAACCACATTACAAAGCTACGGTCATCAGAACAGTATGGTACCGACATTAAGAACATACACAGACCAATGGGACAGAATCGAGAGTCCAGAAATCCGCCCCCTCCCACACCCTTAAAACGCCGGGGAGCAAATTCAGACTTAGCCCAAGGGACTGGCAAAAAAGACAATGAAGAGCTTTGCCTTGTTTTCCAGCACCTCAGGGAAATGAGATAGAAAGAGATAACGTGCGGAGTAGAAGATTCTGGGGTCAAGAAATTAAAACAGTGACACCTGTGTATAATCTTACTGATCTACAAATGTTCAATGTTTCCCTGACCTACCAGTAAGCCCAGGTAAATGGGTATCACCACCACACCCCCAGGTTCAAATTAGTGGCAACTCAGAAGGAACATATCTTGCCCGAAGAAAGGAGTCCGGGGCCATGGCCCACAGCACTGGGCATGCACGCCCCGGCACGCCTTGACGCCGCCTTGGAGAGATGGAGCCCTTGTACCAAAGTGCACACTGGAGAGAAGGATGCTTAGAGGACGAGGAAGGGGAGAGAGAGAGCGAGCCAGCCCAGACCTCTCTCCAGCATCGGCCATCTCATCACTTCCTTTACCTTTCTCAAAATGCTCATTCCAGTCCCCCTGACTCAGACTCCTGTATTTCTGCTTATCACATTTCTGTATGTGCTTCTAGGTTCAAAGAATATCATCTCTTCCCTGTTAATTGAACAGCATGTTAATTAACAGCATGCATGTTGTTAACAGTCCTACTTTTTCTGTCAACTTGCAGAATGACCCAGTATCGCAGGGGAGCAAACACCCTTTCCCCGCAAAGGGGAGGCTTCGAAGGTCCCAGATACCCCATCGTGTCCACTTCCTCCTGAATCCACGTGTGCCGAGAGCTGAGCTCAGCTGCAGAGGTCAAGCTACGCTGGAGGAAGGGCTGTTGTTACATCGGTGGAATGAATCAGTACTTCTAGAACCAAACTTCCACTTCACGCTCAACTGTCATCTTGGGAAGGAGGCGCCCATGTCAGAATGTCGTGTTTCTACTGTCATCCTTGCTGTCCTTCCCTTCATTTCCCACCTCCCATGACACCCCCCAAAAAAGAAAACAGCAATTACTCCTCTAAATTTAGTCAGACTGGCCGAAGATGCTCTAGATCCCACTGTCATCGCGCTTCGAGAACCTCCTCTATGAAGGAACCTTAACAGATGTCATTTATCATCTTCGCTCACCCAGTTCTCAGCCTTCACCCTAACATACATATTAAAAGTTATCTAGAATAAGTTAGTGGTGGCAGTCTTGCTTTTGGACAAATTCTGGGACTACCCAGACATGCTCTTTTCTCCAGTGCTACGGAGTTGTCCTGGGGAAGGGTGTACTTTGCAGAAAGCCAGGGAGGCCACAGAAAGTCACCTCTCAACCAGCACACCCAACAACCCACCATTGTGCCTTATTTGTAAAATCCTTAATCCCAAGCTTGATCATAATTCCTGAGGCAATTTCCATGAAGATCCTGCTCTGCCTTCCCCTTAGCAGAAAACTCATCCTTCCAGAAATGCCATGTCAACAGTGCCTGGTATCTTGGCGACCAGCAGGGGACTGAGTGAGCTCAGACCCACTCATGAGCTCACGGGGACAGTCTGAGCAGCCAGGTCCTGGGACAGTTACGCAGTGTTGATCTCCACGTCCTCTCTCCTCTCTGTGAACCCACTGATTCTGAGGGCTGTGGCTACCATTAATGGTGGCTGAAAACATCCCCTGAACTGTTCTCCATGTGCAATTTTTCTAGGGGATGAAGGACCCTTGAGGCCCTCCTCCTGCTTTTTCTTCCTAGCACTGGTGACTCCACTTGCCACAGTTTCTGCTCAACTCTGTGTGTGCAAATCGTCTGGCACTCCCACTCGAATGTGAGCGCTGTGGGAAGAGGGTTTCGCCTTGTTCACCAATGTATCCCAACCTGGCACACAGTAGGAACTTACAGGTATCCAGTGCACAAATGAATGCTGCTGGTGGTAAAGTGCACTACTTGGATGCATGTGCACTGGGAAACCAGCTCATGGCTGCCATTTTGAAAAATGACTGCACACAAAACCTCTGCCTCACAGAAATCTGCTGAAGAATGGGGGCCAGTGCGACTCTAGTAACTTAGCCAGTGTCCTCTGGTAGTCTGGATGGTGCTTGTAGATCATTCACAAATCCCCCAGGTTTTATTCTAAATGTGTATGTCCACGACTTGTGCCAACTTCTGGGTTCAAAGACACAAGCTCTGGGGACTGGACGTGGCTTTAAGAGGGGGCTCTACTGACAGCTCTTGGGACTGGCTGGGTGCAAGTCCTCACTCAGACCCTGGGCCTAGCTCTGACTTCCTGCCACCAGCCTTGTTGGCCTAGGACCCTGCTGCCTTGTCCTCCAGACTCTAGGCTGAGGCCCTGACCTCAGGTTCTGCCAGCTTCCCTGCACTTCCCACCTCTTCGGTGTAGACCTGGAGCACCTGTAGACCTGTTTGCCCGCGTGCTGGCCACAGCAGGTCCAGCATTCATGTCTGGAGGTGAAGGCATCTCCCCCCTTCTGTGGGGGACGCTGTTCTAGGAGGAAGGTGGAGTAACGAGATGAGGCACAGAAGAGCCCAGGGGACCCTCTCCCCAACCTGCAGCCAACCCTACCCGGGCTCTCTTCACAGGAGATCACGTGTGTCCTAGCTGCCCGATCTGGTCTGAGCTGGATTTGCTGCTGCTGCTTGCAGGGGTAAGCATCCCATAATGCCTCCCTCCCCAGCTCCCCCAGAAGCATCCGGGTGTCCCCCAAATATCACAGCATGGCCCCCCTGCGGGCTCCTTGACTCATCACTTCTCCACATTCCCAGCTACAGAAACGTGGGAGTTGGATTACAGCCCTGGTTCCCAACCTTTCCTGCGGGGGACTATTTTTTTTTCCGTGAGTGAGACAACATTCACATATTACAAAACTCACCATTTTAACATACAATTCAGTGGTTTGTCTGATTCATTGACTGTGTCATGCCATTATTCCTTCCTAATTTCAGGACACGTTCACCATCCCCAAAAGAAAGCCCATACCCTTCAGGCAGGCACTCCCTCTTGCCCCCTCCGCTCCCCAGCCCCTGGCCACCAGGAATCTGCTCTGTCTCCTAGGATCAGCTTATTCTGGACATTCCATAGAAATGGATGGAATCACAGAATCTGTGGTCTTTTGTGGCTGACTTCTTCCACTCAGCATCATGCTTTCAGGGTTCATCCAGTGTTGTAACATGTGTCAGCACTTTGCTCCTCTTTATGGCCGAATAATATTTCACAGTATGGCCAGGCCGTGTTTCCTTTATCCATTCCTCATCTGGCAGACATCTGGGTTGTTTCTACTCTTTGACTGTGGTAAATAATGATGTGATGAACGTTCATGTACTCGTTTCCATGTGAACACCTGTTTCAGTTCTCCTGGGGAGAAACTGGCCGGGTCAAGTGGCATGGCCACGTTTAACCTTCTGAGGGGCCACCAGAATGTCTTCTGCAGCACTGAAGTCTAAATGCTTTGTTTGTTCTTTATTTTTTTGTTTTTTATTGTGTTATGTTAGCCACCATAAAGGACATAATTCGTTTTTGATGCAGTGTTCCAAGATTCATTGTTTGCATTTGTTTGTTCTTTAAAAAATATTTTTATTGTGGTAAAAAACATACATGATAAAACTGACCATCTTCACCATTCTTAGGTGCATAGTTCAACGGTGTTCAGGATATCACTGCTGTGAAACAGATCACCAAAACCTTTTCATCTTCCAGAACCAAAACTCTATGCCCATTGAACAGCAACTCCCTTTTTCCTCTTTCCTCCTGACCCTGCAACCTTGTTGTCTTTACCATGTCTGTGTATCTGCCTGTGTTAGACACCACATACAAGTGGAGCCACACAGTTTCGTCTATGCAGTTTTGTTTTTGTGGCTGGCTTATTTCACTTAGCATTATGCCCTCCAGGTTCCTCCACGTTGTCGTGTGGGACAGGACTTCTGTCCCTTTTTAAGGTTGTGTAGTAATCCACTGTACGGATAGACCACATTCTGTTTCTCCATTCATCCATCGATGGATATCTGGGCCGCTTTCAGTTGCTGGATATTGGGAATAGTCCTGTTGTGAACCTGGGTGTGCAAACATCTCTTTGAGACCTTATTTTCAACTCTTTTGGAGATACACCCAGAAGATGGCAGGGGCTTCTTTTTAACATAAAAAAACTTTACGAGTCTCTATCCCACAGATGTTTTGCTTTTGGTATCTAGACCCTTGTAGATCTTTGCTCATATCTGCCGTCCTCCCTAGATTAGGTGACCTATCAGGTCACGTCCAGCTCTAACTCTGACAATTCTTTTTTTTTTTTTAATTTTTAAAAAAAAATTTATTTATTTGTCAGAGAGACAGAGGGAGAGAGAGAGAGTGGCAGGCAGAGGCAGAGGTAAAGCAGGCTCCCTGCCGAGCAAGAAGCCCGATGTGGGACTCGATCCCAGGACGCTGGGATCATGACCTGAGCCGAAGGCAGCCGCTCAACCGACTGAGCCACCCAGGCGCCCCTAACTCTGACAATTCTGAGAATTTCCCGATTAGAACACCATCACCATGATTCCAGTCCACATTCATTTTACGCTAATGCCTTAGAGGGTGTACACAGCCGAAAACCAAAGTAAATCAGAAGATGTCCGCAAGTATAAAGAATTTTCTTCCTCCGCGCTGACCTTACCTCACTGACCTCTTTCTCTAGCTGGGAAGTAAGAAGTAATTATGTTAATAAAGTTGGTTAACTTTTTGCCCTTAAAGAATCGAAGTCTAAGCTGTTTATTACTGGTTCACTGACATATTTTCTGAGAGAGTTGAAGTCAACAGAGTTGATGTAAATGGGAGGCTTAAGAATTTTAAGTGTAATCATTGTAACATAATAAACTCAATAAAGAGCTCTTGTTTCTATACAGTTTTTCTTTTTTTTTTTTTAAAGATCCCATTTATTTATTTGACAGAGAGCACAAGTAGGCAGAGAGGCAGGCAGAGAGAGGGAGGGAAGCAGGCTCCCCGCTGAGCAGAGAGCCCGATGCGGGGCTCGATCCCAGGACCCTGGGATCGCGACCTGAGCGGAAAGCAGAGGCTTTAACCCACTGAGCCACCCAGGCGCCCCTATACAGTTATTCTTACATGTAATCTTATTCTATGAAGTTATTGTTACATCTTTCATTCTATAGAATTCAAGCACTAGAGAGTTGATTTAAATTCAGTTCTTATGATTATGTAATAATAAAACACTCCTGATAAACAGCACAACCCTTTTAGTAACACCATAAAAACAAGAGTCATACGTTCCGAGAGGCTGACTCCGGTGCTGACGCACGGAGCAGTGTCTGGAGGGGAAAATTGATGGCTCCATTTCCTTGTTTCCCTCCTTCCATCTGATAAGAAGCACTCTCCCAGTGTGGAGGGGAGCGTGACAGCCTTGTAAGGAGCTGGAGGCCTGTGGAGGGAGAGGGAGCCAGCAACGGGGCGCTGGGAAGCTAACCCATCACACCTGGGCTCTGCATGGGCCGGAGAACCGGCTGCCATGGGAGCACTGCCCGCGAACACACTGCCGGCAGCACCGGGCGCTGGAGGACAGCCGGGCCTTCAGCACTTTCCTTCTCATCCCCAAACTGCAGGAGTCCAGCCAAGCTCCCGTGACATGTGGACGCCCAGATGCGCCAACCCTCGGCGGAACAGGGAGCCTTTGATTCACAACCTGCCAGACTCAGGCGTTCCGCTAGTGCCCGTCCACGTGAAAAGAGGACTCAGAGACCGAGTTCCTGGTGAGGCTAATGCCCAGGGCTTCTAGGACGCCAAGTGTCTGGGTCACACACAGCACGCTCTGGGTCCGTCCGGCGATTCCGTGAACTTCCTCGTGTGCGCAGCTGCCTTCCTACGGATCGCCCTAGCGCACACGAAACTGCAGTTTTTGGAGGGAATGTTTCATTCACACCACACATAACAGGAAAACTGGTACGGGGGGCTGCCCCTAATCCATCAGCGACAAAAGCCATCCTTTGTGCTTAACACAGGGCCTCAGTATTGTCAGGAAAATGTGATAAGCATGCACATCTCTTTTATTTATGTTTATTTTTTATCTGAAAAAAAAACCCAACAAAATGAATTACGCTTTCGCACTATTTACTACGTGGCTGCTCTGTTGGGGCCTCACAGTCCTCAGGGCTTCGGAGGAAGGAGTGGGGCCCCTCCCACACAGCCTGGGCCTCTTCAGCGGCTTCTAGCATCTTCCGGCATACAGGACACCAGCTAACAGGGTAACGAGTTTAATTCTCTAGTTTCATCCTCGATATATCCACACCCAGAACTGTGCTCAAATGTATTAGGAATGAATTTAAACCTAACTTTTACAAAATGAACTTAACGCGATGGCTTAAAAAGCTCCCCACTAAAGAATTCTAGTGGCGGAGCCCCTACCCACTGGAAGCCCAAGTGAACAGTAATAACAGAGAAGGGCTCACCCTCCTCCTCGTGTAAAGGCCTCAGGAGCCACGTTACAAGCACCAATGGTCTAATCAGATGTGACAAGATGCGGCCCTCCCCCACAAAACCCAAAATCACCAAGAAAGCCATAAGAAAGTTAGATTTATATCCTGAATCACTAATGAGAAAGCTCACCTGAAGGGTATTTGGACCTTGAGATACTAGCTTATGTTAATACAAAGTCACAGCAATAGCAAGACATTGAACATATTGCTTATTTATCTAATATACAAATACTCATTTTGGATTCAGTTTATAATTTATAAAACATTAGGCGAGTTCTCATGTATACATTTAAAAATGAATATACACATACCGCGGGTGCAGGCCCAAAACAGCCTTTAAATTGACGGGTTGTGTGACCAACATATGGGCCCCACATCACTGGGTCAGAGTGTCTGCGCAGCTGGGCAGGAATACTGCTGCAGTGTTCAACCCGGGTAACGGTGCAGGCTGGCACGGAAAAAAGAGACACTCGCCTTGTAATTGTCATGCTTAATAAATTAGTACGCTGCCGTTATTGTTGGTACGTCGTTAGTGAAGCTAGGCACTGTCAACTGATGCCTATGGCACGACATGCTGCCTGCTTATTATGAGTTGAACTGTGTCCCCCCAAATTTCTAACTTAAAGTCCTGACCCTCAGTACCTCAAAATGTGACCTTATTTGGAAATGGGGTTATTGCAGGTGTAATTAGTTAAGATGAGGTCGCCCTGGAGTAGGATGGGTCCCTGATCCAACAGGACTGGTATCCTCACAAAACGGGGGATGCAGGGGGAAGGCCACACGAAGATCGCCATCACGCTGTCCCCAGCTGAGGAGCACCAGGTGCTGGGACAGAGGCTTGGGATCCATCCTTCCCTACTGCTTCAGAGGGAGCACGGCCCTGCTGTCACCTTCCTCTTGAACGTCAGCCTCTAGAACTGCAAGAGACTGTTTCTGTTTGGGGGACTTCGTTCTGGCAGTCCTAGGAAAGGGACACCCTGCCTCTTAAGGGAGGCAGCCAGCCCACAGGCGTTCTGCCTGCTCTAACCCGTGGGACGTGAGCGTGGGCTCTTCTGAGGCCTCACGGAGGGAGGGAGGGAAGAGAGCAGACATCAGGACAGGCTGCAGGACCGGCCCCCACTCTGCCACCTTTCTGCTGCCCTAGCCGCCTCTGGCAGAACGATCCCTTTCATCACTCCTTTGCTAGTGTATGAACGTGAGCCCTTCATCAGTGCCCCATGCTGCCTGCAGACAGAGAACACAGAGCTACGAATCTCATGGGGGCAAACCCGACAGTGAGAGGTGGCCCATGGCGCCTAGAATCTCCCCTATTTCCCTCCCCAAGGCAGTCAGGGCCGTTCCCCACTTATTCCCTCCACCACAGCATCGTGCCTCTCAGGCTTTCTGCTCCAGGCTCTGACGGCCCCTTCAGAACTGCCTCTCCCTGGAGGAGGCATTTGTCCATAAGCAGGTGACAACCACTTAGCCCCTTCCCAAGGACATTCCATGTCACTGGAAGCTCCACCACATCAACACTCGGCCTTGGGCCCGGGGCAGGGGTCTGTGGCCTGCTGCCGCCCAATGTCTGGGTCACGTGCCCTGCCCACCAACACAGGGCACCCGGACCAGAACAGGTGCTGGGGGCTGGTGGGCGCTCAGCACCCCTAGCCCACTGGCATCTCCACACGTCTCACGGGAAAGGACACATCTGTTCCAAACCCGCAAGTAGCCTGGACAGAAAAGATGATCTTGGAAAATAAGGATGGTGTTGAAATTGGTTCATCACACGGTTTAACCGAATTTTAAGCACACAGATAATGGCTTACTGAAAAAAAGCCCTAGGTATATAGGTTGTGCCATCTCTTAACTTCAGAGTTTTAAATGTTTATTTCTGTTTTTTGTTTTTTTTAAAGATTTTATTTATTTCTTTGACAGAGAGAGAGAGCAGAAGCAGGGGGAGCAGGAGAGGGAGAAGCCGGAAGCCTGAAGCACAACTCAATCCCAGGACCCTGACAACCTGAGCGAAAAGCAGACACCCAACTGACGAAGCACCCAGGCGTCCCTTAAATTTTTATTTCTTAAGAATTCATTTCAAGTGAGAGAACCATTAAGCACAGCCATTTGGTGTCTGTCAGGACTGAACTGCTTTCCCCCAAAAGGATATGTAAAATCCTCACACCCCGTACCTCAGAACTGACCTCTGTAGGAAACGGGGTCTTTCTAGAAGTAACTGAGTTAAATGGAGTCAATAGGGTGAGCCCTAAGCCTGATCACCCCATAAAAAGGGCATCTTGAACACAGAGAGAGATGAAGGGAACAGACACAGGGGGACACCACGGGGGCAGACGAGGTGAGGCATCTAGGAGCCAAGGAACGCCAAAGGTTGCCAGCAAACCACTGGAAGCCAGGAGGGAGCCTGGAACGGATCCTCCTCACAGCGTCAGAGGGAACCAACCCTGGTGACACCTTGACCTTGGACTTTTAGCCTCCAGCACGGTGAGGCACTACATGTGCGGTCTCTCAGCCCCCCAGTGTGTGTTGTCGCTGCGGCCCTGTGATAACAGAGCGTCCACCCAGCAGTGGCTGTTTCCGCCAAGGGTTATGGGCGAATATGGTGAAAGTAGCAGGTGGGAACCCAAAGAGAAGCAGGGGCTCGCAGCACCTGTGTGCTGGTCCACAGACATGCGCAGAGCGGCGAAAAACCGGTCCGGCTCCCACAGGAGGTCGAACACGATGGTGCTCTGCTTTCTTATTTCAGCTTTTACACTGCAAACAAGCATCCTTTTCAGGGTCTCCACTGTACAGATACTCCTTGTTTAATTAATAAAGCTATGGGGGGGGGGACTTGGGAGAGCTTGTTTGCAACAGTTACTGAGCTGTTTGCCTGTGGGTGATATTCCATTTCTCCCTCTCTCTTTTAAGATTTTATTTATTTGAGAGAGAGAGAAAGAGAGAGAATGAGTGGGGGGGGGTGCGGAAGGGCACAGGGCGAGAGACAAGCAGACTCCCCGCTGAGCAGGTAGCCTGACACGGGGCTCGATCTCAGGACCCCGGAATCATGACCTGAGCCAAAGGCAGACGCTTAACCATCTGTGCCACCCCGGTGCCCTTATTAATTAAAATCCTTCTGCAAAGAGCTGTCCCTTCTCATTCATACATTCAATTGCTTATATCAGGATGCACTCATGAATGTTTACTTTACTCTATGAGTTATAATCCAATACTATCATTTTGTTGCAAACTGCTCTGGCTTTGGCTATTCGGAGCCCCTACCGTTTGGCTTCTCCGTTGTTTGGACAAGCCCCATCCTTTATAGCACATTTCCTCATGTTCGGCACTACGAGCTGTCCCAGGCTCTAGATTTCTCCTGTCCCAGCCCTGGAATTTGCTGCTTCTCCAAGAAATCCTGGTTCCCCCGATGGGGAGAAAGGTGTTTAGAAACAAGGATCTGGGCTCTAGGGATGCTCATGCTTACATGGTAACTCACATGGGTTACACGTAACTTACACGGGTCCTCACGGGTGTTTCGCCTCTTTCGGTGAACACAGCAAGGGCGTCCTGGTATGTGCACCAGCCTACCCCATCCACCTTATCTCTGCACGGACTTACACGTCTGCACGTATCTACTCTCTATCCATCTGCCACTTAGAGCTGAGTTCAGACAAATACTTCCGATTCTGATCCAGCACCACAAAGCCCGTTCCAGTCTTCCTCCTTTCTAGCTGTAACTGCTCTTGGGCTGTGAGAAACTTGGCTCTCATTACCCACCACCCATTCACGTACTTGTTGAACCCAGTATACACACGAAGTCATTTCAGAATTCGTAACCCAAGCCCCTGTAAGAAACACATCTGCTAACTGGAGTATACAGAACTTTTGGGCAGTCTTTTGCCATTAGTCTTAGAGTATCCGGTCAACACACTGTTTTCAAAAATTATTTGGGTAAGGTGTTGTCTCCCCTGGTCCTTGCAATGGGTTATAGTAATCATCTGTATTATAATTAAGCTCATCTGTTACTGTTCGGAGTCCATTTTAGGTTTCTCCCACATGCTGGATAATTTGAATTGTTCATTTTTTGGGTATGTGAGGTCCTTCTTCTTCTTCTTTTTTTTTTAAGATTTTATCTATTTACTTGAGAAGACAGTGTGAGCAAGAGAGAGAGAGTGTGCGTGCACAAGCCGGAGGAGGAAGATGAGGAAGAAGCAGACTCCCCACTGAGCAGGGAGCCGGATGTGCAGCTTGATGCCAAGACCCTGGGATCATGACCTGAGCTGAAGGCAGATGCTTAACTACTGAGCCATCCAGGCGCCCTGGTACATGAGGTTCTAAGTCAGAGCTGAAAAGAGAGCCACACTCTAGAAGGACTGCACACACTGTGTCTTGTCACCCCCATCCCTATCTCTCCCTTCCTTCCACTGCTTTCCCACCAGCCCCAGTGCACACCATCCAGCAGCCACTCAGGAAAGTACTGGTGAATAATAATGAAGCCCAGTCCTCTTCTTGGAGATGAAGAGCCATCGGTTAACTATTGCTCAGCTTGATGGGAATTCTTGGGTAACATTTTAAAATTTTTTCTACTTCCTTTTCTCCTTCCTTTTTAAAATGTAGCATCTCCGAAACAATTTGGCAGCCTAGGAAATTACTTGTAAATCTCTGGAAAATTAAGTAGCACAAATATTTGCAGGAAAAAAATCATTCCGAGTAAAAGTTGTGTTTTTTTGTTTTGTCACATAGTAAGGCTCTAGCTGTTCATTTTATCTGTAATCAGGATTTGATTTTTAGACTAATAAGGAAGGAAGTCACCAGAGATGAGTCAGTGAACGTAAAGCCAGTTCTAGAAATCTGGGAAGGAAAGCAAAGAGTCTTGCAAATGTGGACGTAAGGAGGAAACTGGCATCTGAGACTTTACACTTATCCAGAGGACACTAGGATCAAAACATGAAAAAATTTAGGATTAGGGTAATGTGGATGGTGAAGTCACATGCCATGACATTTCCAAGTGAGTGATTCAATGTGTGGCCAATTCTGCAAAGAAACAGGCCATTTTATATGTAAAGACACCCCCGTCCTCCAAGACCTTGGACGACGATGCTCATACCATCTACTGACAGCAAAGCCGCGCAGACAGACTCACAGGCTTGAGGATATGGAAGAGGTTACGGGCGATCCAGAGTCAACAAGTTT
Source organism: Mellivora capensis (assembly GCA_004024625.1). Taxonomy (NCBI): domain Eukaryota; kingdom Metazoa; phylum Chordata; class Mammalia; order Carnivora; family Mustelidae; genus Mellivora; species Mellivora capensis. Next base: position 322,370 of record PISX010000207.1, read on the forward strand.
ATTTCATAAAGGGATCTGGATCGACATTCTACGCCTGTCAATATGCGGTGTATTTTGTGTCACGTCAGGGGAGCCTGGAGCCTAGTAGGGCAACAAGTCTCCAAGTCAAGACAAAACGGGGGCTGAATCCTGGCCTTCTCACTAGCCAGCTACGTGTCATTGGGCCAGGTAACCTCCCTAAGCTTCGGTTTCTTCATCTCGATAATGGGCACAGTGATACCAACCCGTGGGTGGCGTGAGCTTTGAACCTGACGTGAAAAACTCAGTAAGCGCCCACTACAAACCAAGTGCTCCCTGGGGAAGCACAGCTGTGCGGTTAATAGTGGGGACTCTGGGCTCTGCTGGAGTGCTGGCCCTGCCACTCACTGGCTGTGTGACCTTGGAAAAGTCACTGAACCTTTCTGAGCTGCTGAAGAGGGAGCAGTAACGTGGAGTGGGGATAATAATCAATAACCAACTCTGAGAGAGTGCAGGCAAACCGAGAAGGTACAAGGACCCGGTGAGCTGATTTGGACAGAGCACAGAGAACCAGGCCAGAGGAACCACACTCTAGAAGACCAGTGCGGACAGTCAGCTAGACTGATCCAGCCCGCCCGCCAGACGGACGAGGAGGCCATCGTGGAGGGGTGATCTCTCACTCAGAGTACTGGCCCCGTGCAGAGGTCTGGAAGGAGACACGCTGGCCACACCTGTCCACAGCTTCCGAGTGCTCCGAGGCTTACCCCATCTGTGTACGGCGTGTCGAGCGGTCTAACCCACAGCGGTCAAGGGCAAAGCTGAAGTCACGAGACAGCAGCTGACACACTCATAAGGAACACATTACAGCCATTCGGTTGCAGGGGAAAACCCCTTGCTCGTGTGTTATGCAAACCCTACCCTGCAGTCAGCCTGGTTCCACAGAGAACAATCTTTAGAGGTGAGAAGACGCCGAGATCTGGAGAGCGGGGGAGCTTGTTCCTTTGTAATCACTCATCCTCTGGCATATTTATTCAAATTGCATGTCTCGGATAAAGGCTATATTTCGCCTCATGAAAACAATCAATAGAAGGAAAACAAGTGGGCTGTTTTGTCTTTATTTCTAAACACGCTAATAAATTATCTACTCTCACTGTACTGACACTGTGTTTCGCAGGGAAAGAGCTCGCTATACCTTACTCCACTTAAACTCACACAGACGAGTGTGTTCCGTTAACTCCCCAGGCAAGGCTCTCTCTCTCGCTCTTTCTCCCCACGGAAGCACGGGATCCGCAGACGGGACCCCCCCAGGTTCTCCAGCAGCGGGAATGACACAGACCCATACTCTCTTATGCTTGATACTGAGATCAAGAATTTCCTAAAAACGGAAAACTTCCTTACAACCTGTATGGAGGCGGAAGGCAACCCAAACCAGCCCACGCCTGTAAGAGTGAAGAACTTACCTCCCTTGCTGTGAACACCACACACAGATCGAGTAAGACCCCGAGGCCCCACTCTGGGCGCTGGATGGAATGCATGCCCTTTTAGTCCCATAAGCCCCCCCTTCCCCTCAATGTCCCAAATCTGAAATAAACTGGGTCCCAAGGTTTTCAGGTATGGGACTGTGGACCTCTAGGAGAGCTACAGATGCTGTTCTGTTCTCTTCGGTACAGATGCCGTGTGAAAACAGCCAGTGAGAAAGGGAATTCTAGAATTTTCTCTTAAATGCCGCCTTCTTTTCAAACCAGAACTTGGGCCAAACCATCACAGTGCAGATCTCGTGATTTTAAACGGGCAATAATCACTCAGAAAAGACTTTGTCCCCAATTCTGCTTGCCCCTTAGGTGACCGCACTAGAGTTTACATCCTACAAGATTCTACAGAAAACACTCAGTGGTACATACACACAGGGACACTCATGTCCTTTTACGGGACCCACATTCTTGGGAGCTACTCTTTCTTGGAAGCTGGGCCTCTTTGGACCCTGTTAGACCCTGGTTTAATTTCCCGATCCGTTTACTCGCAAGGCACTTGGTGTGAGCAAGTTTATAGCCCCTGCGGACTCAGTTTCCCAAGCAAAAGTTGGGGAGAGCACTACCTACTGTTCAGGGCTATTGGACTGAAGCAAAATAATGCACCTGGCCCACAGAAACACAGGTTAGCTGGTTTCCACACCCTTCCCGCACTTAGCTTCCCCCTCTGGTGGAGACACTCTCTGGGGACAAGGTGTGAGGCAGAGAGCTCAGCGTTCACCTTCTCCGTGAGCAAGCTCAGACAGAGGGGTATGCATTTACCTATGACGGGTGGAAGGAAATGGATGTGTACGGAGGTTCTAGACCCAAACCCGGCACCAGAAGCTCTGAGGATAACAGGGAGTAAACTGAGCCAGGGGCATGGCAGACAGACGAGCTGTCAGGGACCAGGGGAGCTGGGGACAGAGATGTCATTTAAGGACACCTGGGCACTCATAAGGGCGTGGCCTTGCTGGTTTGGATTTGGCTGCCGAATAGAAGAGTCCAGACGTATGTGCACGGTTTTAAACCAGTAGTTCCCTCTCTTCGCTGCAAGATGCCAGGCCCACCCCAGAGAATCAACTAGAATGGCACGTTCGAAGGTCTCAAGGTGATTTCAATACTGTCGTGGAAGTCGAGGCCACTGCACGGGGAGGGACAGCAGCTGCTCCAGGTGCCTGACGTCTCCCGTCCGGGGGGACAGAGCCTCACTGATTAGGAAAGGAAAAACACACAGTGCAGGGCCCCATGATGCGAGGGGTTATCAGAAGCTCGGAGAAGAGAACAAACATTAATGTTTAACCAAGTCACAACTGCCTGGGGAGCAAACCCAAGCGCGCCCGCATTCTCACCTGGGGCTTTCCCATTCCTGGTCGTCCTTGTCTTTCTCTTCTTTGGTGTCTCCTGAATGCGGGTGTTTCTGCACAATGCGCATTCCGCCAGCTTTCACTAAAACGAAAATAGAGCGAGGTGTGATGGACCTGGCAGGGGACCAGGGGAATGACCCCGAAAGCTTTCAGTGGACCTGGAGCCACGTCCAGATAAGCTGGCAGCCACAGGGAAGAACCACAGAGGTTTCTGCTGTTGAGGGACATTCAGTAGGATGTGACAGTCGACGTGATCTTTTACTCAAGACCCACTTAGAAACCTCGTAAGGCTCCTGCTGGCTCTGTTTGTTTCTTACAAGGACTTCCTAAGAGCAGTACCAACCAAGTGGAGAAAGTGGCTGCTTGCTTTAGGTTTTCGATACAATGGGGTCCCCCTTAATCCCCGCCCTGTGCCCTTTCCTCAAACACCGATGATGCTTCTGACGGGGCGATACAGCCCCTGGGGTACGCGGGACAGTCCGCAGAGCCCACTCAGGTGGCAGCCAGGGACGTCGGTGGCAGCCCTTCCCAAACTGCGTTGGGAAGCCTCAGTGTTGGCACGTGTTAACTTTTAAACATGGCCTTAGGGACATGTAATTCACATACAATATGAGTCGCTCATTTAGGGAGTGCAGTGCTAGGGCTCTGAACGTACTCGGGGCTGTGCAACCATCACCACAACCATCACCACAATCAGTTCGAGCCCACTGCCATGAGCCCATACAGAAAGCCCATCCCCGTGACCGGTAGGTAGCTCCCCTAGCCCCTCCCCCAGTCCTGGCAACCCCTCCTCCGGGCTTGCCTGTTCTGCGTATTCATTTTTTTTTTTTTTAAGATTTTATTTATTTATTTGACAGAGAGCACAAGTAGGCAGAGACGCAGACAGAGAGAGAGGGGCGGGGGAAGCAGGCTCCCCACTGAGCAGGGAGCCCGATATGGGGCTCGATCCCAGCACCCTGGGATCATGACCAGAGCCGAAGGCAGAGGCTTAACACACTGAGCCACCCAGGCGCCCCTGTTCTGCGTATTTGACCCCCTTCTTTCACTCTGCATGTTTCCAAGGTTTACCCAGGGGGCAGCCTGGGTCAGGCCTTCAAACATTCCCTTTCATGGCACAATTACAGTCTGCTGCACAGACAGACCACATTTTATTTACCCCTTCATCTGTGGATGGACATTTAAGCTGTTTCCACCTTTTGACTATTACGCATAGGGCGGCTGTGAAGAACTTGTGTCCAAGTTTTAATGTGGATACATGGACATACACGTTCATTTCCTTAGGTACAGACCTAGGAGTGGAACAGCTGGGTTACATGGTAACTCTCTATCCTGCTGGGGAGCTGCCGAATGGCTTTCCAAAGCCACAGGATCATTTTACATTCCAACCCGTCTGAGCATTCCAATTTCTCCCCATGCTTGCCAACGTTAGCTGTTGTCCAACTTTTAAATTATGGCCACTGTAGTGGGAGTGGAATGTTATCTTACTGTGGTTTGATTTGTGTTTTCTCGATGGCTAATATGTTCATACTGCTTTGCAAGAAAACTAACCAACCACCGCCCCCCCCAAAATGGGGATTCAAGGATCTCTTAGTGTTGGAAATGCACAGTTGAACACATTATATGGGTGTCCTCAAGACATATTTCCTTGGCCTCTAGCATGCCCCGTAAGCTTTATGGGGGACACAGAGCATACCATCTTTCCCAAACTCATCTGACCCCACAACTCCCCCCACCCCAGTAATGCTGGTTATCATCCTTTACGACTTCAGTGTTCCATAGAATAGAGTTTGGAAATGCTGGCCTTGTATCAAAAAGCCAGCTTCATGTGACTGTCACCAGCATGGGCTTTGGGCTCGGTCAGCTACAAGACCTCCTCAGCTATAGGTCTCAGACCATTCTGTCCCTCAAAGCCTTGCTGCTTCATCCACAGAAAGGATGAAGAGAGCCACAAGAAAGAGCCACATCCTAAGACCTTTAAATAAGAGAAGCCATCAAAACCTTCCCCTTGATGGTATTTGGAGGCGAGGCCTTTGGAAGGTGATTAGGTCATGAGGGTAGAGCCCTCCTGAATGGGATTAGGGCCCTTGTAAAAGAGACCCCCTCCCTCCGCACCCCCCGCCCCCCCCCCCCCAGAGGCACCTTGTCCTCTCCCCCATGTAAGGACGTGGAGAAAAGACAGCTGTCTATGAACCAGGCAGTGGACCCTCACTAGGCACCAAATCTGCTGGTGCCTTGACCTTGGACTTCTACCCTCCAGAAGGATGAGAAATCTTTACAAACCACCAGTCTGTGGTACTGTGTTACAGGGACTAAGACAGAGGTGTTGGAAGCTTCTGGGCACAGGTGAGAAAGCAGAGCTGTGTGAACTGCATTCACTGGCCCCCGTGGTTCGTGGCATCCTCCCTCCTCGGGTCAGCTACCCCCCAGGTGCCCCAGCACAGCTCGGATCACACGGACCGCCAGCCAGCCCGTCAGGCCACGTCCTCTGCTGTGACAAATTGGGTTGGACCCTGCCACATTAAGGAAAGTCCAGGACGAGTCTCCATCTGATGCAAAAGGAGGGAGAAGGTGAAAAACACCCCGAGGCTCACACAGTTCGAGGTTGTCAGGTTTTCAATTTCCCAGGGAGAGTCTGCGGGCCCCTGCCTTCAGGAAGCTGATGGTGCCTACTGTGTGGCTAACGGTCCCTAGCAGCAGGCTGCTGGAAAAATCCAAGGCAGAGGACAGGTGACAAAAAGGACTCTGGAAAACCATGTATCTGTTGCCACCACTAATTCTTTTGAAGGGGACGTTCTGCTCCGGAAAGAAGGAAATATAATCCTGTTTGGTTAATTCTTCCCCAAATCTGCTTTTTATCCCATCTATTGATTTTTATTTTACATCATTTTATTTTCCATTTCTAGAGCTTTTATTTCCCTGTCAGATTCACCCCATCTTTATTTGATAGGGTCTTAGTCATTCCTCATGGTTTTAATTCTTTTCCATATTTAATCATTTTAGGCATACTTGTTTTGTAGTTGTACATTCGATTATTTTATGATTTGAGGTCCCTGGGAGTCTAATTCCACTGCTTGCTTTGGTCTGCTGAGTCTCCCTCTCATGGTGGTGACTGCAGATTATGCGCTTTCTTCGGTAAGGCTCTCTCTGCGGGGATCCTCTGGGGCCGGGAGTGTACGCAGTCTCCCTTTGGAAAGATGCTCGACATACTTTTGTCAAACCAGGAGTAGAGGCACCTGGAAATCCTTTTTATGTCCGATTTCTCAGAAGAGGACCCGAGAAACAGTATATATTTGAACCCACAGCCCACGTAAAGGGAGACCTGCTTTGACAAAGTCTTAGGGAGACTTTATCGTCCTGCCACCCAGAGCCCAGGCGGAAAGAGATCAGAGCCCCGTCATCCCACTGTGTTGCTGGGCAGAGATGCTCGGCCTCGCTCCAGAGGCTTGGCCTCTGAGTCCCCCGCTGTACCATGGGGTCTTGGGTTAAATGAGGCCAGTTGGGGCGGGCCCTAACCCAATCTACTGATGTCTTTACATGAGGAGGAAGAGAAACCAGATCACTCCCTGCCTCATGTGGGCCTGTGATCTGTGCTAACAGTACTGAATCTCAGTTTCTTCCGGTGTGGTTCCTAGGGATTTCCCTCCCTCTGGGCTCAGATGTTTTTCAAAAGGAAAGAAAACAAAAACACCATTGCAGGTGGCTTATTAAGATATTTCCGGTTGGGAAGTCAGTCAAACCTCAAGAAACAGAAATGGAAATAAAATTCTGTAGCTATGTTAAGATAATTTTCTACTCTTTTGAAAGTAAGTGTGTTTCTGGCCAAAGGAGGGGGCTGGAAGAATTGTCCCCCTACACTTTTTTTAAAAAAATTCATTTCCTCCCATCCCTCCCACCCTTAGCGCACACCCATTAAGAATTGGTTAGAGGCACTGCTATGGGCTGAGTTGTGTCCCAAAAGCTCATGGGTTGAAGCCCTCACCCTATAACCTCAGACTGTGACTGTATTTGCAGACGGAGGAGAAACTGGACCTGTGGGCACCCTGATCTTAGTCCCCCAGCCTCTAGAACTGCAGATTTCTGTGGTTTAAGCCCCCCAGCCGGTGGATTTTGTTACAGCAGCCAGAGCAGACGAATACCCTTTAAAAGAGGATGTCCAGGGGCACCTGGGTGGCTCAATTGGTTAAAGCCTCTGCCTTCGGCTCAGATCATGATCTCAGGGTCCTGGGATTGAGCCCCGCATCGGGCTCTCTGCTCAGCAGGGAGCCTGCTTCCTCCTCTCTCTCTGCCTGCCTCTCTGCCTGCTTGTGCTCTCTCTGTGTCAAATAAATAAATAAAATCTTAAAAAAAGAAGTAAAAGAGGATGTCTGAATCATCTCAACTTGGCAGACCTCAAACTTTAAAACAACTCACAGACATGCCCTGTAAAGGGGCTGAAGGGGAAAGAGCTGTGTCACTAACTACAAAGAAGACCCACGATGAAGGTCAAGGTGACATTCGAAGTAAGCCCGGAGCCCAGCCCCCGCCACTGACTACACATGTCAAGGCTCAGTCACCCCCCACATTAGTGCTTCATTTAATTCGGCTTATAAAAACAATTAACTTCATCAATCCCTCACAGTGTGTGTGGTGATTAATGCTGCAATAAAAAGTGGCAATAATAGTAATAACTCAACGCCGAGACAGGTTCATTTGAACTTGCAATACTGCCAAAATGTATGATGGCAACATATTTATCGTGATTGTTTTACCCGTCAGAGGGACTCTCGCTAGTGAAAAATACAAAGGCAGAGTTATTTCGGCAAAAATCTTTGCAGAATGACTTGCAAATGTAAGTATTTTCATGAGACATTAGAAAAAAAAAAAAAAAAGAACTCGGATTGTTGGTGTAGTGGCTGTTACTCAAAGGAGAGCTCTGAACTGAAAAGGATACCAAATGCTGGATCGAGTATTAGCAGAAATGCTCTGCAGACGACAGGGACATGGGTCCCGGAGGCAGACTCCCGGGCTCAAATCCTAGCTCTGCCCGCGTGTGTGCATGTGTGGCTATGTGTGTGTGTGTGTGTGTGTGTGCACGTGTGTATGTCTGGGCACATTGCTGGTGCCTTCTGTGCCTCTGGTGGTACAGAAGAAAGGGTGAAGAAAGGGTGACCGCGCTCTCCCCGCCAGGGGTTCACCAGGGACTAAATGAGTTCGCACATGGGCAATGCTTCCCACCAGGCCCAGCACCTGGCAAGTTCTCAACTGTTCGCTACTCTTATTAAATGGGTTTTAACAATTAGCATCTAGACTTAGACCTCCATAGTCTGTGTCCTTGGTGCTTTCATGTCCCTCTTGACAGTTTCCTCGGATATAAAACGGGGATGACAGCAAGGACCTGTGGGGACGGAGGGGAGTGAGACCCCCGTAATCTGCTTCCCCTGTGGACCTCCACTGACGTGGTCGGCTAACATCCCTAGGACTGTCGTCAGTGTATCGCTAGCCGAGTATGGAAGCTTCTGGAGAATCACAGATTCTGGATAATGCTTCGACACAGCATTGCTAGGTGCAGGCCCCTTCCTCACCGCCGGCCACATGACTCTAGGGAGCGGATCCCCAGGGGTGAAGAGGGCAGGCCACCAGGTCGGAGCTGCACAAGTAGCAAGCCCGGAGCTGGATCGGACCCTGGCAGCCTGCACCCTTCCTCACACCCTGCAGGCCTTTCCTGGCTTGGACCTTCCGGGAAATGGAGAGCATCATCGCCCCTCAGAGAAACACAGAGTGACAGCCAAGGGCAGGCTCTGGTTACTACGCCCCTCAGGAGAGGGAGAGGAGGAGTTTGACATTCAAAGCTCTCTGCACAGCAGCTTCCTGCCTCCGGGGTAAAGGGAGGGGAGGAAGCCTCCTGTGTGGTCTGCCTTTGCCAGGTAAGGAGTATTGGGGAGGCAGCTGATTTGTTCTCCTGCGGCTGGGGCATCCCCTCGGTGTCAGGGTGCCCAGCTGTAAGTTGGGTCACTGACAGCTTTCTCTGTCGCGCTCAGGAGCAGGCTGGAAAGATCCACAGCTGCAAGGGCAGGGGGACAAGCAGGCTCCCCCTAGGGCTGCTCACAACTCACCCCGGCTTCTGACCCCGAAGCACCGGCTGCAGGAGCTGTCGCATGACCGGCAGGTGTGTGCCATCCTCGTTCTTACTGGAGAAGAGCGACCGACATGGTACTGGCAGGAAAGCTCACCCGCCGACGAGGAGGAGAGATGCAAGGGTCTGAGAACTGCTCAGCGTGTGAACGAAAGAAATCAAACCAAGAAACCAAGCAGAGCTGTAGGTCAGGAGGCAACCCAGTCACGCCGGGCAGAGCCGGTGGTGGAGCAGATGACTGAGGTGGAGGGTGGCCCCCTGAGCCCCCCCCCTTGTCCGTGCCCTAGTCCCTGGAACCTAGGAATGTGCTGGGTTAGCTGGCAAGAGGGAGTTAAGATTGCTACTCAGGTGACCTTAAAATAAGGAGATTCTTCTAGAAAAGACAAAAAAAAAAAAAAAGGACTCTCTGCAGGCTGCTCCCAGAAGGAACCGCCACAAAGACACTTTGATTTCAGCCTGGTGGGACCCATCTTAGACTTCTCACCTCCTGGACGAGGAGATAGGACAGTTGTGTTATTTTAAGGCTCTAAGTTTCTTGTGCTTCGCCTACAGCAGCCACAGGAAAGCGATGCAGTGACAGATGTAGGCCACAGGTGTCCCCATAAGCCCCTGCACACAGGCCACAACAGCGGGCCTTGGCCTCTGCATCGTTCCTTGCAGGAAGGCTCCCGGGAAAGGAAACACACCTGCCCTCGTTCAGCCCAGCCCCCGAGGTTCTGGTCGTCTGTAAACAACAGTGAGCCCCACGGCCGCACTCAGCTAACTGTGACTAGTGCTTTGTACTTGGATGTGACTGTAACACGGCACTCGACACAATCGGGAGTGCTCCCTACATAAACGGAAAGACTTCCCAAGTTGGGAAGCGGAAAGCATTCCCCAAATCAGGAAAAGAATGCACGGGGCATCGTGTGGAATGGACACAGCACAGGCAGGAGGACGAAACTGAGTACGGAAGAATGAAAAATCTGAACTACGTTTTAGAAATGCTGCGTTCCACCCCGACGGGAACTTTTTGAAAAAAATGCAGTGACTAGAAGGGTCTTTTTTTTTTCTTTTTTTCTTGGCATGTCAGGAGCAAAAGCCGACTTTCCCGTACTCTGTAAGCATTAGCCAGTGACTGGACTGAGGGCACTGGGACTGTGCTTAGCAAATCTGACTGAATGGTCACTACAATAAAAGACACATTAGTTGTCCACTGCTGGCCAGAGAGTGGCCTAGACAATCTGAAAACCTTCCTGCAGGAGACGATTTAGGGAGAATTATCACCCACAACCTTTTAAATGGATCCTTAACTCAAGTTTGAATGATTAATGTAACAGAGAATTTAATGATCCTGAAATTTCTGAAAAAAGTAATCTGTTTTCCTTTTCACTTTAACTAAACACAATTGTGTTTATATTTCCACTTGACTCAGTTCTGGAAGGAACAGAAAATCTACTTTAGAAAGGGAGCCACATGTAAAATTAGTAATGCACAGAGCTACCACATATTAGACTTAGGAGAACTTTACTGACATATGGTTTTGGCTACCCTGGGAAATGGAGGGGAACGGGGCCAGCAAAATGTATTTAACAGACTTTGTCCACGTCGTCACCACAAACTCCCGAAGACAGGCAGGAATGAGTAACAGTGTGGCTCATAGTTACGTTCCCCATGCTGCTGAGGCGTCCCGGTCCTGCTATTTGATGGAACAGAACCTTGCTCGAATTCACACTTTGCTATATCTCGCTGGAATTCTCACTTTGCTAATCTGTATTTGCAGTAACGCTCATAAAACAAGCCGTCTCAGCCCATTTCTCCAAGAATGCTTTGTAGTGGAGAGCAGTGGAGGGGTCTCAAGTCATTAAGACACCATGACTTATACTGAGAGCCCCATGACAGTGCCCTGAGGGGTGAGGGAGAGCCTCCGGCCCCTTTAGCTCAAGCTGGTACTCAAGGTGGTGGCCCCAGGCCATGCAGGGAGTTACTCAGTTTCCCTCCGCCTCTCCCATGAAGACAGGAGGCCCACATGTTACTAGACTTTTGTTTTTCTCTGGTTAATCTGCCATGAGTCTAGAAGGGTAGAGGAAAACACCAGCCCACTGCAACACCCAGCACCCGTTAGTTACTACTTCCACCACTAAAATGCTACCTGAACTGGCCGAGAGCCCCTTGCATCATTAGTACACGCTGGAGAGGGCTCAGAAGTAGAGGGATGGCGCAGATCCCGCAGGCTCTGGGGGATGTGAGAGACACTGAGTTCAGAGTATGCCTGTCCCTCTCCCCCTGCCCCGTGCGTGTGCATGCTTTCTTTCAAATAAATAAAATCTTGAAAAAAAAAAAAAAAAAAAGACTCAGCCCAGAAGCAAGGAGAAGAGAGGCAAATAGGTGGAGGTTAGGTGTGATAATAAGGCAATGGGATGCTGTGGGAATGCACAGGAGGGCACCTGGCTCAGATAGCAGGAAAGGCGAAAACATCAAAGGGCATGAAGCCGGTTATGAGAGAGCACTTTATTGTTTCCAATTGAGGATTTAAGCACAAGTCTTTGTTGCCCAACTTAAGCACGTAATGAAAGGGTTCCCAAAGTTTTAAAAGCTGTTATTTTGATTTATGAACTCTGCTCTTGGCTACCTTTAAAAGATTCTTCTTTATTATAGTGGGCTGTCATTTTTTGGGTTATTTTTTAATAACATCTACTCCGCAGAACTGCCTCTTTGCGGGCCATGCCAGAGCCGGCACAGACTCCCTCAGCTTTCCTGCTGGAGCCTCCATGAAACAGGGAAATGCACTGAGGGGCACTGCTGGGAAGCAAAATGCTTCAAGCAGCAAAGGGGCCTTTTTCTAACCTGTACCCCTGGGCCAGGATGCCAGGCCCTTCCTCCAACTCTGGCCAAGAGTGACTGGTCTTGGAAAATGTAGGATAACAGAGACAGATCCCTATGGAGCATCTGTTAGACTGGGGCCCCAAAGGCTAAGGGGCCTGTACTGAAGTCACTTGAGGAGTTTACCTGTGGGATTAAATGCCCTTTTGGGGCTGGTCCTGGTTGATGGAAGGAACGGAGCTGAAGAAGTGGCAAAGGCAGGCCTGTCCTGAGCCTTTCCCAGAGGAAGGTTAGCTGGGCCAAAGCTCCCGTTTGAAGGAATAGCAAAACTGAGCCTTAGCGAAGAGATGGGCCTCAAAACTTAGAACCCAAGTTCACTGCTCACCAGCACAAGTAAGCTGGTTCCTTGACCCTCAGGGCATAAGGAAGCTATTTAATTTGTAATTCACAAAGCCTAGCCGTTACAATTTAAAGACAGTCAGAGTCCTTTATCAAGTCTCTCCCAGGGAGTTAACATGTACAGTTTATATCTCTGATCTTAAAAATCTCATCTGGACATCCATCGCACATGGGCGTGTCTCTCCATGCAATTTAATTACGGCGACTTTGATTTGGTATCGCTCCAACAGACAACAGCCAGGGACAGGGGGAGTCCTGGGCAGACTCCTGCCACGTAGCCCAAGGCCGTGGAGTGTGACTAGAGGTGTTTCCTCCCGCGGGACGGCCCAGGTCAGCGGGCAGCCGGGTGTGGATCCATAGCAGTAGAACTAAAGGTCAGAGTTCTCTTTAAAAGAAACCCCTGAGCTTCTCTCTCCCTTTTTTCTAACTAAAGCCATGCAAAGGGCCCCAGAGCTTATTCTCCAACACGGCAGAGCTGTCTTCGGAAATCCCAGGCCCTGTCACCCCTTGCACACCAGCCAGCCATTCTTCTTCCCCGGGCCACTCACTCTTGTGGACCGTCTCCTTCACGGGGGGAAAATACTACCGGTTCTGGAATGCAACTAATTTAAAAGCTGCTTTGTTGTCCCTGTTGAGGCAGAGTTAGTGCCTACGGTGGGGAGGGTGGGGGGAGATCGGGCCCTCCTGGGCAACGAGAAGGGGCACAGACGGCCCCCAAAGCAGCCGTGTTTCCGCAGGGCTTCGGTTGCTGGAAGACTGACTCACACTAACTGTGCCATTAGGACCCTGGGAAGAAGCCCACGCACGGAGCGGCTCGAGTTTCTGCGACGGGTGACTGCTTGCCCACCAGGGTCCTTCCCTAGGGATGGGCTGTCCCTCCAAAGGAGCGGAGAAGCCGACGTCAGCCGCGCTCCTACACAGTGAAAGAAGGAAGGGGAACTGCGCTCAGAAAGGAGGCGGCCCGAACAGAAAGCCCGCTTAGACTCGGGTGTATTTTTGTTTTTCGGAAAAATGGCTCTTTCCTGCATGTAACTTCCCTGGCTCGGAAGTTTAGGACTTGAAGGGGGGGAGAAAAAAAAAGCTCACGGAAAAAACCCTTAAGAGAGAGCCGAATGCGAAAGAAAGTCAAGCGAGGGGGAACGTCGTAGCGAGTGATTAATGATAAAAATTTTTCCGCTCCTCCGGGCCTTCTGTCGGTACGAAATGCCGCCAGCCTACAATCCATCATCACCACGACCCCGAAAACACGGCCTCTCGCTCCCGCAGCCGTCCGCACCACCACGGTGCGCGCGGGGCGCAAACTTCTAGGGAAGCTGGGCACGCGGGCTTCTTCTCGTCGTCCCACCTGCACCTCGCGCAGGCTTGCGAGGCTGCGGACCCTGCGCGCCCGAGCTGGTCCGCAGAGCCCCCGAGCGGCCCCCAGCGCCCGCCAACCCGCTCCCCGGCGCCCCCTCCGCGCCCCTCGCCCGCGGGTTCGAGCCCGCCCTCGCGCCCCGCGGCTGGACAGAAAGTGGGAACAGTCAGTACCGGCGGGCGGGTGTCCGGCTTTCGTCTCTAGCTTCCCCTCGGGAGGCGAAGACATGATGCGACCGCGTGTCCGAGGGGCTGGGACGGCGACGACGGAGACAGCGGGCCAGCGGGCGGGCGAGAAGAGCGCGCGAGCGGGAGCGCCGGACAGCCAGGGAGGCGCGCGCGGGAGGCGACGGGGCCGCGCGCGGAGGCGGTGACTGCGGCCGCCGGGAGGGGGCGCGGCCGGCGCGCGCCGACGTGGCGCGTCCCGCCCACCCGCGGCTGCGCGTTGTCGTCACTGCGCCTGGCCCCGCCCCGCCGGCTCTCGGCGCTTGGAGTGTGCTGAGCGTGCGCAGTGAGCAGCGCCACGTTGGAAGCGGTGGCCCCGGGCACGGGAGGAAGAAGGAGGGCGAGGGTTGTGTGTTTGTGGTGAAGGAGGCGGGGCTGGAGCTGGCAAGGGTTGCCGGCGGGGGTTGAAATGGCCCAGCAGGAGGGTGGCACCTTCCCGAGCCGCGGTCTACCAGCCCGCCTGCTGGACCGTGTCGGCGGTGGGGCGCCCTCGGGGGCAGGGGTAGGTGACCTGGGGACCGGCCGATCTGCCAGATGCCGTCGTCCAGCTCACGCTTGGAGCGACTAATCATGTGCGGAAATGAGACCCCAGGTGGGACCGGCCAGGAGTCTCAAGATTGCAGGGATTTGTTAAAAGACGCTGCAAATGGGACCGCCCCCCCCCTCCCCGCGAGAAAGAGCTCTGTGAAGCCAGGGACCTGCACAGAGTTCTTGGACTGTCGCGACCGTGCCTCCTGGCTGCTGTCGTCTTGTTGCGATGGATCTCTTGATTCTGTCCAGAGCTGATCCCTCGCTCTCCTGTCCTGGTTCACATCCTTCCCGCCTTCTCAAGTGCTTTGCAATGAACAGATCTCCCCTCCCGCACCATCAGTCCCGCCTTGCTAAGTTAGCGTTCAGACATGCCCAGTGTCTTTAGAGAAGGAAACACCACCATCTCTCTTGTCTCTACATCTACTTTTGACGATACACCTGATCAAAGAGGTTGAGCACCTCACCCCCTCTTATCCCTCAGCCCAATCCGTCTGGGGATCCCCCAGCTGCCCAGAGGCTGCCGCCAAAGAGGGACGTTTCTTTTTTCCGGGTTATTTATGACCTCCATGCTGCCTAGTCCAGTGGCCGCTCTTTCACTCTCATCCTTCTTGGCCTCTCCGCAGCACTTGACCTAGACGACCCTCCACCTCCTTAGCTTTAGGGATGCCGCATCCCTTCCTTGACGTTCAGTGTTCTGGCTGGAGGTTGGCTGCTAACTCTGTGGGGTGTGTTGGCTTCTCTTCATCTAGAAGAGTCATAACCCAAGTCATGAAGTTATGACCCAAGTCATAAACACTTGGGGATTCTAAGGCTCAGCACCAGCCTTCTCTGGATTTGGCTTCAGTGGTCCCTTGCAGGCCCATGGGTATGACTGTCATCCATACGCTTATGAATACCAAATCTGCAAACCCATTGCTTTACCCTTGCGCCTTCACTAAGCTTCAGACTGCCTCCCTGACCTCTGGATGTCTAACGCAGCACTGCCCTGCTCTGCATCACAGCACGCATAGAAGTGCACATTCTGCCCCGGGCTTTCTCCCCACGTTTCAACAGCATTAATAGCAAGACAGCTGTCGGCCAGACGACAGTCATGATATACTTGTCAGTCCCTTACATTCATTCACGTCAAAACTCACAGACAGGTGTCAGCAGCTTAGAAGAAAATCTGAAATAAATAGCGGAGCACTCTATTTAAGACATGCTGCATCACTAACACACTTAGTGGAACAGAGTGAGGAAATCCACGGATGCTACTGATTTGGATTCTGAATGGAAAGCCCCTTTAAGGATACCTAAGCAATTACTTGTGTGAATATTTTCTTTTTTATGTATGTAATGAGTGCTATATTGTTTAAAACTCATGTTTTAATAAGTCTAAAAGAACCATTTCTAAGAAGTATACCATTTCTAGGTTTGAAACATTCTGTTACAATTAATTGGCAGCATTTTGGCCTTTATTGATATATAAAGTTGCACGTTGAGAGTGATGACATTTTCTCTCCTGTGACATGTGGCCTTCTTAGGGAATACTTGGGTAAAAGAAGGAGCCTTCTGAGGAGAGAGTCAAGCTACCCGTGGGCCTTGCTGGTCCCACTGGGCTGCCCTGAGGCCTCAGAGGATCCATATCTTTGCCTAAGGCCTGTTCTGGGTCTACACTGATTGGAACACTCTGGTATAATCATCAGGTCTAGTTTTACTTCTTCAAAGCAGAATTTCTGATTCACCCTCCTACCGCATAATACTTTCTCACCTAGAATAGCATCCAAACTACAGTGTGGGGTAACTCCCTAATCAATAGCATTGCTATTGAAGAAGGTGTGGTTGTGTAAGCAACTTGCCTTGGGAAAACCACCCATGCTTCCCAGCCTCCCTTGCAGCTGGGGATTGGGGGCAAATTCTGCCACTGGAATGTAAGTGAGAGTTTGTTGGGAGATTTCTGGCAAAATTTTGCATGCTTGAGGGGCACCTGGGTGGTTCAGTTGGTTGAGTGTCTAACTCTTGATTTTGGCTCAGGTCACAATCTCAGGGTCTTGGGATCGAGCCCTGGGTCAGACTATGCACTCAGCAAAAAGTCTACTTGAGATTCTCTCTCTCTCTCTGGCCCCCCTTAAAACAAATCAAATCTTTAAAAAATTTTTTTGTGCATGCTTGATATGCACACTACCCTTCCTCTCATTGACTTCACTGTTCATATTGCCTTGAACTGAGACAGAACGTGGAAGGCAGAGGAATCACATTGCAAGCAGGAGGCAAGTAAAGTTCTGCATGCCAAATGATGATCAGAGGCATGTGGCATGTGGGATGTGAGGTCCCATGGAGGCTTTGCAGAGCAATGGACCCCACTTCTAGACTATTCTGTTGTGTGGAAAACAAACCTCTATTAGATCAAGACTCCTTGGTTGGTCTCTTTAGATGTAGCCAAATGCAGCCCCCAACACATATGGTCTCCCAGGCCCTGCATGATGGGGGCCATGCCCGCCTCTAGGAGCTCGTGTCTCTTGCCTCCTGTCTCTGGCCACCCGGCCTTTCTGATACTCCTTTAGTGTGCCAAGCCAATACTTTCCTCTGGGGTCTTACCATTAGCTGTTCCCTCCACCAGGAACCACCTCTCCCAGATCCTTGCACAACTCGCTCCTTCTTATTTGCAGTCAGCTTTTCTGTAGGGCCTACCCTGCCCACCAGATCTGAAGAAGCCAGCCCAGGTACTCGACTCTCAACCCTTGTGTTCACAGCACTTTGTCCTCATCCAGAATTCCTCTTCCATCTTCTGGGCATTAGGTCTCTGTCTCTTCTGACTATAACACCAGTTGAGCATCAGCCCCATGACGGGAGAGACCTTGTCCACTTTGCCCACTGCATGGGCAGCATCTAAAACCAAAAAGCATTCAGTGTGTGTTCTCCCCCATAATTCCAGAGCCTGGATATGTTTAATTTCTCACAGCTGTTACCAAAATGAAGAGCAGCAAATTAGGATTATGCAGAGAATGAAAATATACCTAATATGTAGGGTACCATCACTACAGATGGCCACATATCCTTTCTAACATTTGCTTCCACCCTGCACATGTTTGTGAATGCACGTGTATATGTGCATGTGTATGTGTACGTGCGGGTGTGTCAAGCCTCACCACTCCCAGATGCTGAGGAAAAATGCCAGGTGACACTCAAGGGAAGGTTCCCCTGTCACCATGCGCACCCAGGTATTATTTGAATTGCCAAGTGATTAACCTTATTGAAGCTCACTCTAATTCTGAGAGCAAGACAGTTTCACTTATTTTACCAAGAAAAAGAGAAGTAAACAAAAGGGAGAAGAAAGGATTGTTGGGTTGATATGGGACACAACACTTGAGTGTGTGCTGGGACCAGAAGCTGGCTTTTCAAAGCCCCAATCCCATTTTCTCCCACTGTTGGCTGCCTTCTAAATAGAGTATTGGAGCTGTTTCCCCTTCTTCTTTAAGTAGACTTGTCAGATCCCAGATGGTGCTGAAAAAAAATGGTGCTGAATGTGAGATACTTCTGAATGTGAATACTTAAGCACTGGGAAAAGTATTCAAGGGAGGAACAGAAAGTGCACATCCTCTCCTCCATGTATGTATGTCGTACTCTGGGCCACAGCACTGAAACTCTCTGAGCCTGTCTCCTCATCTGCAGGATACATCAGAGATGTGAACTCTCATGTCCCCATTTCCTGATGTGAATTCAGGATTAAGTGCTGCCTACAAGCTGCACCTCTCTTTGTGGTCACATTAAGTGCCCACAAGATCCCGAGACCCAAGGGCTTCTCTGTCCTCACTGATAGAGAAACCCAGCCTGTGAAAGGCCAAGCACAGGGACCCATGGCGGGTGTGGGGAGACCCGAGAGAACCCTGTGCTTGTCGCCATCCTGCGCTGTAAAGCGTAACATACTGCCACATGTAGTGTTACTACTGTGAAGGGAGTTTTCATTAGCACTCAGGAAATACATGAATTGTCCTGGGGAGTATTGAAAGAACCCCACCTATCAATCAGTTTGATGAATGTTTCTTCCTTATTCCAGACTGGCCCATAAGTTCTGTCTTCTTGTGGTCTTTGTCTGACGGATGAGGATTTTTATGACTCACTACACAGATTTTCTCTTCTGTTGTTGATTTTGCTCAGAAAGGGAGTGCAGTCTTCTTGACTTTGTAACATCCAAGAGATTTCTTATTATATTATGGAGGGTTTAAAAAAAAGATTTTATTTATGTATTTGTCAGAGAGAGAGAGATCACAAGTAGGCAGAGAGGAAGGCAGACAGAGAGGGGGAGGCAGGCTCCCTGATGAGCAGAGAGCCCGATGTGGGGCTTGATCCCAGGACCCTGAGATGGTGACCTAAGCCGAAGGCAGAGGCTTAAACCACTGAGCCACCCAGGTGCCCCTATTATGGAGGTTTTACAGAATATTAGTTTAAAGATAATTTATGTGACACCCACACATACATGTACAGTACTTGAGGAGAATATGCATGTCCTAGAGACAAATAAAAATAATAGAAAATCATGTGTCACTCACACACACACACACACACACACAGGGGAATCCTTTGGGATTTTATTGGGCTTTGACTTGTCAGTCAGTCACAGGATAATCTAGAAGCATTTTGGGGCATTTTTCAAAAGTAATTCAATAGCCAATAAAGGGCATGGAGGTCAATTTTGGTCACATGGGAGGTTACCCTTTCGCTAAGGATATTTGGAGGAAAAATAACCAGCCTGAATCTTGGCAACATATTCTTCTTATCTGTATTTGGAAGCGAGAGATAGAAAAGACAAAAAGATGAGAAGGCTACGGCCATGAATGCTGATTTCCCATGGAACACAGATGCTGTAGGAGCTGTTTATGAGAAATGTGTTTTAGCAGAGAGACATGGGGCAGGGGCAGGGATAATTTCGTTTCTGGCTCTTTCGTGGAGTCATGATTGGACCTTGTGCAAAGCTACTTCCACATTCTGGGATTATCGTTCCAAAGTGGAGGCAATAATACGAATCTTACTTGGGGATTCAAATAGTTATTCAATATTAGTCTTAGCATTTATCACCTTATATAAAATTCTTACAAGGGTATATGAATTTCTCTACATATAAAAAAATAAACATGACAAAGACGTCAAGAATGAAGAGGCTTTCAGCAAGAAAAAAAATCATCTCAAGGGAGTCTGAAATTGAAGATGGACATATATTGCTTAGTTTTCTTTCTCTCTTTCTCTTTCTTTCTTTCTTTCTTTTTTTCTTTTTCTTAATCTATCCAGGATTCAGTGGTACTAGGACATTATTTTACCCTTTTCCCATTAAAAAAATTCAGAAATTTCTTCAAGGGTGAGTATGTCATTTGTAGAAAGCTAAAGGGAAAGACAAACAGGACGTTGAGGGGCTGCTTCTGCCTTTCAGCCATGAGCCTCTGCTCAGACTTTCCACGTGGGATCAGCCTGGGAAGGGGACTCTGTGGGTGATGAAGGTTTGAGACCCAGCCTGATCACACCGATGTTTGACACTGGGGAAATGCCATCCTCTCTGAGTCTTGATGCCTCCCTCCTCTTAAAAAATGGGAGTAATAATGCACCCTTCCAGAAGTTTTACAAGAAGTGTATACAACAGCATGTTGAAGTTGCTGGATAAACTCTAAGGAACTAAATACAAGTCTACCCAAAGCACCCTACTTGTTAGAGATTTTAGAGAAACGGCAAAACACATGACAGAACATGATGAATATTCAAGGTATACATACGCAAGACAGAACATGATGGGAGAAATATTCTGGAACAATACGAGATTCCTACTTGTTTGTGGATGGGTAGGAATGGTGGTAACAAACTGGTTTCAAGGGATAGGGAACATGGAGTTGATCTTGGAAGGTTGAGCAGAATGCCTTTCCAGGGGGCAGGAGGCAGAAGGAGGACATACCATATGGAGGAAGAACAGAGGAGAAGCTTGGCGGTGGGAGACAGTGGTCCATGTGCCCAAAACAGTGATTCCTCCGGTCTGACTTGAGGGCGGGATGGGCATGGAAAGGTAATGGAAGACCAAGAGGTCCCGGATTAAGGTCTGGCTGAAGAAAAGACAGTGGAATTCTCAACTCTGTTTCTTGCATTCAGTCTCCTGCAGTATCACATCTTGTAGCCTCTGGAATGCTTCCTTGTACATTCAAGAGGGAATGAAATTGCAAAAAAGCATAAAGCATTTCAGTATCATAAAAAACAAAACAAAACAAAACAACAACAACAACAACAACAACAACAAAAACCAGTTTTGACCTCACAGTTCCTCTGAATGGGTATAGGGAGCCTCCAGAGGTCCCTGGTCCATATTTTGAAGTTTGCTGTTTGAAATCATTGTTTAGACACATATTGATTTAAGAGTAAGGATAAAAAAGCATTTGGGTTAAAAAGAAAAGCCAACCACCACTCTGTCGTTAGTGGGGACGTCAGCCCTACAATAGGCTTGGACTGCAATGCCATCTGGCATCCCCCAGGGGTGGTCCGGATCAGCAGGTGGACATTCAGGGCTTCCCTCTTCTGGGCTGATGCGCAGGTGCTGGGCCAGCCAGGTCAGATGGGAAGGTGGGGGGATCGGCTTCCTGAATGACAGACGGAGCTCCCACTGTCTGGGCTTCTCTGCTTACCGCAGCTGTTTCCAGATCCACAAAGCCAGCTTGCTGTGCCGCTTGCCTTCAAAAAGGCACTTTGAGCAATCTTAGAACGTTGATAGTCTTATAGACACGAGTTTTCAAAAAAGCTGTTTTCACTGTCTTTTCAAAGGATGGAGACAGATAACATTGTACCAGTATGATGTTGATTTGATACATTTATATATTCCAATATGATCACCATCTTAGCATTAGCTAACATCTCTATAAGGTCACATAATTATCCTTTTTTTGTGTGCAGTGGGAACACTTAAGACCCAGTCTCTTAGCAACATGAGATTTACAATGTAATATTATTCACTATAATCGCGGTGCTATGCATTAGCTCTCCAGAATGTATTTGTCTACTAGTTGCAAGTTTATACTCCTAAACATCTCCCCACTTCCTCCAACCCCCAGCTCCTGGTAACCACCAATCTACTCTCTGTTTCTCTGATTCAGTTCTTTTAGGTTCCACATATAAGTGATATCACACAGTGTTTGTCTTTGGACGATTTATCTCCCATAGCATAATGCCCTCAAGAACCATCCCATTCACAATAACATCCCAAACAATAAAAGACTCTGGAGCAAATCTAACTAAGGAAGTGAAAGCTCTGTACAATGAAAACTACAAGACTTTGACTAAAGAAATTAAAGACACAGGGATGTCTGGGTGGCTCAGTTGGTTAAGCGTCTGCCTTCAGCTCAGGTTGTGATTCCAGGGTTCTGGGATCGAGCCCCCCAATCAGGCTCCCTGCTTGGTGGGGAGCCTGCTTCTCTCTCTCCTGCTCCCCCTGCTTGTGCCTGCTCTGTCAAATAAATAAATAAAATCTTTAAAAAAAAGAAATTAAGGACACAAACAAATGAAAAGATAGCCCATATTCATAGATTGGAAGAATTTCTATAGTCGAAATGTCCCCCAGCATCCACCCACAATCCAGAGCTATCTATAGATTGAGTGCAATCCCTGTCAAAATTCAAATGGCATTTCTCGCAGGAACAGAAAAAACAACTGACAGGTTTTTAAGTGAGGGATGGCAAACGATCTCAAGAGCCTAGTGGCCATTTCTTTCCCTTCAAAGCTGCGTGTTGTGACTTACCTCAGCAGGCGTAGATGTTTTGACTACTACATAGTAGATGGGGGACTTTCATGGGAGAACCACTTTTTATGAACACATTTAAAAAAAATAAAATTAGGGGCAGCCTAATTTTGCTTAACAGTCGCTCAGCTATTAAGCGTCTGCCTTTGGCTCAGGTCATGATCCCAGGGTCTTTGGATCCAGCCCCGCATTGGGCTCCCTGCTCGGTGGGAAGCCTGCTTCTCCCTCTCCCCCTCCCCCCTCCCATGTATGTTCCCTCTCTTGTTGTCTCTCTCTCTCTGTCAAATAAATAGATAAATAAAATCTCTAAAATAAATAAATAAATAAAATTAATATACTTTAGAAAGCCTAAATGACAGAGCAGTGTCCAAAGGAGAAAGCATGTCACCACTTCTCAATAATCCTGTCAGCCTTTGAGTGTGCCACATCTGACATCTGGCTTCCAGAAAAAAATAGATCAGGTTTCTTCTGAACTCCCTCATTAGGTGCACTGTCCCTCAATTTATGTTTGTCTAATGCTTCCCTCATTGTTAAATAGGGGTTATGGGTTTTTAGAAGGAACACCGTAGAAGTGAGGTGCCATTTTTGTCACATAATTTCAAAGGCACGTGTAATCAATATGACTTACCACAGCTGATGTTAACCTGGATTACCTTGTGGATAGAAAGGGCTTTAAGTATGGTTATTTTATGGTTTTAAGTTAATTTATTGGTGATTTCAGCTCTTAGGAATCAGTGTGAACAGGGGCTAAGTTTTTTGCGTCGTAACCTTCAAGTGATGAGCCTGTATCAATAAACAAATGCATGTCTGTGATTCTGGAAGATACCTTTGGCCGCTTCTCTCTCTCTCTCTCTCTCACTTGCTCACTAGTGAGAGGGAATGAGTTTTATTTTCTCTCACTTTTCTGAAGTTAAAGATGGCAGATAATTTCCCTAACACTCTTAAAGCCAATTTCCCTGCTGAAATTACCTGGGTTTCTTTTTAAGCCATCTTTCTCCTCAGTGAAATGATTTAAGAAAATCGATCAATTCTTTCATTCAGGCTCCCGTGTCTGTGTGTGACTTCGCAGGCTGTAAATCAGGATTTTGGTGGGCGTCCTGCTTCTCCTCCCATGTTTTCAGAAAAGCCAGTTCTGCTCCTGCTCAATTTTTAGGAAAAGCTCTGAGCTTGGGAAATACAACTGCGATTAATCCAGATAAGGACGAATCTCGAGTCCATCCTTCTGGCTTGGAGGGACCCTCTGGGGCACCATTCAGACCTTTTTACTGACATAAATTAACAAACTGCCTTTGACCATGGAAAAGATAAAAGAAAATACACAAGTTTCCGCTGTAGCTTGGTTAAGACTTACAGCATAACTACTCATCCTCTTAACAGAGCCACGTGTGTTTGGGTACAGAAACGCTGCATTTGGGCTATTCCTTGAGGGTCCCTGGAAAGGGTGAAGCGTAATGTGACATCACATCCATGAAGAGCAGAGAGTAACACGCTGGACTGGGTTTGGGTGCGTTTGGCTTATTTTTTGCTCCTCGTCAGCTGAGGATATGATTGTCCCTTCCTCCCCTCGGCTCTCCCCTCCTCTCTTCGGGGAAACCTAGTCTGAATAGTTACTGGAACATTTGTGGAATATGGTGGAGCTCATGGGATTACGGAGAGGGTGCCAGTGGCTTCAGGAAGGAGGCACAGCAGGGGAGCTCCAGACCCATCGAGGGCTGATCTTCTCTTTGGCCTGCTGTTGGAGGACGACTCCATGTGAGGGTGCATTTTATGTGTTGACTTGGCGAGGCCACCGTACCCAGATATTTGGTCAAACATGATTTTAGATGTTTCTGTGAAAGTGGTTTTTCATTTTATTTTATCTTTTTAAAAAGATTTTATTTATTTGAGAGAGAGAGCAGAGAGAGAGAGAGAGAGAGCGCACAGGAGTGGGGGTGGGGAGAAGGGCAGAGCTAGAGGGAGAAGCAGACTCCCTAATGAGCAGGAAGCCCAACATGGGGCTCGATCCTAGGACTCCAATATCATGACCTGAGCTGAAGGCAGACGGTTAACCAACTGACCCAGGCAGGATCTCCTGAAGGTGTTTTTTAGAGGAGACTAACATTTAACTCAGTAAACTGTGAGTAAAGCAGATCACCCTCCATGATATGGGTGGGCCTCATCCAACTAGTTGAAGGCTTTAATAGAAAAAAGACTGGCCTCCCAGGAGGAAGAGATAATTTTGGCAACAGACCACCTTGCAACTCAAACTGCAAGTCATCCCTGGGTCTCTAGCCTGCTGGTCTATCCTGCAGATTTTGCACGTGCCAGTTCCTTAAAATAAATCTCTGCCTCTCTGTCTTTCTGTTTCTCTCCGTCTCGATCTATCGTCTATCTATCTATCCATCTATCTATCACCTATCTATGGAGAGACAGTGAGACCTCCTACTAGTTCTGTTTCTCTGGAGAACCTTGACTCATACCCTGAGCTACAACTGTTTTATTCTCCATCTCCATTTGAGATCTGGTTCAGAGAACAAGAAACATCCTTAGGTCTCAAGCTACTTTAATTCAGGTGCTATGTTTTCAAAGACCTTCCCCAGTGTTGTTAAATAAGGTGAAGGGGATAGAGCATTTCCAATGTAGCGAGCTAAATGAGGAGCCCTGTTAACTGACTAACCAGGCTGAGAAGAACTTAAATAGCATTAGGTTTGATTATGCCTTGCTACCTCTTGTAAAATGTTACTGATCCTCTCTGACAGGTTTTTCCTAGAACTTGATGTCAAGAGATAGGAACACTCCCGTTTTCCATTGTTTATTCATTGTGACTGTAACCCTTTAGCCCCGTGCCTTCCATAACAGCAAGAATTGCATCAGGTTCTAAAGCTACCGCTTGCTGGGTATAGCATTATTACGCCTACTGTTAGTGACTCAAGCTGCAAAATGACCTCACTGGCCTTGTATCAGTTTAACCAACCACCATAGAATATATGTATCTTACATAAAATCTCTTGCTTGTCAGAAGATTCTCAGACCCTGGGGTCTAGTGTTTCTTCCTTGCACACTTAAGAATTGCACATAAATTCAAAGCACTGCCTCTAATGGATTCTTTACACAACAAGAAGTCTCACTCTCCATCCCTTTCTCCCCACCCTCTCCCCTTATTTTTACCTTGCTGTTTACCTCTGATACTAAAGTCTGTCCCATCTCATCAAACCTAACGTTCACTGCAGGCTCTATCCATCAACTTCCCTAGGCTCTCTGTTTTTTTGTTTTTTAAATTTTATTTATTTATTTGACATACAGAGATCACAAGTAGGCAGAGAGGCAGGCAGGGAGAGAGAGGAGGAAGCAGGCTCTCCGCGGAGCAGAGAGCCTGATGTGGGGCTCGATTCCAGGACCCTGGGATCATGACCTGAGCCGAAAGCCGAGGCTTTAACCCACTGAGCCACCCAGGCACCTCTAGGCTCTCTGTTTTTATCCCAGTCTCCCTGGGCTTCATTTCCAACTTCTCTAACTTTTACTGAGGTGGCTGGAGAACTGAGTGTTCCTTGAGACTCTAGGGAGAAAGCTGGGTCTGCTGAGGTAGCTGAGAGACAGAAAGGAGCCCTGTCCTTATCATCAACTCATGTGTTGATCCTGGGAGACACATCCTTCCTAGGGTCCCTGTCCTGTTCCTACCATCCCAGGGGAAGCACGGTTGGCTACCAGGCTCTGAGGGTCAATCTAGAAATCTCAAGACTAGGAAGTGATTTATCGCTTTTATAGACTTTATTTCACTCCTTTGGCTTATTTTTTGGGATTTTGGGATTAAGGAGAGGGTGCCAGTGGCTTCAGGAAGGAGGCACAGCAGGGGAGCTCCAGACCCACCGAGGGTGACCTCTTAAAAAAAAACACACAACTATTTTTTTTTAAGATTTTATTTATTTATCTGACACAGAGAAAGAGATCACAAGTAGGCAAAGAGACAGGCAGAGAGAGAAAGAGAGAGGGAAGCAGGCTCCCCGCTGAGCAAAGAGCCCAATGCAGGGCTCGATCCCAGGACCCTGAGATCATGACCTGAGCCGAAGGCAGAGGCTTAACCCACTGAACCACCCAGGCACCCCTCAACAACCATTTTGGAGGACCTACCCGATATCAGGTGCTTTTCTAGAAATTGGAGATAAGGTCTCCGCTTTCTCAGAGCTTACACTGTAGTCTGTTAGAGGCTGAAATTGTGCATAGCGACAAGCAGCAGAGGTAGGCTTCCATGTGTCCTCTAAAACAGGCTGAAATACCAAACAACTCTCCAGTTTCTGAAGCTTTGCAATGTCAATATCCTGGGCTGTTTCTTTCTTTTTTTTTTTTTAAATTTTATTTTTTTATTTCTTTTCAGCGTAACAGAGTTCATAGTTTTACACCACACCCAGTGCTCCATGCAATGCGTGCCC
>PISX010000208.1:0-83106 GCA_004024625.1 Mellivora capensis
ACTTCCCAATGCGTCTCCTCTGGTGGCTCCCTCCCCCTTTTGTTTATCTTCCGATACCAGTCCGGTGTTCCCGCTCCGCTTTACCTGCCCACTGGCGTCTTCTGCCCCCGTAGAGATCCTGACGAGTAGAATTTTGATCTCAGGCTGATTTCATGAGTGATTGGAGTTCCTTGGTAGGTAATCAGCTCACTTTAGGGGAACAGGTTGAACCAGAGCCTCCTCCTAGTTCCCCGCCATCTTGTCTCTCTCCAAAGTCTATTTTTATTGCAATGCCCAAAATAGAAGTATCCCAGACACAGCCTAGCCAGCAGAATATAGGTACTTCTTTTAGTGTTCCCATGTTTGCCCGGCAGATTTTAGTATCTGTGTCACACTTCAGTTCGTATACTTTAGTTGCAATTGTTCTTGAATGGCTCTATATTATTGGTTACCAGGAAACTAAGTATTGGGGTAGACCAAACAGATTTAAAGACCTACTCCTGAAAGTATATCCCTAAGCTCCGCTAACTCTCTGTTCTACAAACTTCCACCATAAACCTAATGATAAGATAAAAGAGATACAATAAAAGAATGCCTTCATGATTACCATGAAGAAGAAACACTCAAACATACATTTTTGGCGTGTTTTACTTCTCAGACCAGACTCCTGCTGGTGACAGCATCACACAGCAAGGAAGCGTAAGCAGGGTCTATGTGCATCTCTCTGAACTGGAAGTTGGAAAGCCAAAGAGAGCATGGCCTGCGTGGCAATATAATAAAGCAAACAGTGGTGTTCTTGGCGGTAAAAGGTTATTGATAATTTTCCTAGGGTGTGTTTAGGCAAGGGAGGTAGAGGTGAAATTCTGTTTTGGCAGCAGAAGTTTCTGCAGCAATAATAGAATCTTCTGCAGACATAGCAAATAGGGTCACAACACTTAGAGAAATGCCATTGGTAACTCTAGACAGATGGTTTTTGGTTGTTGTTGTTGTTTTAAGATTTTATTTATTTATTTGACATACAGAGATCACAAGTAGGCAGAGAGACAGGCAAAGGGTGGGGGCGGGAGGATCACCGGGCTCCCTGATGATCAGAGAGCCCAACGCAGGGCTCGATCCCAGGACCCTGAGATCATGACCTGAAGTGAAGGCAGAGGATTAACCCACTGAGCCACTCAGGTGCCCCTGTTGTTATTTTTTAAGGAGATGGGAGTTTTTTAAATATATCACAAGGGGTGCTGTAGACAGATGTTTAACACATATCACTACTAAATACCTGGTAAGGAAGTGGATATTTATCATAAAATTTTTTTTATTTTTTTAAAAGATTTTATTTATTTATATGACAGACAGAGATCACAAGTAGGCAGAGAGGCAGGCAGAGAGAGAGGAGGAAGCAGGCTCCCTGCTGAGCAGAGAGCCCAATGCAGGGCTTGATCCCATGACCCTGGGATCATGACCTGAGCCAAAGGCAGAAGCTTTAACCCACTGAGCCACCCAGGTGCCCCTATCATAACAAATTTTTTAATTTGACTTTTCATTCGCTTCACATTTCTCAAGGTAATGTATGTGCTCATATGAACATATGATACAGATATAACCCAAAACATTTTTACTATGAACACAAAAAAAGAAGCATTACATGTATGTATTATTTTAGCTCTTATGTAAGTGGCTACATGTGGGACTCTATATGAAATAAACAGTATGTGAAAAAAGATATTTTATTAGAAAGCAAATAGTTCTTGACCAATTTATTTCTATGATTAAAATTTAGCTTTATTGTTTTTGTTTTTATGTTTCAGGGACTTTGAAGGCAACCATATCCATAATTTAAGAAATTTGACTTTTATTTCCTGCAGTAATTTAACTGTTTTGTAAGTAGAGTTTTATCATTTTGAAGTGATATTATATCTCTTTACAAACAAATTTAATCATTTATGTGAACATAAGTTAGCATAAACATGCACAGTAATTATGACAAATGTTCACTTATGACTTAAAGTTTTCTGAAACCAAAGCGCATTGGCAAAATTATTGAAGTTCACACCAAGCTTGATCAAGATTCACGACATGCATGGATCATCACAACAGTTCTGTATTATATGAGACCTGTCTTTCTCAAACTTAAGTAATACCCATTTTAATGGAAAGAAATTTTCATTGACCACCTAAAATCTCTCCTTGGATCTCAGTTTGAGAAACACTAAATTAGTCTTAATCTGTAAGAATGTTTGCCCTTTGCAAATTACGACTGTAAAGATTGTGGAAAAAATTTAATTACAACCAAAATTTTTTTTTAATGTGGCAGAATGTCTACACCCCTGAAGATATAACTGAAGACACCAGGATAAATTTTAGAATGTTACTGAATATAATTTCTCCTATGTCTTTCTGGTCTATTTTAAAGTCACACTGCTTTTTCCATGAAAAAGCATGATGGAAGGATGATGGAGCTTCTTTCAGTATAAAAACACAATTGCCTCATTTACAGGTTATTTTTTCAGAATAGTGTTTTTCCAACTGTGGGTTGAAACTCACAAGTGGGTGATGAAAGCAATACGGTATCTTCTGACTAGCTTATCTAATGAAACAAAGCTGTATTGAATTGAATTGAAATATCAGAATGCAATTCAGATGGTTAAACATACTATTTCTTAAATCTTGGGTTCTGTGGATGTATGTTAAGCCCAAAGTTTTTAAGAGCAGTTACTATGGGCAAAGTTTGAAATCCACCAAAGTAGAATCTGTCTAGAAACCATCCCAGAATCCATCTCGAAATCCATGCTAGAAGCCATAATACTAGGACCTCTGCATACAGGCAACGCAATAGCTATCCCTGATACAAAAAAAAAATTTTTTTTTCCAATATCATCCTCCATTCCAGTGGGTTCAAGCCCCTGAGATGTCTGAATTCTTGCACGATGAGCTCAGCAGTCTTCAGGTGCAGGATGCCTCATACCAGTCACGCAAAACAGTTCTTACCAACTGCCGGAAAGAAACCAAGTGGCACCTGAAGGACATAGACCAAAACTTGCAACTTCTTTGCTGTTCTACTTTTATATGTTCTTAAAGAAGCCTCTGTGTGAGGAAATCACCTGTGAGTTTCCTCTTGGCATTTGCTTGTGGTTTTCTGGTCTAGAGATATTGGCTGGAGGTGGTAATGTTTGGAGAGCTAAGAGAAAATAAGTGCTTCAGGATGGAACAAGGCCAACCTCTGAGCATATCACACATTTAAAGAATTGGAAACCTTTTGAGACATTTTTTAAGATCTTATTTACTTGTCAGGGAGAGAGAGAGAGCACAAGCAGGGGGTGCGGGGGCGTGAGGCAGGCAGAGAGAGAAGCAGGCTCCCCGCTGGGCAAAGATTCCATATAGGACTGGATTCCAGACCCCAGGATCATGACCTGAACAGAAGGCAGAGGCTTAACCAACTGAGCCACCCAGGCATCAGGCTTTTAAAATTTTTCCATGAGTTACTCCTTTATGCTGGCTCATAATACATGACATCAGTGCAGAAATGAACTCGTCAAGAATTACATACAATCTGTGGGGCTCCTGAGTGGTTCAGTCAGTTAAGCTCTGTCTTTGGCTCAGGTCATGATCTCAGGGTCCTGGGACTGAGCCCAGATTAGGGTCCCTGCTGAGCTGGGAGCCTGCTTCTCCCTCTCCCACTCCTCCTGCTTGGGCTATCTCTCTCTGTGTCAAATAAATAAATGAATCTTTAAAAAAAAAAAAAAAGAATTATGTACATCCTGGTTCAACATCTCAAACCAGAGATCTTCTGAATTGGTCCAGTTTAGATTAGACTTCGCTAGAAAACTCCGCCCCAAGTTGCATCGCCTACCAGATGCATGAGTGCTACTGTGCACCTGCGTTCAGGGCATTCTGTTAGCCAGAGGAGCTAGGCAGATTAAATGTGCTCTCTGTTGCAAGAAATCAGTCTGTAGTCTCAAGAGTTCACTCTTCACTATTTCCCTTGCAGAGTTCTTCCCTACTTCACTTAAAAATTTGAATAATATTTTAATTTTATCATCATTAAAAGATTTGAGAAACTTAAAACTAAAATTAGACTGGGTAAGTTACTGTACTACAAAATACTTGATGTGAAAATGCACTATATATAATTATCTCTTTTTTTTCAGGCTATTAATCTTCTTTCCAAAAACTCATTTATCACTTACCTCAAGGAGCCACAACATATTTTTTTCTTTTTACTTTCAGGGTAATGAGGAAAAACAAAATTAATCACCTAAATGAAAATACTTTTGCACCTCTCCAGAAGCTAGATGAGTTGTAAGTTTGATAAAACTTTTCCTTCTACTGTTTTAGTTCATACTTGTTACACATATATGCTTCTATACATTTGAGAAATATTTATCTCTTTTCTAACCATTATTTGTATACACTTTGAGCCATAAATGACCTCAGATAGCTTACAAAAATATACATAAAATATATGTATATACATATATATAAAATAACTATTTGAGGAAAGTGAGATAAAGGAAACATAGCTGCAAAGAAATAATAAAGTCAGGGTAAAATTAATAAACAAAATATATCCTACATTACTCTGTCCCACTACTAGAGAGGAACATTGTTTTTATGTTCCTTAGCACATTGTTTTTATGTTCCTTAGAGAGTTAGGATTCAGAGACCATAAGATAAAAGACATACTTTGCTAATTCCGGAAATAAAAGATAATGTTGGATCCACAAAGATATTAGATGTCCTTGGATAACATCCCAACCTATAATAATGGAAGAGAGACATAAGTTAAATCAACTGTTTATACTGTCCTTTTTTTAAGATCAATGACCCAGTTCCAAAGGGCATTAAAACAACTCTCTTATAAACCAAAGCTTTGTGGCCTAAGCACATAGTAGCTGATTGTCAGAATAAAATATATGTTGAGGGATGGATGAAGTACATGTCCTTCAGACAATTATTTTATATTTTATTATTAATTTCCTCTATTGGATTTTGCTAAAGTTTGCAAACTATGGTCAACCCTTGAATAACTTGGGGTAGAACTGTGCAAAAATTAAGTCTCCAAATCATATTCCTACTCTAATGCAAAAGGAAGAAGGGAATGAAGGGAAGAGGAAAAGAGGCACAACACATATATTAATTAAATTAAATTAGAAAATTGAAACAAGATCAAATACCATCAAGCATTTGCCTCTGAAGGAGTGATGAAATGGGATAAATTATTTTTATATTTTCCCATTACACTTGCTTTTCTAAAACTTTTAGACTTCTGGTAGTCAATGTACCTCACTAATAGCATTGTTAAAAAGTTGTATAATCATTTCCTAACAAATTACAGAACAATGAATAAAGTCTTAAGAAACTAATATGACATGGTTGCGATTGTTTCCCTAGGGATTTAGGAAGTAATAAGATTGAAAACCTTCCACCGCAACTATTTAAAGATCTGAAGGAGCTCTCACAACTGTAAGACTGATACTAATTTTGTCATTTCACTTGTTTTAATGTCTTTTATTTTTTTAAGTTTAATATATATAACTCAAAATTTAGCATTTTAACCATTTTTAAGCATGCAGTTCAGTGGCATTAAGAGCATTCATGCTGTACTACCATCACCACCTTCCATCTCCAGAACTTTTTCATCCTCCCAAACTGAAACTCCATACCTATTAAACAATATCTCCCCATCACCTCCCCTGACCAGCATCTCTGTTCTGTATCTAGTAATTTGACTATTCTAGGTACCCCATATAGATGGAATCATTCAATAGTTGACCTTTTGTGACTGGCTTATTTCACTTAGCATAATGTCCTCAAGGTGCATATGTTTTTTTGTAGCATGTGTCAGAAGTTCTGGATATTATTCTGAATAATAGCATTAATTCATAACAATATTGTTCTAAATAGTAATTCATTGTATATGTATATATAGAGATACATATGTATATATATGCATATATATGACATATACATATGTGTACATATGTATAGAGAATATGTATAGAGAGAAAAATCCATTTCTGAAATTTGCTATTTTACAAATTCTTTGTAATTTCTTTGTAAAATTCTTTGAAAATATAATATGCACATATATATACATATACATATATATACAATACATATATATGCTGCTACGAGCATGGGTGTACAAATATCTGTTTGAGACCATTCTTTCAAATCTTTTCAGTATATAGCCCAGAAATAAAATTACTGGATCATACGATAATTCCATTTTCGCTTTTTTAGGAAGCAGCACACTGATTCCCGAGCACCTACACCATTTTACATTCCCACGAGCAGTGCAAAGTGTTCAAATTTCTCTACATCTTCAACAACACTTGTTCTTTTCTCTTTTTTGGGTAATATTTATCCTAACAGATGTGAAATCTCATTGTGGTTTTATTTGTATTTCCCTAATGGTTAGTGATGTTGAACATCTTTTCATGGGCTTATTGGCCATGTATCTTCTTTGGGGAAGTGTCTATTCTAGTCTTTTGCCCTTTTTTTAAATTGGGTTTGTTTTTGTTGTTGAATTGTAGGAATTTTATATGTTTTAGATAGTAAATCCTTTTCAGATATATGATTTGCAAATATTGTCTTCTATTCTGCAAATTGCCCTTATAGTGTGTTGATAGTCTCCTTTGACATATGAAAGTTTTTAATTTACATATCAAATTTTTCTATTTTGTTGTTGTCATTGCCTATGCTTTTGGTGTGGTATACAAGAAATCATTGCTTAATCCAGTGCCCTGAAATTTTTCCCCTATGTTTTTTTTTCTTCTAAGAGTTTTCTAGTCCTAACTTCTATATTTAGGTCTTTGATCCATTTTGAGTTAATTTTATACATGAGGTAATGTAAGTTCTAAGTTCATTCTTTTGTATGTGGGAGCAATCTGGTTTTCCCAGCTCCATTTGTTGAAAAAGACTGTCCTTTTCCCCCATTGAATGGTCTTGGCACCATATATACAAGGGTTTATTCCTGCGCTATCGTATTCTACTGGTCTCTATACTCGTCTTTATAACAGTACTACCCTGTTTTGATCACCGTGGCTTTGTAATAAGTTTTGAAATTGGAAAGTGTGAAGCCTCCAACTTTGTTCTTCTTTTTCAAAATTGTTTTAGTTATTCAAGCTCCCTTGAGATTCCAAGCAAATTTCAGAATGGATTTTTCTCTCTATGCCAAAAAAATATTAGGATTATGATAAAGATTGCACAGAATCAGTGGGTCACTTTGGGGAGTATTGACATTTTTTTTAAATATGTATTTATTTATTTTAGAGAGAGAACACAAGAGTGGAGGGAAGGGCAGAGGGAGAAGGAGAGAATCTTAAGCAGACTCTGAGCTCAGTGTGGAGCCAGACACGGGACTCGATCCCATAAGGCCAAGATCACACCCTGAGATCTGAGCCAAAACCAAGAGTTGGATGCTTAATCAACAAACCAACTGTGCCACCCAGGTGGCCCGGGAGTTTGACATCTTGACAACACTTAGTCTTCTAATCCATAAACATACCACATCTTTCCATTTAATGGTGTCTTTTTAAATTTCTTTTGGCAACATTTTCTTTTCAAACACAAGTCTTTCGCTTTCTTGGTTAAGTTTATTCCTTAATATTTGATTCTGTTGATGCAATTGTAAATGGAATTATGTTTCGAATTTCCTTTTTGGCTTGTTCATTATTAGTGAATAAAATGCATTCAGTTTTTGTGTAGTGGTTTTATATTTGGCAACTTTGCTGCATTTAGTTATAAGTTCTAACGGCTTTGTGTGTGTGTGAGAGAGAGAGAGAGAGAGAGAGAAATCTTTAGGGTTTTCTACACATAGTATCATGTCATATGGGAACAGAGATAATTTTACTTCTCCCTTTCAAATTTGAATGCCTTTTTTTTTCCTTACCTAATTACTCTGGCTAGACTTCCAGTACTATGTTGAATAGAAGCAGAAGTGGTCCTCCTGGTCTTGTTGGAGGAAAAGCTTTTAGTCTTTCACCATTGAGGATGATGTTAGTTGTGTGCTTTCCATACATGGCTTGTGTTGTGTTCAGATAGTTTCCTTCTAGTCTTAGGCTGTTAAGTCCACTTTGTTTCTTTAATACAACTCAACTTTCCTTTTCATTCTTCCTCTCTTTCCTTCTACAATCACTGCCTCCCAGAAGATCCCCCACCTAACTAAAAATCTAACCTAGAATAAATTTCTCAAAGAGAATTTGCCTTGAGAAGCTCCCTTTAATCAGTGATTCTTGTCTCAAGGTGTTGTTTGTTTGTTTGTTTGTTTGTTTTTAACAAAGACTCAGAAAATTTTTCCATCAAAATTGAGGAGCATTGTCTCTCTGATCTCTCTCTCTCTCTCTCTTTGTTCCCAGATATACCTTTTGCTTTCCATTTCACACTCACAAATCATTAGCACAAATGTCACTCTTTGGCATAAGATTTATTATAAAAACCATTCAAGGTGATTCCATTAATTCAAATTTGACAAAATGAAATTGTTTTTCATTCAACTAAATGAGATCCTAGGCAAAAGGTGAGGTACGTGTGGTTTCTTGCTGAGACCTCTACTGCTTCCATGGTGGAACCATTTCTTGACAAGTCCACTTTTGTTCTTATATAGTCTTAGTTCCCCATCACTAACAAAATCATAGTGCTAATTAAAAGCCAGGCACAATTCTAGGTGTTTTATCTCCATTAATTCATTTAAATATTTAATGAACTCTGTAAGGCAAGTGCTGTTCCTACACTTTTTTGTTAATGTTTAAAAGTAATCCAGTCAACAGATACACTTTCTCTTTACTTAAGAAGTTTCTAGAAATGACCTATTGCTGCCTTTTTTTAAAAAAACAGGAATCTTTCCTACAACCCAATCCAGAAAATTCAAGCAGATCAATTTGATTATCTTGTCAAACTCAAGTCTCTGTAAGTATATACCTATGGGGATCATTTTAGGATGGAATTGTTATTTATACACTAATAGCTAATAAAGTCTATAAAATTAGATTTGTGGAATCTTTCAAATCAGAAATTTTGTTCCCAGGATATGAGTTAAACACTGCAGAACCGTAAGGGTGCTCACTAGGCTACAAACAGATAGTTTTACCTTATGTATTTATAAACTAAAAATCAGGTAATAATTTTATATTTTTCTATAATCACCAGGAGCTTATATTGGATTGTTTGCTTTGATTCTCTGAAGGCAACTCTGCATATTCATTTCTCCATTAGTACTGGTATCTAAAAATTTATTATAGACACCTTTATCTAAAAGATGCAATATTCTGGATTATATAAATCAGTACTCACACCACACACACACACACACACAAATCTGTTATGGTCTAAGAATTGCCTTTAAAAGATAAGTTCAGTTCATTTAATTTAAATGTACCCTCAGTAAAATGACATCTTATTAGAAAAAATATATTATTTAAAAATTATTAGAAAAATTTCAAATCTCTCTGCTTTTGTAACATTGTCTGAAAGATAATGTGTGTTTATTTATTCCACAAACCCTTATTGAGTAGTTACTATGCACAAAGCATAGGTTATGATCTATAAGGATCAAAAAAATTCAAATAGAGGAGATATTTGTGTATAAATGCCAAATCAAAAAGGAGTTGGGAAGTAAATGCATAGGGCAGGCTGAGTATGAATGTTTGGTTCACAATCAGTGTTAACGGACAGCATTTTGTTAAACTGCCCCTCACAAAAACTCATTTTATTACACTCTTGTAATATATGTTATTTTGATGATAAATTTGATATTTTTAGCAGCCTAGAAGGAATTGAAATTTCAAATATCCAACAAAGGATGTTTAGACCTCTACTGAATCTCTCTCACATGTAAGCAGATGTTTTTCTTGTTTTTCACCCTGATTTCCATCTTTTATGTTTCCTCGTGCTCTGTGCTAATACATCCATACACAAAGCATCCAATCTATCAAATTTTCTGCTGACTCATTTGTCTAATTTATTATTCCTAAAGTGTTGCTATTGAGTGGGATGATTTTTAGCGCTCCAAGGTTTAGTAGAATCAAAGGTGAATTTTTAAATGTCAGAGAACATGAAGGTGGAGGGAAGGCACCCAGTCTTATAAGCTCTCCTTAGCACTGATACTATTCATATGTAGGTATGTTTGCCTGATGAGCTAGTAATTTGCACACTTGGTATAAGTGCTACCAGATGAAGAAATAGGAACTTATGTAAACAACACAAAATAATTGTAATTAATTGCTGTAAATGGAGGAAAGCATGGAGAAATACTCCTCAGTAAAAAATGCCACCAATGGCAGGACATGATTGAAGCAAATGGGTATGGATAAAATGGGAAACTTTGAAAAATATTTTGAAAAAATCTTTTATTCAAGCAGTGTGTATTATGGTACCATTGATTCTTTGCTTTGGAAACATCTTTCTTTAATTGAGGGCAGTCTTACAGCAGATGTTAGATTGATCTCAATGCCAGGATAATTAAGTCTCAACAATTTAGAAAGTGTCATGTCCGCCAACACCCCTCTATAACTTTGCTTATATTTTAAGTCTAATGCAGAACATTCTTTTTTTTTCCATAACTCTTCAGAGAGGATGCTTATAAAAGTTTCTTTGATCGCACACAACATAAAGCACTCGGACGAATGTAAGCCAAATACAGTTTATTGGGAGAAAATGGTTAGCTCATAAAACCCAAGAAACAACTCAAGGAACAGACTTGAATTGTGCAGAAACCATATCAGATCTAAGGGATTCAGGCAGCAAGAGTTAAACAACAGGACAATATACCGTAATTATCAAGCTTTTATCTTGTGTTGTTACTACAGCTCTCTATAATATAAAGATCATTTATATTTCTTGCCAGGATATGTGGCTTTAGAGGAAAATATATCTAATTTGAACTTCAATTTCTACACTTATTAGAAAATTTCATAGTAAATAATTTGCCTCCACTGAAGATTCATCTCTTCCTGTGGCGGTACTGTTCCCTAGCGCATGGAGTTGACCTGAGAATTGATTCCTGATTCCGAGGAGATGCTCAGTCAATGGTGTAGGTGTTGCTGGTAATACAGTAGCAATGACTGATTATCTGGGTAGTGTCTCTATCAATAAAACAGGTCTCTCTATTGATGAAAAAATTAACTCAACAAATATTTATTGAACACCTTATTATGTACCAAAATGTGGTCGAGAGATGTGAACAGGCAGTTACAGCTCCCACAGTGACTTCTGTAGTAGAAAAGCCATGGAAGCCAGAGGAGAAAACGTTTGGCTCTCTCCTCCCCTGAGGGCTGAGAAGCAGGATTAGTCGGAGCAACAAGAGGAGCACGTAAAAACTAAAAAGTTTCCTTGGGTGGATTAATTCTCTCGATCCCATGCTGATGGTTTATTTATGTGTCAAGGCATGTCTAACACTTGTATATTCATGGTGCCTATTTGCTGCTCTGACCCACACATTCTTTTGCAGTGAAATCAAGTTCACAAGAATTAAAATTTCAACCTTTAGTATCCTTAGTGTTTTACCTCCCTGTGAGCCTCATATTAAGATGTTTTCTTCCTGCTGATAAGATGTCGAAAAGAAGTATGAATGTATTGTGACACTGAATTAAATTTGAAATCTTGTTTTACTTTCTCTTTGTGCATCAGATATTTTAAGAAATTCCAGTACTGTGGGTTTGCACCCCACGTTCGCAGCTGCAAACCAAACACTGATGGGATCTCGTCTCTAGAAAACCTCTTGGCAAACGTTATTCAGAGAGTGTTTGTCTGGGTTGTATCTGCAGTTACATGCCTTGGAAACATCTTTGTCATCTGTATGAGACCTTATATTAGGTCTGAGAACAAGCTACATGCCATGTCCATCATTTCTCTCTGCTGTGAGTATTTTCTGATTGAAGAGGAATTATAGTTTTGAAATACATAAGAGCACTGCTATTAGAAAATAAGGAAACAGAGTGGTAGAAATATGAGATTTTATATTTTCCTCTTTTTTGCTTCTATGTTGTTTTCATATTCACTGTAATGAAAATAAAATGACTCTGGTGAGAAGAAAATAAGTTTTTAAAACGGGAAAATCCAGTTACCTTACACAGATTAATGAAGCTCTTATTTATTAGTTTTGTCTTGTAAAGAAGCTCTCGTTCATTAGTTTTCTTCTCTGAAGGCATGTTTTGTTAAAGCATGTAAACTCTTTTACTATGAATAAAATGACAACCTTTCACAGTCACATTTTTACATCCAGGGTTGTATTTACTTTTTTGTTTGCATCTCTGGATCCTAGATACTGACTTACCTGATAGCTGAGTTCCTGGTCTCTGAGCTATGAAAATCTCTCCCATTCGTAATTTGAGATATTTGGATAAGAAAATGTTTTTAGGTAGTATTAAGTTTTTGAAATGTGATTGCAGAGTACTGTGTTAAATGAGGACTACGGAGAAAAAAAAGTAAGAAACCAGTGGTCAGGCTGTTTATAGTGTGGGTCACATGCCTGTAATGTAGCCATACTTTCTCCAGCAAGTATCAATCTACACAATGTTTTGCTTTATGTGTACGTGTCCAGGCTCATTCAAAGTCTATTGTCTTATTGTTTTATTCATTGCAAGCTACCTAGGAAATAGAAGTCAGAAACTGGTTACTACTTCATATTGTTAATTACAAAATTTTGAGTATGCTCAATTGCTCTGGGGAAGGCTAGAGTATAACTTCAGTGTTCAAGGATTAGGACCAGACTCATCATTTATACAGTGATGTGATTTCAGAAACCTTGTGTAGAATCCCTGTGTAGTAAAAAAAATCTCGCCTACTCTCGGATATGAAATATGTGCTTAAAAAGCAAAATCACCAAATAGGGCATCACACTGACAACTGATTCTGGGGATGGGAGAGCCTAAAATCAGACAGTGAAAGATGTAAAAATGGGAAGAGAGAATCAGAGAGAACAGATTTGCTTAGACCAGCTCTGGGTAAATAACTCAAGCCCTTCAAAATTATACTGACTATAGAGCACTTATTTTTTGGTTAAGATCTTATTTATATGGAGAAAGAGAGAGAGAGCACAAGCAGGGGGAGCGATGGGGGAGAGGGAGAAGTAGGCTCCCCAGTGAGCAGGGAACCCTATGTTGTGCTCCATCTTATGACCCAGGGATCATGACCTGAGCTGAAGGCAGAGGCTTAACTGACTGAGCCACCCCAAGTGCACCTATGGAGCACTTAATTGTTCATATCTTCTAAATTGTAGACCCCAAAATTCATAGTCATTAGTCTACCACAACAACTTCTGAATTATTTTCCCTAGAATTTTGGATGATATCCTTAGCTTGTTAAGCTAGGACCATATTTAAACAGAAGATATGACCCGAATAATAACATCCCCA
The DNA here is from genome assembly GCA_004024625.1 of Mellivora capensis. Taxonomy (NCBI): domain Eukaryota; kingdom Metazoa; phylum Chordata; class Mammalia; order Carnivora; family Mustelidae; genus Mellivora; species Mellivora capensis. Next base: position 13,329 of record PISX010000208.1, read on the forward strand.
TATTGGTCCCTATTCAAAGGCTCAACATAATTTCATTTTTTAAAGATTTTATTTATTTCAGAGAGAGTGAGCACAGGCAGGGGGAGTGGCAGGCAGAGTGGCAGGCAGAGGGAGAAGCAGCCTCCTCACTGAGCAAGGAGCCCAACTCCAGTCTCAATCCCAGGATCCCAGGATCATGACCTGAGCCGAAGGCAGATGCCTAGCTGACTGAGCTACCCAGGTGCCCCTCAACATAATTACATTTTATCCATTTACTCAACGCCTCTAGGTAACAAGACCAGAATGGAAAACAAAATAGACAAATCCCTACTCACACAGACCTGAAAATTTCAAAAAAAAAAAAAAAAAAGGGACATGATTACATAATTAGCTATAGAGGGTGCTATAAGAGTGGTTATTGAAGAGAGCTGCTGAAGAAGTCCTTACCCATAAAGGAACTGCTAGAATGCTAGAATAAAAAGTACCTCCTCCCAAGTGGAAGTAAATTAGATATTTTTTGCTCATACTGAAAATACAACTTATTGTTAATTCTATTATACCTATTTATTTCTCTAAATTTGCAACATCTCCTGATCCTATAGGTGCTGACTGCCTCATGGGAATATATCTGTTTCTGATTGGAGCCTTTGACCTCAAGTTTCGTGGAGAATACAACAAGCACGCGCAGCTGTGGATGGAGAGTATTCACTGTCAGCTTGTGGGATCTTTGGCCATTCTGTCCACTGAAGTATCAGTGTTACTTCTAACATTTCTGACACTGGAAAAATATATCTGCATTGTCTATCCTTTTAGGTGTTTAAGACCTAGAAAATGCAGAACAATTACAGTTCTGATTCTCATTTGGATTACTGGGTTTATAGTGGCTCTCATTCCATTGACCAATAAGGAATTTTTCAAAAACTACTATGGCACCAATGGAGTGTGTTTCCCTCTTCATTCAGAAGATACTGGAAGTACTGGAGCCCAGATTTATTCAGTGACAATTTTTCTTGGTGAGAAACTCTCTATTATAAGTCCTTTTATTCGATTGCTAGAATAAATCATAATGTCAATCTCATTATTTCTTCTAATGTTTATAAATTTTTATTTCAGGTCTTTTTTTCAAGATTTTATTTATTTATTTGTCAGAGAGAGTGCGTGCAAAGCAGGGGAAGTGGCAGGCAGAGCAGGCAGAGGGAGAAGCAGGCTTCCTGCCAAGGAAGGAGCCAGATGTGGGACTCAATCCTAGGACCCTGGGATCATGACCTGAGCTGAGGGCAGAGGCTTAACCGACTGAGGCACCCAGCCTCCTTTTTTTTTTTTAAGATTTTTATTTCATATCTTCTAACCCGTTTTTCTCATTGACATCAGGGATGGATTCTGTCAGAAAAACCCTAAAGGGATTTTTTTTTCCCATGAATTATCACTTTATCATATAAATTCCAATATGCTCCTTAATGACAAAATGGTAAATACTTGTATTTCATGCAGTCACCCTAATAATACTAAATAAAACATATTTTAACTCTTTGCACTTATAATATGAACAAACTGAAAATAGCCACATAAGTCTTTGCCTTGAAAATAGACATACAAGAGTTTTCTCTTGTAAAGAATATTCTCAGAGGGAGGTTAAAGAAAAAATATATATATATTATAAAATATATATTTTATATATAAATATATACATAGTCTCAAACTATAACTTAAACTAATTGAATTATTTTTAAAAACTATAATGATTAATTTAAAAGACCCAGGATATTCACTGAATCACTATAATCTCATTTTAATATGCCATTTTTTAATTAAAATTCCCTCATTCCTCATCAGTTCAACATTACTTCAATTTTTTTAAAATTTCATTTTTGTGTACTTTAGTGATTCATATTAAAAAAAATGTTCATATTCAAACAACTAAGAGTATGTATGTTTGTTTTGAAAGTCTGCTCATACACATCAGTAATAATCTTTGTATTCTAAAACAGGTGTTAATCTGGCGGCATTTATCATCATAGTTTTTTCCTACGGAAGCATGTTTTACAGCGTGCATCAAAGTGCCATAACAGCAACCGAAATACGGAATCAAGTTAAAAAAGAGATGATCCTTGCCAAACGTTTTTTCTTTATTGTATTTACTGATGCATTATGCTGGATACCCATTTTTGTACTGAAATTTCTTTCATTACTTCAGGTAGAAATACCAGGTACAACTTTTTTTTTCTTTCTGTAAAAAATTAATAAATCTGCCTCTGCAGTGTTCCTCTAAGAAGGAAAATTAAGATTCTTAACACCAACTCATTTTAAGAATTTTAAGTCAGAGTTGTTTGCACTTCTGGCTCTGTTCATCAATCGAAAGTTTACTGGGAGGCAGCTGTTCAGTTATTTCTGTAAATGCCTAAAACACAATTTTTCCAATTACCATTGGAACAAAGTAATGACTCAAATAAATAACACTCTATGTTTTGTAATTCTTATAATGCCATGCTTAAGAAAACCAAACAGGTAAAAATGATTATGAAATATTTATTTCTTTTTTTTCTTTTTTTTAACTTCATTTCTTTCTGAGAACATAAGACATTTTTCTTCCCAGAATACAGAGCAATTTAGAGAACATTATCCCAGAGTGTGAGAGATGATTGAAGATGCATTCCTAGTATTTAAAAATATTGTACATCATGCTCATTAGGATAGCTACTATCAAAAACACGGAAAATACCACAAATTGGTGAGGATCTGGAGAAATTGGAGCTCTTGTGCATTACTGGTAGGAATGTAAAATAGCACAGCTGCTATAGAGAACAGCATGGTGGTTCCTCAAAAAATTAAACATAGAAATACCATATGACCCGGCAATTCAAATTCTGGGAATTAAAGTAATTAAAAGCAAGAACTCAAACAGATATTGGTACACTCATGTTCATAGCAGCATTATTCATGATAGCCAAAAGCTGGAAGTAATACAGGTGTCCATCAATGGACGCATGGATAAATAAAGTGTGTTGTACACACACAATGGATTATTACTCAGCCTTATAAAGGGAGGAAATTCTGAAGCATGGTAAGACATGAATGGAACTTGGAGACTTCATGCTAAGTGCAATAAGCTAATCATCAAAGGAAAATATTGTATGATTCCACTGTATTCGACTGTTCTAGTAGTCGAATTCATAGAGACAGAAAGTTTGTGAGTGTGGCATCAGGGGTTGGGAGGAGAAGGGGATGAAGAGTTATTGTTTAAAAGGTATGTAGTTTCCACCGGGGAGGATGAAAAAGTTCTGGAGGTGGATGGTGGTGATGATTGCACAACACTATGAGTGTACTTACTGCCACTAAACAGCACACTTAAAAATGATTAAAATGGTAAATTTTATGTTATGTATATTTTACCACAATAAAAAAATGTGCAAAATGCTATTAATTGTGAGTGCAGTATATAGTCACATTTTTAAAAGTTATAAATATACAATTTTAATTTTGTTTTATCCCATGGTTGGTAATAATAGTATCTTATATTTTATAAGCAACAAAGAGAGAAAAGAGCATCAATTAAATTATAAGAACAAATCTGAGTTATTGGTAGTTACCTCTGTACTACAGTAATTTTTAAGATAAGTTTAGCCAGCAATGTTTTTACCAAAATAAACATCTAGTCAAAAGCCTAAAAATGCATACCTATTTTTAAAACCAAAGAGATAGCAGAAAAGAAATCTATATATTTTGATAAATACTGTATGTACTACCCAGCAATTAAAATTATTATAAAAGGTATGATTTTAATGCTAAATGATACTGTTTTTCCTAAAATGGAATCATATCACAATAATATGTAATCACTTGGTGGAAAATGTTTCTACCTAATGGAATAAATTTATTGATTATTCAAGAAAAGCTACTTAGCGAAGAACCCTGTTTTTTTGCAGCACCAGCACTCCCCTCAAACACTGGCACCCTGGAAAGACATCCTGGAAACACATTAGACTTGGTATCTAATTGTGTGACATCAAAGGGAAGAAATTAAGACTCAAAAAGGGGTTGGGGGAAAACAAGGAAAAGGGATTTCTATACCTTGTAAACATCCATGAACACTAAAACTACTGCATTTTTCTCTTGTAGGTACCATAACCTCTTGGGTAGTGATCTTTATTCTGCCTATCAACAGTGCTTTGAACCCAATTCTGTATACTCTGACCACAAGACCATTCAAAGAAATGATCCATCAGTTTTGGTATAACTACAGACAAAGAAAATCTGTTGACAGCAAAGGAAGTCAGAAAACATATGCTCCATCGTTCATCTGGGTAGAAATGTGGCCACTACAGGAGATGCCGCCTGAGTTAATAAAGCCAGCTCTTTTCACAGACCCCTGTGAACTGTCACTAATTTCTCAATCAACTAGACTCAATTCCTATTCATAACTGACTCTGAAAACCATTGCTACACAGGGAATATTGTGGGATGTTTCATGGTGGATTCATTAGTATAAAGTGAATACCATAAAATTAATAATTTATAATGGCTAAGATAAAGCCATTACAAGGACAAGGACATGAGGTGTTTGGGAAAAAATCAAAGTGATGGGGGCCCGTATAAAGGGAAATAAATTATATCAATAATATGTATATACTAGTACATATTTTGCATAGAAAATTAAGGGAAATCTACTTCAGAAAGATTTATTCATTCTTTTACCATGCATTTATTGAGGACCCATTATGCACGTAACACCACAGTAAATTTCTGGAAGTGCACAGTATAGAACCTTTTCAATTTGCAATGTTAAATTATGTGTAGCTACAACAGAATATACAAAGGCCATCTGCAATACTTAGTTTAAGGTAGAGCTTTGTCTGTCATGCACATCAGCAAACATAAAAATCATGGACACTTGTAAATAAAGGTTTAAGGTTTTGGAATACTAATATAATGAAAAATGAGGAATGAGAAAATGTCTGATTGTTTGTTTTAAGAATTCCTCTTACCTTTCTTGAAGTCCCTGTCTACTTGAGAGGTAATACACAAAATTACTCTGAAAAAAGATGTTCGGATAAAAATTCAAAATAGCACTTCTCTATACATCCTCACATTTACTGTCAATTGATTTTCAGCAAAGATACCAAAACAATCAAATGAAGAAAGAATTGTCTCTTCAACAAATGATGCTGGGACAACTGGATACTCACATGCAAAAGATTGAAGTTGGACCCCTACCTTACACCATATACAAAAATTAACTCAAAATTAATCAACAACCTAAATATAAGGCATAAACCTCTTAGAAGAAAACATTTGGGTTAATCTTCAAAATCTTGGATTTAGCAATGGCTCCTAAGATGTGACAACAAAAGCATAAGTAACAAAAGGAAAAAATCAATAAATTGGACTTCATCTAAATTAAAAACTTTGTGCACCCGAGAATGTTATCAAGAAAGTAAAAAGACAGGGCACCTGACCGGCTCAGTAGGTGGACCGTGTGAGTCTTGATCTTGGGGTTATAAGTCTAAGCCCCACGTTGGATACAGAGAATTACTTAAAAATAAAATCTTTTTTTTAAAAAAAAGAGGTAAAAAGACAATCTATATAATGGAAGGAAAAATTTGCAAATCATATATCTGAGAAAGAGTTAATACCCAGAATATATAAAGAACTCCTACAACTCAACAAGATAAACAATCCAATTTAAGTGGGCAAAGGACTTAGAAAGACATTTCTACAAACAAGATACACAAGTGCCAATAAACACTTGAAAAGTTGCTCAATATCAGTAATCATTAGAAAAATGAAAACTAAAACTGCAATGAGATAGATTACACTTTACACATACTAGAAATGCTGTAATTAAAATAACAACAAAAAAATTATTAACCAGGATGTGGAGATTGAAACCCTCTGCATTGCTCATTGGGATGTAAAATGATGCAGCTATAGAAAACAACTTGCTTGTTCTTCAAAAGCTGATCATACAATTACCATGTGATCCAGCAGTTTCACCCTGGGTTAAACCAAAAGAATAGAAAACAAAACTCAAACAGGTACTTGTATGCAAACGTTCATTGTGTCAGTTATTTACAGTAGCTGAAAGATGGAAACAACCCAGGTGCACACCAACTAATAACTAATAATAACAAAGTGTGGTATATGCATACAATGGAGTATTATTCAGCCATTTATAAGAAAGAAGTTCTGACACATCATCTACAACATGGTGAGTATGAAAGAAGCCAGACACAAAAGGACAAATACTGTATGTTTCCACTTACAGTAAACAACTGCGTGAATATGCTAAGACTTGAATTGTACACTTTCAATGGATGAATTTTATGGTGTGTGAATTAGATCTCAATAAAGCAGTTGAGAGGGAAAAGAAAGGAAGAAGAGCTAGAATGCACTGACTCAGGAAGTTAAGGAAGGAAAGGTCTGCATGTACATGTTTTACTTCAAAGAGGAAGTAGTTGTTATCAAGACATGGACTTACCTTCCTTTTGCATGGCCAGCCAGTTCATGAGCTATTAACTTTTTAGCTAGTTATTGTTCTGGTCTCTGACTGAGCTATTGGAATTTTTTGCTCTCATAATTTGAAATCTTTAAATAGGAATAAAATGTTTTCAGGTACTTTTAAATACACCAAAAATGTTTGAAACATGAAAATACTGGAATCAAAAATATATTTATTGAATAAAAAATTGTATATATTTCTTTTTAAAGTAAATTGCCTACAGTTTAATTCTATTAAAAATGTGGATTACTTTGAGTCCTTTCTGTTCTTACTTGTAATAATACCAATAAATTTTCTACATGAGGGATATGGTTATCATTTTAACAAAAAAAGTCAGAGAATAATAGAAAGCTATAGTTCTGCTTATGATATTCAATTCACAAGGACCTGGGTGGTTCAGTCAGTTGGGCATCTGACTCTTGGGTTTTAGTTCAGGTTGTGTTCTCAGCTTTATGAGATCGAGCCCCACCTGAGGCTCTGCACTCAGCTCGGAGTCTGCTTGGGACTTTCTCTCCTTCTCCTCACTGACCCCTCCACATGGTATCTATCTCTCTCTCTCTAAAGTGAATAAATAAATCTTTTAAAAAATATATTCATTTCTCTAACTACTCAGACTATACAATTTTTTAAAGCCTACAAAAATGAAAATACATTGGAATTCTCTTATGAGATTATTTTGGGATTATTCTTTTTTTTTAAGAATTTATTTATATATTTATGACAGAGAGAGAGATCACAAGTAGGCAGAGAGGCAGGGCTGAGCAGAGAGCCCAATGCAGGGCTCTATCTCAGGACCCTGAGATAATGACCTGAGCCAAAGGCAGAGGCTTAACCCATTGAACCACCCAGGTGCCCCTATTTATTATTCTTAAGAAGTCTTATTACTAGTAAATAATAGGATAGGTAAATATTTTTCTTTTTTTTTTAAGATTTTATTTATTTGAGAGGGAGAGTGCAAACATGCATGCTTGCTCACAAATTGGGTTAGGGAGCACATCTCGGCAGAAGAGGAGGGAAAGGGATAGGGACAAGCAGACTCCCTGCTGAGTGGGGGGAACCCTACCTGGGGTTCAACACAGAGATCATGACCTGAGTGAAACTAAGAGTCAGACACTCAATCGACTGAGCTACCCCAAAAAATATTTTTCTAAAAAAGAATTTCTGCAAAAGAAAAAAGCAGGGGCACCTGGGTGGCTCAGTCAGTTTAGTGTCTGACTCTTGATTTCAGCTCAGGTCATGATCTCAGGGTTGTGAGATCCAGCCCCAGGTCAAGCCTATATGGAACTCCATGCTGGGCATGGAGTCAGCTTAAGATTTTCTCTCTCCCTCTCGCTCCGCCCCTCCCTCTACCTCCACATGCTCTCTCCCCCCACCCCAAAAAAAGAAAGAAAAGAAAAAAAAAAAGAAAAAAACGATAATCATGAAGACTACATAAAATGTAATCCTACAAAAATTATAATTGTAACCTATGTTTATGGGTCTTAGAAACGCAGTGAATTTACAAAATATACACCTCAAACTACTTTTTAGCATTTAAAATATTTTCAAATAATTTTCTATAGACAACTTGGTTTGTCTATTCAGTCTACTTACTTCTTCCATCTTTCCGCCTCCCCAAATAGAGTAATTTCCACTTAATGTAATTTGATAAGTAATTACTAGCATGCCGTGTAACTATTTCCTACTAACTTAAATGGAAGTTATATTAGAAGCACTAAATTAATGCAGATACAAGTCATGGTTTTCTCTTTTACAAAAATAACTTTAGTCCAAAACTCATGGACTATGCTCTAGGTCAAATCAATCCTCTAAGTTAAAGTGTTTTAAAATGTAAAAATAAATATCAGAAAGACCTCAACCCTTTTTTTTTTTCTATTTTTAGTTTAAGGGCTCCTATTACATCCAGCTAATACATAATCTCTCACAAGGAAATTACTTATTTACGCCTTTTAGCAACTTAGATAAAATTGAAGGAAAACAACAAATGAGAAAGGGATATATGCAGCCAGAATGGTGAGGTCCATGCATTTCATTGCCTAATAAACTAAGTAGTAAATGAACTGATACTTCAGTGTGATGGAGTGAAGCATTCTAGGTAAGACACTTCAAAAATCTATTTTTACTAATGTACTCCTCTTTTAAAAGAGAAAACCCTTCACTAGAAACCTCATTTACTCTGTTTTAAATCCTTTTCTTATCTACAGCCTGGCAGTCTTACCTACTTTAAAATCTGAGGTTTCAATTACTATGTATTTACTGATGATTCCCACATTTTTGCCTTTAGCTTATTCTCTTTCCTAAATTAGTCACTTATACGTACAAATGTCCCTAGACATTACCACTTGGGTATCTCACTGGTTTCTTAATGTCATTAATATGGACCCTGACTCTGACATCTGCATCTCTTTCAGACCCTATCTGGGTGAATGGTACCAACAACCTAACCTAGAAATCTTTGAGTCATCCGTTGGCTCTTCCTTCTCCTTTATCCACCATATCAAAATCACCTAGCACTACCTTTATTCTATGTAATAAACAGCTCTTAAATCTGTCTACTTCTCTTTATCCCATTTCCTAATACCTAAGTTTGGGCCAACATCATGTCTCATCAACTATATTTGCAATAACCTTCTAACAAGTTTCTATACCTCCAGTTGTAATTTGCTCAAGTGATTTGTACAGGTATTTAGAGCTCCCAAATTAATCTAAGGGAAAAAATTGAATATTATAGTTATTACCACCAGTATTCTATGATGGGTGACTGAATGGACAAATGTGTTCAGTTCCATTTTTAAATGGTGTGTTAGTCAGAATTCTCCAGAGAAACAGAATCTATATATTTATAAAGAAATTGTCCCACATGATTATGGAGTCTGGCAAATCCAAAATCAGTAGAACTGATGTCCCAGTTCAAATCCAAAGGCCAGAAGATACTGTAGAACTAAGAAAAGCCAGTGTCCTCGTTCAAAGGTCATCAGGCAAGAGGAGCCACTTTTTCAAGACCATCAGGTAGAATGGTATTACTCAGGGGAGGAGCAGCCTTTTGTTCTACTCAGGCCTCCAACTGGTTGAATGCTTAACCCACTTTACCAAGGGCTATCTGCTTTACCCAATCTACCAATTTGTTAATCTCATCTGAGAATACCCTCAAAGGAGCACCCAGATTTGACCAAAAATTTGGATATCCTGTGACCCAGTCGACACATAAAATAAACCATCATCATTGAGGAAAGTAAACAAAGTGAGCTTGAATATTAATAGGTCTAACCAAGAGTTAGCTGGCTAGGTATGGTAAAGATAGGCATATTAATTTTGGTTTAAGAGACCCACAGGAAAATCATTTCATCTCAGCCTGTTTCCTATTCTGTTTCTGTAGATAGGAATAGTATCACTTTCCTCAAAAAGCTAATATGAAATAATGCTTACAAAGCTCCTAGCATAGTGCCTGACAGATATTTCATACTCAGAAGTTTTGAAACACATTGTCTTTAATATTAAAAATTTCATTATAGTGGATGCTTGGGTGGCTCAGTTGGTTCAGCTTCTGCCTTTGGCTCAGGTCATGATCCAAGGGTTCTGGGATCAAGCTCCTTGTTGGGCTCTCTGCTCAGCGGAATTTGCTGCTCCCCCTGACTGTGCTCTTGCTCTCTCTCTGGCTCTGTCAAATAAATAAATAAAATCTTTTAAAAAATTTTTTGATCATATTGACTTTGGCCTCTTAAGTCTTTTAATTATATTAGTCAAAATACTGTTTTCCTCTGAGGTTTATATAGAGCTGGTAATGAGCTACTAAGAAAAAATTTGAGTCTCTAAGAAAATATGGGGTTTTTTTTTAAAGATTTTATTTGACAGAGAGGGAGCAAGCACAAGAGGAGGGGTGGGGGGGGAGATAGAGGGAGAAGCAGACTCCCTGCTGAACAGGGAGCTCTATCCCAGGACTCTGGGATCATGATGGGAGCCGAAGGCAGACGCTTAACAGACGGAACCACCCAGATCCCCCAAAAATGTTTGTTCTGAAGCCTTCCCCAACCCCTGAAGCAGAGAAAAAAAAAAAAAAAAAGGATGCTTTAGAAAAAAAGGGGGGGATTCTTCTTTTTAAGATTTTATTTATTAGACAGATCACAAGTAGGCAGAGAGGCAGTAGGGGGGGTGGGGCAGGCTCCCTGCTGAGTAGAGAGCCCTATGTGGGGCTCGATCCCCCTTGAGGACCTTGAGATCATGACCTGAGCTGAAGGCAGAGGCTTAAACCACTAAGCCAACCAGGAACCCCTAAAAAAAGGATGCTTTTCCAAAAAGCAACTCTTAAAAATAAGATGAACTTCTCTGTGGGCCACACATGGCAACAGAAACTGTAAACAAAGCTGAGCTCTGGGCCTACTAGACTCAACACTAGCAGCTGAGTTTTAGTGCTGAGGAAAAAAGTAAGTGTCCACAGAAAGCTCACTGCCTAAAATCAGGGGTTAACCTCAGCTGACCACAATTCAACAAAATTAGAAATGAACTAACATGGTTTTTCTAACATAAAAAAATATATACACGGTTGGAGGAGGAAGTCACACACACCAAAATCAAAGTAGTACAGATCATACTTATGATAAAGCTATAACAGAGGTTACAGGGAATCTTAGCATAGGGTTAGCAAATAGATCAAATTAGAATGATCTCAGAACCAAGCATTTACATGGTATTTGAATGACAGAGATAGCATTTGAAAATACTGATACTTGGAGGAACGCCAAGACACGTGCAAAAATAAATAAGATCCCAAAATCACACCACAAGCAAAATTCAGATAGATTAAGCACCTAAACATTAAAAACAAAAATGTTTTGACTTTTGGAAAGATGTAAAGGAGAGTATCCTTTCAAAACAAGACCCAGAAAGCACTATTAGGAAAAATTGGTAAGATTTCATTAAAAATCTTTATTTATGAAAACTCCACAATCAAATATGAAGATGAATCACAAACTACAAAAGATAGTTAAAGTACAGATAACAGATCATTAGTTAGTATTCAAAATACGTAATACCTACAAATTGATAAGGGAAAAAAAAAAACATAATAGAAAAATGGACAAAGCTATGGCCTCAGAAATCACACACTGCATTTCCAGAATCTCCCAGTAGTTACACAAGTCAGCACTACTTAATGTGTGAGACTATACAAGGGCATGAACACCAGGAGGCAGACTCTTGCGGCCATCTGGAGGCTAGCTATCACATACATGAAACAGTATATTGTACTGCTTTGAAAACATACATATGCATTAAAAATATAAGAACACAAACTAGGATACATACCACTTCTAGAACAACAGTTACCTCTGGGGAGAGAAGAAGGGATGGGATCAAAGAGGAAGCAAAACTTTCAAATGTAACTAACATTTACAAATATACAAAGATTTGCAGAAAGTATAACCAAATGCTAACGTTTATTAAATCTGCACAGTGGGAATATGTCCTCTAATAATTTACTTATGTTTTAAATATTTCAGTGAAAGTTTTAAAATAATGAACCCAAAGAAATGAAATAAAATCGGCCTTGAACATGTTTATTTCTGTATATTCTGAAAATTGCAATTTTGATGACACATAAGAAAAATATTTTTCTAATATCAAAATAAGTATCTCTTTGGTAGAAACACACCTCATATGCTATCTTTAACTTTAAAAAAATTAATCAAGAACTATGACCTAATATACTAAACAATATTATTCTTTGTCCATCCATTTGTCCCCACTGTAGAGCTTTAGAATAGAGTTCTATACACATCTCCATATCTACAAAAGAATTAAGATACCATATCAAAGATGCCTACAAGTTATGGACAATTAGTTGGCTTAATCAATGACATATATGACATAAACCAGCAAAAAGAAATAGAACAACCTAAGATATGGGACAAGTAAAGTAGAACATTGTCATTAAAGTCAAATAATATGAAACCAATCACATCATTTAAATTTGATGCATTAAAAACAAAGCATCTTTAGAATGACTGTATTTAGAATTTAGAATTATTATGTGCAAAGTTCAAAAAGAAATAATACAGAGCCATAATTTTGATAAGGCACTTTAAAGAGAACAATCAAACATACAACATCACATAGCAATTAACCTGAGAAATAAAAAGGGAAAAAATTTATATATATATATATATATATATATATATATATATATTCTTTCCAGACAGGCTTTCGTTTTCTGAAGTAAAATCTTTTTATAAAGCATCATAAAGAATAAAAAACATTTATTATATTCTTTTAAAAGTTATCAGTTAAATTGCAAATTCCTATAAAGAATGTCTTCCTAAAAAGTCTGTGACGTCCTAATTCAATATTTTTAGAAAAACAATTATAATTTTCATGTGAAAAAAAACAGCTTTTAACTGTATTGTCAACTCTTTTATTCAACAAACATTTACTAGTTGTTGTGTGACACTGTCATTGTTCTAGGTGCTGGGGATAAAGAAGTAAGTAAGACACAATCATTAGTTCCAGGGAACTTGGCGTGGTGGAGCTGGGCCAACACTGGTAACCTTAAAGTTACTTCCCTTGGTCCATAAAATGAAGCTCAACTTCAAACACTGGCATTTCTGACATCTTCTTAGAAATCAAACAGAATAATGATCTACGTGTTTTTTTCTATTGGTAACACTGTAGCATTATTAACGTTATCTACTGATGAAATTAACTTTCATAAAATAGACTTTTAAAGTTTAGAGGACAGAAAGTATTTAAAGATAAATATCATCCAGCATGAAAAACAGAATCAGTATTCTGCTTTCACAAAAGTGAGAAAACGAAGATTTCATTCTGAATATACAGAACTGCTAGAGACAACCATATACTTATGGTACATGTGCAAATATCAAAAATGAGTAAGTATGAATTATTACACAGCCAAATCAGTTGTCAGGCTTCAAAGAATCATAGCCTTCTTTCAAGAGGTCCCGCCATGTTTTAAGGAAACGTGCATTTTCTGTACATTTGAAGGCAAGCTCTTCGACTTGAGCTGATACTGCAGATGTGGCTTCAAGAAGTTTGGTTAATGAAAATGCCGCCTGAAATTTTTAAAAAAGACAGAGAGAGAGAAAGTCAAATAATATGTTTATCTTTCAGATTTTCATCTCATTTATAGTCTAAAAATAGCTTAAAACCCTGACTCCCATGCCCAACTTATTTTCCATAAATGTAAAAAAAATCTTCAAACTAAACACTAGCTTCTTCAGGGAACCTAAGAAATTCCTTAAAGTAAGCTTTGAGGAAATATGTCTGCTGGAGAGATACCCATTATGCACCAGACATAACAAGTCAGTACTTTTTTCTTTTTTTTTTTTTCTTAATTGAAAATACACCAGGGGAACCTGGCTGGGTCAATCATAGAAAGCAAGTGACTTTTGATCTCAGCGTTGTTGAGTTCAAGCCCCACGCTGGGTGTAGAAATTGCTTTTTAAAAAAATTAAATATTTAAAAGAAAAAAAAAGGAAGAAAATTCACTAGACTCATTTAGCTCCAAAAGAGGACTTGGAGCCCTTGACACTAAGTACCAGAAGCATCTGAGGGACTTACTTCACGACAAACAGCTCACTGATATTTAGGTAACAAGGGCATTGTCCCGCTAATTTTACTTGTGAACACTATTTGGACCATGAAAATGTACAGACCAAAGATCAAATACTCTGAATGGACAAATAACATCAACAAAATAAAAACAAACCAAAGCAGCATACAAAAAATATCCATCTCTTCGAGGAATTCACTTCTTAGTCAAATGTTTTCTTCACCTATAATATAAAATTACACTGTTCCTAGATAACCTATCAGCAGTCCACTCAACATATTCCCTTGATATCAGTCTCCTTCAGCAAATACTGAAGCTGTACCAGCACTTCAGACATCTTTAAAAAAAAAAATACTTATTAAGCAACAAGAGATAATCGAGTTCATTCCGCAGATTCCAATCTGCACAGGAGTGTCTATTCCACAAAGTTCTTCTAGGAGTATTACACCCTACATACCTCATTCACTCGACTCAGCCAAGAGTCTTATTTACTGAACCTCCGCTGGGGGTCGGTGTGTGTGTGTCGGTGGAATTCGAGACTCAACAGAAACCACAGTGTGCCCTCTAGCAATCACAGGGAGGTCTGGGACCTGGCCGTTGATGAAACCAATCTGGACTACAGGCGCGGTTAAGTAACCCCTCCAAACTAGGTCCAGCGCAAAGCAAGCCTGAGACAGGCAATAACAGCATTGCCAGCTGGCTTTGGCAGGTGGCCAACTAGAGCAGCGGGATCTTAAGACCCAAGGAAAGAAATCACAGCCTGATCCTAAGCACCAGCAGACGACGAGGAGGTATAGAGGGCAGACATCGCCAGCACACGTCCGCGCAGCAGAGCTCTGTGGTTTCAGGTTACGGAGGATGATTGAAACCAGAAGGCGAGACAAAAAGAAAACAGTGAGGGGTGGGGAAGGGGGGGGGCTAGTGGTGGAGGGACAACCCCTTATTCCTCAACACTAATTCTAAACACGGAGTCCTCGGGGATGGTGGACACGGGGCCTCGGGTCTCCGGTTTACTTAACCCACCCCCCAGCCCACAGCCTTGGGGGCAGAAGGGCGAGATGCGGATTCCTGGCCCTTCCCTCCCTTGCACAGCAACGGTCTTCCAACAAGGGCCGAGTGGGGGCGCGGCCCCGGGACCTGTCGAGCGACACTCACGTCTCCAATCTGTAGCTCCACTTCCTCCAGAGGGTCCACCGTTCGGCCGCTGCTCCTGCTGGGAACTGGCCAGCCCAAACTCACTGGAACGCCGGGGGAAGACGCTGACGAGGCGTCTGAAGACGAGGGAGAGGAGGGAGGCGGCGGGGGCGGCGAAGAAATCCGCAGCTCCTCAGGGTCTGCCATTGAGCAAGGCCGGGGCTGCAGAATCGGACCTTAGCAGCCGAACCGACACCAACTGTCTTTCAAACTGCTCGCGCCCAACACCCAGAAACCCCGCCCCCTCCCTCCTGAAGTCCCGCCCGGTCTCCTTGCGGGTCTTTGCCCAAGTTCGCGAATACTAGGTGGTGTTTTCGGGACAGCCAATCACCTTGGGCGGTGCATCGCTCCGGCGTAAACCTCCGGTCAGGCTCAGAAGGCGCTTGAATAGAGGACTACAACTCCCAGAATGCTGTATGCGTCACTACACCGCCCACTACTTTTGATGCGCACGCGTGTACCACAGGATCTGTGGGTTTCTCTCACCTGCACTCCCGCGTCCTCACCACGCCTTGGTGAGACGCAATCGGAGAACCAATCCTCAGCCTGAAGCCGGGAGCGTGCTGGGACTTGGAGTCCCTTTCCTTTTCCTCTTCCGGTACGTGACCCGGATGTCTCTGCCGGCCGTAGCGTCTTGTGCGGCGCCGGCGCAGAGCAAGAAAGAGGCGGGAACATCGCGAAGCCAAAGCATTGGGCAGAACGGAGAGTCAAACTTCAGCGGAGGTGTTGGTCATTCTCCGCAGGTGATGGCGCCCCCCGCGGCCTAGAGGTCCAGCACCCGCGTTGAACTACTGACAGCCCTTCCGTTGTGTCCCACCGACGGTCCTGGGACCAGAGAATATGTTGGTGCGGCTAGCCAAGCTGTCCTGCCCGGGTGAGAGGGAACTCCGGGCGGGGATAGAGGAAGGTCGAGGAGTTAGAGCAAAACGGACAGGGCTACAGCGCGGGGGGGGGCTCTAGACACCTACCTCTCTTCACCTACTCTCCTGGAGTCCTCAGGTTAAACTCGGGCCAAGGTCACGCGGTCCATACCTGGCAGTGGACCCTAGATTCCTCCCCATAGAGCTGTCCCAATTGGAAGAACTGACAACTAGGCTAAAGGTCACGGGCGGAGGAAACTTACCAACACGGCCCTCCCGTGGACTCCCGAACTGAACCTTCCAAATCTGGTCCTAATTCTTATCCCAAAGCTCAGGTGTTTTCTGTTCCATTGTTGGAAATGGATAAAATTATATTTGCACAGTTTTTCTTCTTGGTCGTGCCCTGACT
Source organism: Mellivora capensis (assembly GCA_004024625.1). Taxonomy (NCBI): domain Eukaryota; kingdom Metazoa; phylum Chordata; class Mammalia; order Carnivora; family Mustelidae; genus Mellivora; species Mellivora capensis. Next base: position 29,831 of record PISX010000208.1, read on the forward strand.
TTCGTCTTTGCAGCCATCCATCCCAGTCCATTAATAATTTGAAGTCTGATCTGTCACATCATGATTAACATCCATATTCGTGGCCCAAGTCACCAGTTTATATCTGGAGCCAGGAGTTTTTCTACATTGTCTAAAATTACCTTTAGAGGCTTATCATGTTGTGGGTGCTCCTAGAACCATCACAATGACTTGTGAAAATACCTCATTACCTTTTCTTCCACTTAAGTAAAAATAATGCAGTTTACTTAAGTAAAAATAATGCAGGTCTTTGTTTTGTTTTACTTCTTAAAAAGGGTTTAAACATTCAAAAAGATTCACTACAGTATCTTGCATTTTGTCACATTTGGTTTAGTTTTTTGGTTTAGTTTCTTTAAATTCATTTTTGGTTATAGAATAAACAAGTATACATATTGCAAATTCAAGGGTATTCTTATTATGTACATTTCATGCACGTAGAAATTTGTCAGATTTGGCCACCATATGTTAAATTCGAATTTTATTTAAAGTTCCTGATACTTGGGCATGTATTACTACACCTAATGTGTAGATACACTTTATGTTTTGTGAAATATCAAAGTAGTAAGATGGTATCTGCCCTACTGCCTAATTTAGCTAAAATCATTCTTGGGACAAGTGTTAATTACATTCCACCAAAATTAGCATTTCCATTTTTTTTTTAAGGTTTTTTATTTATTTGACACAGAGATAGAGAATACAAGTAGGCAGAGGGAGAGAAAGAAGCAGGCTTTCTGCTGAGCAGGGAGCCCAATGTGGGACTGGATCCCAGAACCCCGGGATCATGACCTGAGCCAAAGGCAGCCGCCCAACCGCCTGAGCCACCCAGGCACCCCAGCATTTCCATTTTCCATGGGTATTTAAATCATTGTCATTTTCATAGCTCAGTGTTAACACTACTGGCAACAAGGAGATGGACACAAATGTGTTGTCAGTGTGACTTTGATATGGTGATGTTATGAGTTCAATGGACTTTTTGACCTTACTTCTCTACCAAAATTCAGCCAACATGCCTAATTGTTCAAACATCTAAAGTGGAATGTCAGATTTGTTTTCAGAAAGGGAGTAAAGGTTGTGACTTTTTAATTTTTATCCCGTGGTGGAAATCGAACTACCCAGTTCCAGATATTCTCAAGAAAGTAACTAGCTATATAAGCAATAGAATTACTTTTACCTGATACCGATTCATCAGTTTTCAGCAGCAAATGATAACTTCTACACACTAAACTACAACTCATCATAAGACAAAGATTTTAATACTCTTAATAATAAAAATACAAATGATTAATTATTTAATATTCTCTTGAATGATGGTAATGCTATATTTGAACTCTAGAACTAAATTTTCCTATAATACTTTTATGTGTCTTAATATACATTTTTTCAAGACTTAGAATATATGAAATAATAATTTAAAAATTATTCCCAATACTATAATTTTTAGTATGCCTTTGCAAGTAGAGAAAATTAATTTCCTTGCCACTCTAAGATTATCAAAAATAGATTATTTTTTTTTAGTGTTTAAAAGCCTTTAGAGTTCAGCCACTCTAAATCTCTTCACTTCCTGTATTCATCACAATCTTTAATTATTGATGTCTGATGCCAGATTTTTGCTTTAAAAAAATTACTTTATTGGAAAGAGTAAAACGTAAAAATATGTTCATTCTGCAGTTGGGTGCTAAAGAGTAGCCCATGCAAGGCTGGCTGTATGTCTCCATTTAATCAGAAAAAAGAAAGAAAGAAAAATCTTTTTTCATCACAGCTCGGTTTCCATTACTTCACAAATCATTTCAAATCCACTTGTAGTCTCAGAGCTTGACTGATGTTGGAAGGATTGAGAGTTTGGGTAGTGGGATTGTCTGAATTCCTGTGTATCTACTGTAAATGGGAATTGTAGCTGCCCCACAATTTCCATAAAGTCATGGAAGATAAAGCATGCTATCGTAATTAAAAATTCTTAACTCTTCATTATGTCCATTAAAATGTAAATTTTATTACATTTTACATTTCAGATCCATGCAAAAGTCTTTGTTGATCTTTACTATTTGTTACAGTCCATGTTTAGAAACTTATTCATTTGCAGATATAATGCTTATATTTATATATAATATTCATATTCAAATTCACATATTCATCCCTTCTTCCCTCTTCCTAAACCCATGGCAACCACTGATGTTTTTAATGTCTCTATAGTTTTACCTTTTCCCGAATCTCATATAGTTGAAATCATGCAGTATGTAGATTGGCATTTTCAGATTGGCTTCTTTCAATATGCATTTAAGTTCCCTCCATGTTTTTTCAAGTCTAATAGTTCATTTCTTTTTAGTGCTAAATAGTATTCCATTGTATGTATGTACCTCAGTGTAACTGTTTATCTAGTCATGTATTAAAGGACATCTTCTAAGTTTTGACAATTATGAATAAAGCTGCTATACACATTCATGTGAAGGGCTTTTTTTTTTTAACCTGAACACTTCCTTTCTTTTGTTTTACTGTAATAAGAACTCTTAACATGAGATAGACCCTCTTGGCAAATTTTTAAATGTACATTATTATTGACTATAGGTATGGTGTTAAACATTATTCATCTTGCTTGACTGAAGGTTTTGGTCCGAACATTAATTTTCAACTCATTTGGGTAAATGCCAAGGGGTACAACTGCTGGATCATTTGTTAAGATATGGTTAGCTTTGTAAGAAATGCCAGACTGTCTTACAAAGTGGCTGTACCATTTTGCATTCCTACGAGTAATAAATGAGAGAGCCAGTTGCTCCACATTCTTGTTTTCTCATAATCGTTTTTGTGTGTGATTGTAAATCTTCTTTTTTTAATAATAGTTTATTGAGATATATCACATACTGTACAATCATACCCTTTAAGATATACAGTCAGTGGTTTTTACTATAAACACACAGTTGTGCAACCATCACGACAGTCTACTTCAGAACATTTTCATCACCCTCAAAAGAAACCTCACACCCATAAGCAATCACTCTTCAACCTCTCTGGCCCTAGGGAAACAACTAATCTATTTTCTCTATAGTCAATTCTGGATAGTTCATACCCATGGAATCATAGTATGTGGTCTTTCATGGCTGACTTCTTTAATTTAGCATAGTGTTTTCAAAGTTCATCCATAATGTAGCATTTATTACTACTGAATTTCTTTTTGTTGCTGAATAATATTCCTTTGTATGAATATATCACTTTTTATCGGTTCACAAACAGGTATTTGGGCTTTTTCTATATTTTGGCTGTTAAGAATAATACATCTACAAAGATACATATATAAGCTTTTGTGTGTTTTCATTTATCTTAGGTATATACCTGGGAGAGAGTTCTGTGGAAACTATGTTTAAGGTTTTGTGGAACTGGCTGTACCGTTTTTCCAAAGGGCTGTACCATTTTACATTTCCACCAGCTGTGTATGAGGGTTCCTCTGTCTTTTCTAGTCTCTCACAACCTTGCTAGTTTCAATATATACTAGCCAGGCATTTTGTAGACTGTCCCTCATCTGAATTTGTCTGATGATTTCTCACGTTTAGACCAAGGTTACAGCTTTTGGAGAAGTATGCCACAGAGGTAAAGAGCCCTTCTTATCACATCAGGGAGTGTGTGATACCAAAATGTCTTGTTGCCAGTAATGTTAAACTTAATCATTTGGTTAAAGGGTCTCTGTATTTCTCCATTGTAAAATTAATATTTTCCTCTTTGGTACTCATTGAAAGCTAGTCACTAATTGCAATCCACACTCAAAAGTGGAGAAACGAATAATCTGTGGATGTATCAACATAATCTTTTATACTTTGACTTTTTCTATTAAAATCATAGACCATGTGGAATTCATTTTGATAGGAAGAGAAAGGTATAATTTTTTCCAAATGAATTTCTCCCTATCTTTGACCATTTAGTAAGTAACCATTTCTTTTCTCTGATTAGAAATGGCATCTTTAGCATATGGAAAATCCTAATGTATATTCTATTTCTGAACTCTTTATTCCTTTCGTTTCCTTTGATTATTCTATCCCTTCTCCTAAAACAGACTCATAATTACTATAACTCCAATACAGGTTTTTGTATCTGGGCTATTCCCAAGGGAGTGTGTGTGTGTGTGTGTGTGTGTGTATACACATATATATACACACATATATATACACATATATATATATGTATATATATATATATATATATATAATGGGAAATGTATCAAGGAGAAGAGTACCAGAGAAGGGAGACAGAAATTGAAGATGCAGATGAAAGGGAAGGCTTTCAGATGGATTGATGTCCCTCCGAAATTGGGAGGGCTAAGCCTTATCATCATTATTCTAAGTGAATAGATATCTGTTGTAACCTAGAAAATGAATGAAGAGTGGACACAAATACAGATTACATTAGAGGTTGTTGCCAAGGAAATAGGAAAGTTCCCACTTAATTAATTCTTTCTATGACGTTTGGTGTGATATGGTCTCTGCTTCAGATAGGGGAAGGAAGAGGTAGAATTGAAGGTTCAAGGACAAGAGCTTTAATGAACATTATTGCAGATAAAGCCTTCCACACTTCTGTTTATTTCTATTTGCTAACTTAATGAATATGTACATGTTTAAGGCTCTCAGAAGATATTGCCATATCGGAGAGACAGTTTTTTAAAAAGCTGACCATAAAACCTAGTTTGCCCATGTTGTCCCAGCATAATCATTAATACTGTCCCTTATTACTCTCGAAAGTATCTAGTTTAGGGACGCCTGGTGCCTCAGTTAAGTGTCTGCCCTTGACTCAGGTCATGACCAGGGTTTGAGTCCCAAGTCATGACCTGGGATTGAGTCCCCCTATCAGGCTCCTTGCTCAGCAGGGAGCCTGCTTTTCCCTCTGCCTGCTCTTCTCCCCGTTTGTGCACACATGCACCCTCTCTCTCTCTGGCAAATAAAATCTTTTTTAAAAACGTATAGTTTGGTTGATAAATTTTATGGTTATCGTGTTTATAGGTGAAACTTGATATGAGCTAAATTGAATAAATTAATTTATTAGATACTTTTTAAATATAGTTTGAAAACATTGGTTTATGAGAAGAAGGTAAGTTGTTCATCTAGGAAATAGTACAGTCTGTTTCAGGTCATATCACAAATAATGGCTCAGCAGCCTAGATCTAACCATTCACTGTCTGCAGTGTTGATATGGTGAGAATATAAACACAAATTTTCAACTATAAGACATCATGTGGGTCATACAATTTTAAATCAGCTAGGTACTTTAGAGATCATCTAGTGACCCTTTCCTTTTTTTGGATGAGGAAACTGAAATCAAAAGAGGCTAATGAAGGTCTTAAGGCTAATTAATAGAAAATTAAAGAGAAAGTAGATCTGATTCCTAATCCTAGAATTTTTTCCTTTAAAAAAAATTTTTTTTTAGTCTACTCCAAGAAAAGCTAATTGAAAAAATCCCAATTTTTGTGCAGCATATCAGTGCTTTCATGCCTTAAAAATTAAGAAAAATCATCTACTTCTATGTCGTACAAGATGGTCTTCAACTTCTGTTGTACCTCGAATTACTACCCACTATACTGTTTATCCCCGGGATAAGGACAAGCGATGGGAAGGTAAGTAATAATTTCTGTAGAAGTGTTGAAGCTTTTCTAGATATTTTATATCATTTTGTGGAAATATTTTTCATGATAGTATAAAATCATCTAATAATATTTTGTAGCTTTACCAAATCTATTACATACTGATATTGAAATAAGAAAATATCTGCAAAGTTTTTAGTAGTAACTCTCAAAGTCAAAAGTGGTTTATGGAAGCAAAAATAAGATAGCCACTGGAACGGAACCTAAGAGAACATCCATTTAATACAATAATATATTTAGTATAATTCTCATGCAAAGCAGAGGGGCAATTTCTGTAAATGCTCTAAAGCATAGTGAGTGTTTGTGACCTAGTTTGTGATTTTTATCAGATCATATTCATCCCAGAATTTTCATGTATTTTTTAAATCATTTTTTCCTCCCAGGAGTGAACATGGAGAGGTTTGCAGAAGAAGCAGATGTAGTTATAGTTGGTGCAGGACCTGCAGGACTCTCTGCAGCTGTTCGTCTAAAGCAGTTGGCTACTAAACATGAAAAGGACATCCGTGTGTGTCTAGTAGAGAAAGCCGCTCAAATAGGAGCGCATACTCTCTCAGGGGCTTGCCTTGATCCACGTGCTTTTGAAGAATTATTCCCAGACTGGAAGGAAAAGGGAGTATGAAAAATTGGTTTTTATACAAAATGTAATCTTTATCATATCTATTTCCAAACTAACTAGAATATAGAAAGCCCATTTTATGTAATTCTGTCTCTTAGAGGATTTTTATAGATAAGTATTTTTTAACTTAAAAAGGGCCAAAAATTGAATCATATCAACTATATTTACAATTTTAAGATATTAACTCATGAACTCATGTAATACCTTCTACACCTTGTATTTATATACTGGATTTATAAGAAAGCCTTATCTTGAGAAGATGTTAGAATATTTGTACCAAATAAAATACAGCATGTTGATTTTGAGCATATTTCCTAAGTTGTTCCATAGGTATTGATGTCATTGTTCTTAATAAAGTTTTATGTAAATTTCCTCGGACATTGTAATATCTAAAACCAAAGAGGATAATCTAATCAAGTGTTCTAAAGAATAAATGAATATGGCCTCTCATAATCTAAGAAGAAAAGGCACTGGTATGATATGCAGAGAACTAAATGTTAATTTTACTGCTTTCATAATTTGTATGGCTTTGATTAAAATCTTACACTTTACATATCTTAGCTTTTTCCTCTGTAAAATGGGTTATGTTATGCCTGCCAAGTCTTGAATATTCACTAACCATGAATATACTTTGTAAATGTAAAAAATTATATGATTTCTATATTATTTCTATATGGAGTAAATTGAATTCCAAAAATTTCATCTGTGCTCTTCTTTCTAAAATACCAAGCTCCTTTAAACTAGAAATACTTACATCTAATTAACTTTCTCTTTTCACTATTATGCCAAAAATAGTTATTATTGAATTGTTATTGACATAATACCAGTTGTGATAGAAAAAGGTTTTCAGAGCCCTATATAACTGAGCAGATAGAATCCATGACATAACTGTTAATTGTATCCAAAGGAAAAATAAAACTTCTCTTATGTTTTCATCAGGCAGGAAGTTACAGCTTGGAGCAAGCACCTAGGCTAAACTCCCACAGAGACAGGGAGACAGGAAGCCATGTCCAAGATGTCTCCAAGGCCCCCATAAAAGATTTCTGGGATGTAAATCTGGCTAATTTAGGTTTTAAAAAGATTCCCATACATCTCAAAGAGACAAAGAGGATTTGCAGTTTCAAGTTTCTAAAGGAAATGAAAGAAAAGTGAGGAGAGTAGTTCACTTTCCCTTTTGACATAGTTTTTTCATTATTTGTATTTACCATTACAAATATGAACTAAAAGCTTCCTTCTCTTTCCTTCTTTTGTTTTTAGGCTCCACTTAACACTCCTGTAACAGAAGACAGATTTGGAATTTTAACAGAGAAATACAGAATTCCTGTGCCAATTCTTCCAGGTAAGGTGTGATAAGTATTAGTAGGATCATAGAATTCTGTACCTGGAAGGAACCACATTTCATCTTGTAGCTTGTAGCAAAACAGGACCAGAACCTAGTTCTTTTGTCTTCCAGTCTAGAAGAATTGAGATAGCCTTATAAGGCAACCCAGAATTTTACTTTAGTATTATAATGGCTTTTTAATTCAATAATTAGAACTGTGTGCCAAAATTGTAGAATTTAAATGAAATTTTGGCCGTAGGATGATGTGTATATTTACACAGAAATTATACATTGTTTAGAATTCTTAAATTAAGTATTTATGGTTTTGAAATGGTTTATCGATAAAATGTCAGATTGATAAATTAAGCATATATTTGTAGGTCTTCCAATGAATAATCATGGCAATTACATTGTACGCTTGGGACATTTAGTGAGCTGGATGGGAGAACAAGCAGAAGCCCTCGGTGTTGAAGTATACCCTGGCTATGCTGCTGCTGAGGTTTGTAGTTTTATTTTTTAATGTTTATAGGAAGTAATCTCTTTTTCTTTTGAATATAAACCAAGAATGGTGCAGAGGTAAAAAAATAAATATTTCAGAAAAGCCGTAAGATTTTAGAATTGTAAGGTTAGAAGGAATCTTGGAAAGATCTAATCCAAAGAGTACTTGAATTCCTGATCTTGAATAATGTTCCTAACATTATCACGTGGTTGTGTAATTTACGACTGCACAGCATCAGGGATGAGATCATCTCTATCTGATGTTTGGATTGTTGATAACGCTCTTTCTTCTGCGAAATATACATTCTGTTTTACACTACATAGAACAAATCAATGCCCTCTTCCAAGGTCACTTTTCCAATTATAATTATGCCCCGCTCTCTTCTCCACTTTCACTCTGGTGTTTTTATCTTTCCTAGGTTAAATATTCTCAGTTCTTTCAGCCATGATGTTACATATACTTTGAGTTCCTTCAGTAATCTCAGTGCCCTCTGAATGCATTCCCTTTTTATCCCCTTTATAAAGTGGCATCCAGAATGAAAAAACTTCTTCAAGCCTAGTATAGAGCACGGCTCTTCCTTTCTTCATTCTAGAAACCATTCTTCTATTAATTCTTTCCAAATACTGCTTTTGGCAAACATATCATACTGTTGACTCTCACTAAGTTTTATTGGAGAAATGATTAAAAATAAAATTTCCTGCCAACCCAGAAAAATCACCTATATAAATTATTTAAAATTTTTATTATTTAATAAGCATTAAACCAAGACTGCAGTGCATGTCACAGGCAGTCTGCTGGGAGATTGCCAAGACAAAAAGAAATCTTGCCCTCTTACATAGCCATACAGATATAATCCATCACATACATGTTACTTGTCTTTATCCAGAGGAAAAATAAAATTTCTTGTATCTTTTTGACAAGAAGTTACAGCTTGGAGCCAAGCACCTAGCCCAGACTCTTGTAGTGACAGGAAAACGGGACACTATTCTTTTTGTTGTTCAGATTTCATATATGTCTACAAGGCCTCTGGGAAACACATTTCTGAGATGCAGATCTGGCAAGAGTCTTAAATAAGACTTTTAAAAACATTCCTATGTCTGAGAGAGACAAAAAAGGAGTTTATAGTTAACTTTTCTAAAGGAAATGATTGAAAGATTTGACAGATTCTTTCAGGGGTAGTTTTCTTTGGTTTTGGCCCCAGGGAAAATTCAAAAAAAATTTTTATTTGTTTTTACGCTTAAAGTATGTAAGTCAAATAAAATACATAGGTCCCTGTATTATACTTGCTGCTATACTAATTTTTGTTTTCCTGACACACACACACACACACACACACACACACACATATATGCATTTGGGTTTTTGGACCCAAGTGTGGGGTTTTTTATTTCTCCTGGTTAAAATGTTCCTGACATTAGTCCTGGGATTAGTATCAAAATCACAAGTAGGTGGTTTGTAGAATCTATGATTTTCAGTTTTTGTGTACACACACACAGTCTCTTACACCTCTCTTTTCCTCAGTCCCTTGAAGATCATCATCTATAGATTAATGTCAGGTTTGTCAGGTGTTTCTGTACTCTGAGCCAGACTTCAGTTTTAGTTCAAAGCCACATTCTACTCTTTTTTTTTTTTAAAGATTTTTTTTATTTCTTTATTTGACAGAGAGAGAGATCACAGTAGACAGAGAGGCAGGCAGAGAGAGAGAGAGAAGGAAGCAGGCTCCCTGCTGAGCAGAGAGCCCGATGCGGGACTCGATCCCAGAACCTTGAGATCATGGCCTGAGCCGAAGGCAGCGGCTTAACCCACTGAGCCACCCAGGCACCCCCCACATTCTATTCTTGATTCACTTTCAGGATATGAAGTAAGAGGTTTATGTTCTTTTCATATCCATTGCTGCTGATCCTTGCTTTACCTTTCCACTCCTGTGCTGCCTGTGTGATTCTAGTGTGTATTTTTTATGTCCTATCTAAAGGGCATTGTCTTCCAGAGAGGAAACAGAAACTCAGTAAGAATTATAGATTATTGCTATTTCTCATCCTCCAAATTACAATTTTGACCAGTTGTGCCAATCTGACTTGCTCCAGAAATAAGCTTTAATCACATTTAGGGTGTCTTGAACCTCTTTCTGTTCTGTTTTGTTATGTCATTTTCTTTGGTTTTTGTTTTTTGGGATCTTAGCTCATTTTGAATAGAAGCTTTCCTGATGCTATTGTCTTCCCACCCAACACTAACGGTCTTCACTTGTTGGAGGCCCTGATTTCAGGGTTTGTATACTTGTCTTTGATACCTGATCTCTTCAGAGCTCTTTGTTTATTCTGACTGGTTTCTTTAGTGACTTCATGGTAGCTTCCCCCTTTCCTTCTTCACCAAGGTTGTGGCATTTCTTTTATTTCCAACTGTTTGAGCTGTGTTCTTTTATACTCTAGAAAGGAATATCTTTAAAACATGTCTCTTTTCTTGCCTAAATTCTTTAAAGCCTGTTATTTCTGTAACCGGAGAACATACTCAGTTTCTTAAATATCGAAGGCTGTTCATTGCTTCTTTTTAGGATGGTTATGAATCCTAAGGTGATAACCAAATATGTTTTCATTTCAGGTTCTTTTTCATGAAGACAGCAGTGTAAAAGGAATTGCCACTAATGATGTAGGGATACAAAAGGATGGTGCACCCAAGGTAAATGTTTTAACAGTTATGTGCTTAACACACTAACGAAAAGAAACCAACCTAAATGCAATGATTTCGTTTTGCTACAAATTGCACATTAATAAAGTGTAGTTAGAATATAATTATTAATGTGGAATTCTTCTCTTAAAAAAATGTAGAGCTGGGGCACCTGAGTGGCTCCATGGGTTAAGTCTCTGCCTTCAGCTTAGGTCACGATCTCAGGGTCCTGGGATCAAGTCCCACATTGGGCAGTCTGCTAAGCCAGGAGCCTGCTTCCCCCCCACCTTCTCTCTCTCTGCCTGCCTCTCTGCCTCCTTGTGATCTCTCTCTATCAAATAAATAAATAAAATCTTTTAAAGAATAGAGAGCTAAAAAGGATTTAGACAAATAAATAAAACATGTTTAAGAATAATTTTTTAAAGATAAAAATATGAGGGATGCCTGGGTGGCTCAGTTGGTTAAGCAGCTGCCTTCGGCTCAGGTCATGATCCCAGCGTCCTGGGATCGAGTCCCACATCGGGCTCCTTGCTCAGCAGGGAGCCTGCTTCTCCCTCTGCCTCTGCCTGCCACTCTGTCTGCCTGTGCTCACTCTCTCTGACAAATAAATAAATTTAAAAACAAAAAAAGATAAAAACATGAGTCATACAAACATAAAACAAACATGTGACAAAGATTTTGTTTCACTCACTAATAAATGATAGCATCAGTAAGATGTTACAGCTGGTTCAAGGAGAATTCAAAAAACATACATATATGTAGGTCATCAGTCAGCTGCATAGCCACTTCCATAATTTTCATTTCTATGGACAAGAATCATTTGCATTACTGTCAGTAATGCTGATAGTCTTTGATGTGATTTTAATATGTTTTTGGCAAATATGAAACTGATGGATTTCCTCTCACTCAAATATAATCCTGGATGGTCTTCAGGTTTTTACAGCTTTTATTTTTGAATTTGCAAAAGAAAAGCTCTCAGGATTTGAATCTCTCACTGTATAAGATTCCTTGGAAAGGACAAGGAAAAAAACACCTTGCTTTCCCATAATAACAGAAGAAAACATAAATTAGCATCTCAATAAATTAATTTGTCACTTCATATTTATTTGCTTATTGTCTTAATTTCTCAACTGGATCATAAGCTCCATGAGGGCAGAGATCATAAAGTGTTATATTCCAGTACCTATCATGGTGCTGGGTCATGTCTGGTCCCCAATAAATTATTTGTTAACTTAGAATTTATCGTTTTCTCTGCCATCTTGAATAGAATGGGGAATCCAGTGTAGAGTCTCTCCAGCAGATTTTTCTGCTTCCCACTACTTCCTACTTAGAGATAAGCAAGTGGCAGAGCTCTTGAGTCTTACGTCCTTCATTGTTATTCTAAAGTTTTGACTGGTTTCCTCAGAATTCTGTGAGGTTTGAGACTTTGTGTCTTAGAGAAGTCCCAAGAAGCCCCCAAAGAATTCTGGTGCATAGCTAGGTTTGCAAACAACTATTGCTTTTCATAATGATAAAAGAATATTGTTTTTCCTGTGTTATAGTTATTCTTTCCTGTATTGTGATCATTTAATCATTTAATTTTAAAGTGTGTCTTATTCTTTTAAGACTTTTATATTTAATATCACAACAGAACTGAGGCACACAAGTTCTACTATTCTGATATTTCATTTTTTGTATGTTCTCAAATTTGTTCAAAAGTAAATTTTTGTGTTTGGGGCTTTGTAGTTATAAAAACTTTATCTTTCCTGGGATGCGTGGGTGGTTCAGCCGGTTAAGTGTCTGCCTTCAGCTCAGGCCATGATCCTAGGTTCCTGGGATCAAGTCCTGCATCAGGCTCCTTGCCCAGAGGGGAGCCTGCTTCTCCCTCTGCCTGCTTCTCTCACTGTTTGTGTTCTCTATCTCTGACAAATAAATAAAATCTTTTAAAAAAAATCTTTCCTTTATTGTATTTATATAGATACAAAAATATTGAAGAGTACAGTGGAGTCTTAGTGATGTGAGCTCCAGACTCTTAGTTTTTAAATAACTGTTTTAGTACCACAGGTTTGGAGTGGGGGGAATCAAGGACTGTGTTTATTCTGTTGTTCCACTCTCTATTGTTAAATAAACACACCTCCTTAGGCTTTCTTCCCTGCCATTTCACTACAAAGACTGATCAGAGTAAAAAATACCCCACCTTGTCAATCCAGTAATCACTTCTCCGTCTTCTCTTACTTGATATCCTAGTAGGCAGCACTGACACAGTTGGCTTCTCACATCACCTTGTAACTGAATTGTACAGCACACAGAGCAGGGCAGAACACACAACAAACAAGATAACAGAGAGTGCGGGAAGTTAAGAGCCAATGGGGAAGTCAGTCTGTGGAGGCGCAGTTGAGACAAAGCCTCGGTCTGGTCCGGGTCAGTTCTCGGCACTTGCTGCTTCTGATGTTCAAGCAGGGAAGGCTCTTGGTTCTGGTCAGCGGAGATCCATCGGGCAGAACCTTCAGCGGCAGTTGCCTTTTTTCAGTGGTCAGACGTAGAGGGGTCATGTCTGAAGAGCCTGTCAGCTTGCTGCCAAAATCCTCTTTTTAACGGGATTTCATCAGTGTTGGGTCCCCGCAGACCTCCTCTGGTTCTGCTGGGTATCAGTTCAGGAGTGTCAGTTGACGCTGGTCCTGGCGTTATCTCCGATATCTCGGTATCTTCTAGCTGCAGTGCCGTCACTGCTTGCCTCATTGCTTGATGTGGGGCCATGCTTGACATGAGAGACTGCATTTTGCTCTCTGCACCGAACCAATGTGAGTTTGCTCCTTGGTGAGGCACAGATACACCAGGTGGAGTTGTCACACGAAGTCAACTTTATTTGCAGCAAATAAGATCATGGGGAATCGCTTCCAAGGTCATTACTCCTGAGAGAGAGTGAACGGGTACCTTTTGTTTAGGGTAAGGATGAATATTTAGATAGGGATGCCTTGTTATTGTATGTAGAGACAGGCATAAGGTCCCCTGTATGCGCCTTAAGGAAACATGCCTAATTACACATTGTATGTTATGTAAATAAGGCTGAGGCTCCTCCTTGGGTGGAGATTTTAGTATTATAATGAGGTAGAGGTAATTGCCAGTCATTCCAGAGGTCACTCCATGGTCCATCTGTGCAGTTGTGAGTCAGGGGCTTTAGCTCAGACCCAGAAAGGTCTGGGTGGCCTGGGCCAGTGAGAGGTCTTGTCAGGGCAGTCACCATCACCTCAGGGGTGGCTCTGAGTTTCATTTGCCACACTTAAAAGGTAAGCCAGAAAGAAGAGCTTAAGAGAAAATGAAAGAGAATTTAGTGAATACAAGCTGGTGGGCAGTAAAGGTCAGGTCTTGCAGTCTAGCTGGTGGTACCTACTCTTGGTTTTCCTTGTGTTTTACTTCCTACTGTCACCTTTGCTTGAGGGTCCTCTTCCTATCCTGTAAATAGTGAGGCTCTAGGGCTCAGTGTTGAGTCCTTCTCTATCTACATTTTCTCCATAGTGACTTGATCTGGTCACATGGCTCTAAATACCCAAGTCCCAGAATCCTATATCCTACTGCTTATTCAGTAGCTCTGTGCCACATCTAATAGCCGTCTGATTATAAGAATTCTGATTTGGACAGTTTTAAGTTTCAGAAGTTAAGTGATTTGCCCAAGGTCAGACAGCTGTAAGTAGCGGGGCTGGGGTTTGAATATTAACAGTGTGGCTGGCTCTGGGGCCTGCCCCTTGAACACTATGGGACATACTGCCTCTAAGAGGAAGCTGAAGTATATTAAGTAATATTTTAGTTCATTAAGATTGAATTGTTTTATAACTGGTGTCAGGAAAACCGCGTGTCCATCTGAAAACAAATAGAGTTTGGGCCTTTATTTTTTAAAAATTCTGAGGATTTCTTAAAACAAAAAAAATGGGGACTTCAGGGTGGCTCAGTCGGTTAGGCGTCTGTCTTTGGCTCTGGTTGTGATTCCAGGGTCCTGGAATCGAGTCCTGTACCAGGCTGCTCACTCAGCAGGGAACCTGCTTCTCCCTCTGCCTACCGTTCCCGCCATACTCTTGCTGTCTCTCACACTCTCTGGAAAAAATAAAATCTTAAAAAAAAATTGAAAAATTAGAAGGAAACCTAGATTACAGTTGCAACTTAAAAGTAGGATAAGCCATCCTATAGAGGCAAGAAATAATGAACCCGTAAGAGACAGACCTTTTTAAACTGTATAAAAATTAAACAGTTCTGTATGCTAAAATTACTATAAAGTCTGTAGATAAACTGTAGATTGGGGAAAAATTTTTTGATTACCTATAATATCAAATACCACATATACATTAACAAGAAAAAAGACAGCATTTTAGAAAAATGAGCAAAATCTAAAAAACCGACAATTCACAGAAGAGCAAAGTCCAGATCACTACTACTTATAAGGGAAGATGCTTAAGTACCTTTTCTTCAGAGTCCGTAGCTTAAATGTCATTTCTTCAAAGAAGCGTTTCCTGTTCACCCAATCCATAAATTTCCTTCTTTTATTCCCTCTCATAGCATCCTGTGTTTTCTTTCATAGCACTTAGTCATAATTTGTATTTATTTGTATTTATATACTCATGTATTTCTTTAATGTCTGCCTCTATGATTAGACTGAAGGAAAGGGACGTATCTTTTATTTTTTCACCCAATAAATAAGTCAGTCAGAAAAAGAAAATTATTATACAGTTTCACCCATGTGTGGAATATAAGAAACCACACAGAGGATCAGAGGGGAAGGGAGGGAGAATGGAATGGGAAGAAATCAAAGGAGCCAAACTGAGACTCTTAACTCCAGGCGAAAAAAACCTGAGGGTTGTGGAAAGTGAGGTAGGTTTGGGATGGGGTAACTCAGTGATGAACATTAAGGAGGGCACGTGATGTGATGAGCACTGGGTGTTATATGGAACTAATGAATAACTGAACACTACATCAAAAACTAATGATGTACTATATGTTGACTACCTGAAATTAAATTTAAAAAAAAGCTTTTTCCCCCACAGTCCAGTTACTGAAAGATATAACTTTATTTTACATTTTTGCTAAGTACAGTGCTAAGTCACTGTTATTTTAATTTGCATTTCCCTGACTATTTTAAGTGCTTTTTCCCTTTTTGAGTCAAGAAATATTAATAAATACCTACAGTGTGCCAGTTTTATACTAGGCAATGGGAATATAGAGATGAATAAAAGAAAAGTATTATTAAGTGAGAAAAGTAAGGTACATTGTATTAAATGGTCCTATTTTTTGTAAAACAAATCAGGAACCAAAAAAAGTTTAAGTATATATGTATCTCAGTATGTATATTTGTTTAAATATTTGGGTAAACTGTACATATAGATTAACATGGTTTTGGATGAGTGAAGTGTAATAAGAGTGAGCAGACGAGAACAAAATAAAAAGTGAAATTACAGGATGTGTATGAAAGTGTAATATACATGTATACATATATATTACACTAATAAGCATTGCACAAGAAAAATAGCAGTTACTAATAAATGTGTAAAAGATGTTCAGACTCTGTAGTAATCAAAGTAATAATTTATTAAATTAATAATGAGATAATTCTTACCATTCAGATTGAAAATATTTAGCACCAAGTATGTTCATCTAAGCAATGCTTTGTAATAGTGAAACACACTGGAACAGCCTAAATGTCCAATATTGGGAATTGTTTGAAAAATTAGGGGAATCTATTCAAACACAAAAAATGAATGCTTTAAGGGCACCTGGGTGGCCCAGTCAGTTGAGTGACTGACTTTCAATTTTGGCTTACGTCATAATATCGGGGTCCTGAGATTGAGCCCAACAGTTGGCTCTGTGCTGGGTGTGGAGCCTGCTTAGGAATCCTTCTCTCCAGATTGTCCCTCTGCCCCTACCTTCACCTCATCATGAGCTCTCTCTCGGCGGGGGTGGAGGGGGTTAGTGGGAGTGGAGGGGGCAGGGGATTCTTTTCTTGGAGTATATTGCTTTTACATTCAACTAAAAATGGTTATAAAACTCAGTGTTTAACTACTTTTTGTCTTTGCATACACACAGACATGCAAATAAAATGAATAGAGAAATATCAGAAGAGATATATTTTGTACGAGACTTTTCTGGTTATTCTGCATTCCTTTATTAAGTAACTTTATTGAGTGCCTTGTGGTAGGTGTAAGTACAAAATACAGAGAGCAAAAGAGAGGTAAAGACTTCAATTGTGGCTTTTTTTCCACTTGGAAAATTCAGTTTTAGAATATACATTCAGCAATAGAGAACAAGTAAAATTAAAGTGAAAAAAGCAAGTAGCTAAAGAATATACTTAGTATGATTCTACTTGTGTTAGAAGGATATGAATAGGCTCTGTATAGTTTTTTATTCATGGAAATTTTCTGGCATGATTCATAAAAAAGCTATTAATAATGTTTTCTGCTTCAGAACTAGAAAACTAGGAGCAGGGAGGAAATGGATTTTCACTTTTCACTTTATTTTCATTTGAAGTAGAGAATATTTTTAGCATGAGCGTGCTTTATTTGCTCTTTTAATTCTTATCACACTTAACCATTCAGGTACTTTGGAAGTAAAAAAAGAAAAATACAACAAAGACATAGGATATATTATAAAATTTAAATTAGATTTCACTTACAACAGTAGTTTTATTTCTAGTATTTTGTATTTGTATCGTTTCTTCTATATCTGTCTCATTATTTAATTCAAAACTGACCAAAATGTGAATATTTTTTAAATTGTCAAATGTTGCAATTTAACGTGTTTTTATTTTTTAGACAACATTTGAGAGAGGACTAGAACTACATGCAAAAGTCACAGTTTTTGCAGAGGGTTGCCACGGACATCTAGCCAAGCAACTATATAAGAAGTTTGATTTGAGAGCCAATTGTGACCCCCAAACCTATGGAATTGGACTGAAGGAGGTATCTTGATTTGTTTTTGTGATTTTAATTTTTAACTATGGAGTTTAAACTCATTTGTATTATAACGTAGTCTGTAACATTGATGTAATTTTTTTTAAGATTTTATTTATTTATTTGAAAGGCAGAGATCAGAAGCAGGCAGAGAGGCAGGCGGGGGGGTGAGGGGAGCAGGCTCCCTGCTAAGCAGAGACCCCGATGCAGGGCTCGATCCAGGAACCTGGGAGCATGACCCGAGCTGAAGGCAGAGGCTTTAACCCACTGAGCCACCCAGGCATTGATGTCATTTTTTAGTTGCTATATTTTTCATTGACTTGAAATGTTCATCATAACTGAAAATATTGGGGCTATTTTTAAGGGGCTAGAAAATAATGCTGATCAAATTCCATTATTATCTAAATTGGTTCTACATGTTGTAATTGTTTTATCAATCGTTGCTTAAAATCAAAGACTGGAAGTTGAAAATATTTGTGATACGAATTTCTTTTCATTATAATGCCATCTGTCCTAGTAAGTTTTGACATGATACCCCTATGCTGTTTGTAGGGTGACCAGGTCATACAAGAATGATTTCTTCAGAATTGCACTGAGAAGATAATTTAGTTTATGAAATATATACTCAGCCATAGCATATTGATCTGAAACCTAAAATTTAGTTAGATTAATTATTACATATTTTTCTCAATTTATCCAATCTCTGTTTTCCCAAACCTTTGGTTTATTAGAGTGTAAAGATGCATTATAACCCTTCTGTTTAAATTTTTGGGGGATTAAAGCTCAGAACATTTCCAGTTCTGTAATAGCGAGATTTACTGTTAGTAAAAGCTTGTTTTGGTAGGTTGTGCATCACACATAATATTATCTGATTTTTAGATGTTTCAATTGGAAATTGTTAAAAGTTTGACACTTAACAATTCCAGGGGTGCCTGGGTGGCTCAGTCGGTTAAGCATTTGCCTTAGGCTCAGGTCAGGATCCCAGAGTCCTGGGATCAAGTCCCACATCAGGCTCTCTGCTCAGTGGGGAGCCTGTTTCTCCTGCCTCTGCCTGCTGTTCCACCTGCTTGTGCTCTCTCTCTCTCCATCAAATAAATAAAATCTTTAAAAAAAAGAAAAAGAAGGAAAAACCTTACCATTCCGAAAATAGATGAACAATTTTTTTTTCAGTTGGGAAAAGGGGAGTGCAGGGGAGCATAAGCTGTCTTATTGAAGAATGACATATATACTGGAAAGCAGCAGATCTTAAGGGTATAGCTTAATTAACTTTTACAAGGTGAGCATATCCATGGAACCTCCAGCTAAATCAAGATCTAGAACATTACCAGCACCCCAGAAGTTTTCCTCATCTCTTCAGTGGTGTTCCCTATAATCACATGAAAGTCTTAACCAATTTGAAAATCTAATCATTTTCTAGAAGAAATTTCTTAAAGAGTTCATAGCTTTTCTCACCGATTTTTTAGTCCAATTCATGATGCTTCTGTTCAATACATTTTCTTTGATATGTGAATTACATTTTTTGTGTTTCTCTTATTGCAGTTTTCCCCTTGAAATTTTCATAGCTAAGACATAAAAACCTGGCAAATTTGATATATTGTGGTGGTAGAAAAAATTTAAATAATACTCTAGGACTTCTTTTTTTAAGTTATGGATTATTGATGAAAAGAAGTGGAAACCAGGAAGAGTGGATCACACTGTTGGCTGGCCCTTGGACAGACATACTTATGGAGGCTCCTTCCTCTACCATTTAAATGAAGGTGAACCCCTGGTAGCCCTTGGTTTTGTGGTAAGTTACACGCCCATTATGGAAAACTCTACTGTTGGAGTCCTTGGATCATCAGTGTTATAAAATCTGGAGCATGTAAAATGCTTTTCATTTAAAGGTCACTTTCTAATTTTGTCAGTAGGTAAAGTGCTTGTGGTTATCACAGGCATTGGTCTATAGCTTTAAACACACATAGCTTTTGTGATAGTAGCTACTAAATGCCAGACACTATGCCCTATGCTTCACGGAGAGGTCTAAGTTTTGTTAAGAGTCCTTTGAAGTATGTATATCCTTATTTTACTGACAGGACACTGAAGCCCAAACAAGTTATACAGCTTCCCCAATTACACCCATTAAATGACAGAAGCAGGATTCACATCTGAGTTTGTGTGACTTCCAAGCCCAATTTCCACTATGGCATGCTGTCACAAAAAAATGAAATCAGCACTGGGTTTGAATCTATAACTTGTTAAAAAATGTAAGCATTTTCTCCCTTTTTAACCATTTATATCTTTGCAGTAAATTATATCTTGAACATTGCAAGGAATGGAAAAATAAGGGTTTCTGCACCTTACAGTTGGGGGCAGCTTTATAATTTAATGTCATAATTAGACTTGTATATGACACATTATTAAATTTTTGCATTACTGGTGTTTTTTGACACCCAGCCAAGTGTTCAGTTTCTCATCTTTGTATAATTATTCCAGTGACTTAATTTTTTCAAAGCAAAAAAGTTTGGTTATCAATTTCAGCATTTTGATAATGCCTCATAAAATGTAACTTCTACTATTTCTTGTCTTTTTTTTTATCTAAGAATGATTACATTCTTTCTTCACTTTTGCCTAAGTAGTACCACATATAGCTTATTAGTTGATTACTAGAGTGAGTACTGATTAATGAAAAATGATTACAACTCCTTTTGTAGGAACATAATGTTAGACACCTACAAATATTTTTCTAATTTGGGCTTTTATTTACAGAGCACAATGATTTATTAATATGTTCTAAATTTTTTAAGTTTGACCAATTATAAACACATGGTATCCTTTCGTTTACCCTTTCTTTTCCAAACAGATTTTATTCAGTTATTTATTTAAGTTTGTCCAAGTACTTTGAATACAACAAATTTAATGTACATATTTTCTCATAAATATTGATCACATTTTAGCTTGATATAATTTGAAATAAAAATATATAATTGTATAAATTTACCAAATTTAAATATAAAAATTTTAAGGTTGGTCTAGACTACCAGAATCCATATTTGAGTCCATTTAGAGAGTTCCAAAGGTGGAAACACCATCCCAGCATTCAGCCAACATTGGAAGGTGGAAAAAGGATTGCATATGGAGCCAGAGCCCTGAATGAAGGTGGCTTTCAGGTAACTCGTCCAACTTTTTATTTCTTATTTCTGCCTTACAAAGTAAACATTGAAAGTATAATGTAATAAATTTAGATAAAGAATAGAAAATTATCTCATAGGAAGAAACTTTAAGCAAGACATCTAGTGTTTATAAGACTGTGTCATACCGGGTCACCTGGGTGGCTCAGTGGGTTAAAGCCTCTGCTTTTGGCTCAGGTCATGATCCCAGGGTCCTGGAATCGAGCCCCACGTTGGGCTCTCTGCTCTGTGGAGAGCCTGCTTCCTCCTCTCTCTCCCTGCCTGCCTCTCTTGCCTACTTGTAATCTCTGTCAAATAAATAAATAAAATCTTTTAAAAAAAAAAAAAAAAAAGACTGTGTCATACCATAGTTAAATTACACCGTGAATTTAGTTTTTTAGTGATTTCTTGAGATAAATTTATAGACTTTTTGTTGGTTGGTTGGCTTTTATCCAGAAAATTAAAACTATATGATCCAAAGATATTTTCCTTTATTCCTTAGCTGCCAGGAAACAAAGATTTAGTTTTCCACAAAAGTAATTAATTTATCCCAACTACCAATTAACATCCATGCCTTTTGGGTGGCCTCTGTCAAGCTTTTGCCCTTGATTGTCTATTTTAGTGTATGTTCATAGTAGATCTTATGAAATGTTGATGTAGCATTATATGTTAATTAATTGAATTTAACTTTTAAAAAAGAATCCAGTATATAATTCAACATACAGAAAAAAGAAGAAACTGGTAACTCAAGTCTATAAAGAACTTTATAGTCGTTAAAAATATGGGTACATCTATAGATATTGACATGGAAAAGATGTCAAAGCTATGACATTAAGTAAAAATAAAAAGAAAAGCAGGCTATAAAACAGCATGGTTATAAAAAAAATGTTAATGTATTAAGTATATATAGACAATGAGATTAAAAACCTAGGTAGCTATGATAAAAGCTATTAGTACTATTGTAAAAATATTAGGTAAGATGATCTAAAAAATTAGCTCCAAAATTTATATGAAGTGACTTACTTATCTTCCCTGGTCTTTATTTTATAGATGATCCTTTCTGTCTCTAATAACCTAGAAAAATGGAACCATTTTATAGATTGGATTTTTTTTTTTTTGGCAATCCTGTTGTAAAAGTAACAGATTATAGAATATTAGGGGGGAGGGAAGTTAACCTTTAAAGTGAAGTTCCAAATACTTTATTATTACTATAACAATAATTTATAAAGCCAGGTAAAATCATAACTAAATTATAAATGTAATCATTAGAAACTTAAAATAACAGTATCCCTAAATTCTGTTGCTATCAGATTACTTCTCAGGAGGTTGTTTTGTTTCTAGAGTAGTAATTCATTTGCAAGAAATATTTATTAAATTGCATAACTGTGTTCAAGCCCATTCAGCTCTTTTTCACAGTCTCTATAATACGTCAGTCTAATTCTGCTCTTTTTAATGTAGAGTGTACAGTTTCCAGTATATTCAATAGGATATACAGATTTGTATTTAAAAACATCTGCCTTGTGTGTTTCAACATCTCAGATGATTTTTTAGAATGGTGGGAAGAGTTGACCACACACACATACATATACACACACACTCACATTTTACTTAAATTTTCTGCTTCAATTAGATTCAGAAATTTATTTCTAGTAAGTTTTTAAAGAACCATAAGCAAGAATTTGGAACATTTGGTTTTGTTTATTTTTAGCTAACAAATATGACTTTTTCCCTTTAATTTTTAAAACTATACTTACTTTATAATTGGAAGTTTATACCTCTTAATCCACTTTACATATATTATGATCTCCGCACTCTCCTCCCCTCTGGCAACCATCAATTCTCTATAAATGAGGTAGTTTCTATATACATGACTGACTCTTTCTTTCTTTCTTTCTTTCTTTCTTTCTTTCTTTCTTTCTTTCTTTTCAGTCTGTACCAAAACTTACCTTTTCTGGAGGGTTTCTAGTTATTTGTGGTTTAATGTGGTTTCCAATTATTTGTGCATTTCTCAGTGCAACTTTTCCTAAGTCCATAGTTCCTTAACAAGATACCCAGCTGCCAGTAACACTGCCCCTATAGGATAGGACAGGATATAGGGTAGGATCCTCCCAGGATGTAAAAATGCATTTTGCTTGGTCCATAAGATTTTTATTCATAGGATTTATGCACCAGTTTGGAAGAACTTGTACTAACAATCCATGCCCTTTTATTAAACTTCACAGTCTTCTGGTTCTTGAGTCAAACCTAGTGTTAGCAAGGCCACAGCCCTATTTAAGGAAAGTGTTGTCATTATCCAAATTCCTATTATTTCTTTTCAGCTAGTAATATTCCAGAAAGCCCTCCCACCTCTTATCTATTCTGTGATCCTTATTTCACACACTTTTATCTAGGTAGTTCTGATATTGAATTCAGTCTGAGAACCATAATCATAAATTCATTCCCAACATGTACCATGAAAGGACTTGAACTCTGACCCATCTTATACCAGCATTCTTTCTGCCCTCCAGCTTCACTTCTCACCGCCTCTCCCTCAGGGTTAGAATTATGTCATTGATGGGAGCTATGGCCACAGATCCCTCACTGCTCATGCAGCTGAGGCACTGGTTTCCCTGTTTATCCTCCTTCCCTCTGAGCCCCTTTCAGCACCATCAGCCAAATTCTTACCACCCACCACTTTCTCAGCAAAGACTGTGGCTTACTTTAGCTTACTTTAGGAAGCACGTAAAGAAGAAAAACTACACAAGGAAGAAAGCAAACTCTGCATTGGCTTTCTCTTCTTTCCTTTTCAAACTATAGATCAGAGTATCTTTTCCCATGCAAACAATCTAATTTAGTCACTACATTGTAGGGTATATATAAGCTTTTACTGGCTAACCCAAAAAAATACCACCACCTCTTATTACATTATTTTTCATGAGAAATATATACTGAGGTCCAAACAGTGGTCTTAAAATTTATTTTGGAAATTCAGCTTATTCTTAAGTTAATTAAAATATATTCTTTAAGGAAGTAGCTAATTGTAATGATGCCATGGTGAGAACCTTCTGTAAATCATGTGTTACTGAGAATGCATGTAAAAGCAGATTACAATTTAGATAATAGGTGTTTAGGTTTAGGGAGTATTTTTATACATATTTAAATAATAACATTTTAATTTTAAATTTGTTTAGGTTTAGGGAGTATTTTTAGACATGGATATTTAAATAATAATATTTTAATATGTTAATGCCCTGGTCCTAAATTTGTCTCATGTAGGTAAGAAGGGGGGGAAGAAGAGAAGAGGAAAAAAATCTTAGAAAAATAGTAATAGTTCTAATCCTCATTCTTAGGAAAGGAGGAAGACACTGCCTTTGCTCTGATTTTTTCCTTCACATTTTTCCCTACAACCTTAGAAGACTTTAAGAGACTATAATTTGTAGTAGTATTCCGTTTGTTTGTTTGTTTAAGCTAAAAATGCACTTGGAATGTTTCTTTCCTCAGTCTATACCAAAACTCACCTTTCCTGGTGGCTTACTAATTGGTTGTAGTCCTGGTTTTATGAATGTTCCCAAGATCAAAGGTACCCATACAGCAATGAAAAGTGGAATTTTGGCAGCAGAATCTATTTTTAATCAACTAACTAATGAAAATCTCCAATCAAAGACAATAGGTAAGAACTTCCTATTTAAAGCATTGAAAATTATCAGTTTCTTCATTGAGATACTTAAAAAGAAGCTATTTAAACATACGCTTAGTATACAGATAGAGGATGAAAATAAATACAATTAAAATCTTGAGGTCTTCTTTATGCATAATTCAGTTGATATTAAAAGATCTTTCCCTTTTCACAAAGCACTCAGGTGTGTGCTGTGCAAAGAAAACTATATGATCTAATGTCAATAATTAGATTTTTATAGCAATGTTCTGTTTTATTCACCATCAAAAGCAGAATAGTACCAGAGATGTCCCACCTACTTAGAAATGATTTCAAGTTTGGGGCACCTGATGGGCTCAGTTGGTAGGGCATGTGGCTCTTGATCTCAGAGTCATGAGTTTGGGCCCCCATGTTGGGTATAGAGATTGCTTAAATAAGCAAATTTTTTTAAAAAAAATTTTTAAAAGAAATAATTTCAAGTTTGACAGTACTTTGTTACATTTTGTATGTCTCATATACTCACTAAGATACTCATACGTACTGATGTATCTTCAGTCTGAAAACAGAACAGCTTTGCAGACTGTAGAATCCAGCAGCACCTTTTCCTTTGCAGGCTTTGCAAGCACAGGCAAAGATGTGATCCTTCTGCTCTGGTGGAGAGTAAGAGCTAACACCTATGA
This sequence comes from Mellivora capensis, assembly GCA_004024625.1. Lineage (NCBI taxonomy): Eukaryota > Metazoa > Chordata > Mammalia > Carnivora > Mustelidae > Mellivora > Mellivora capensis. Next base: position 54,934 of record PISX010000208.1, read on the forward strand.
CTACATAAACCCTTAATCTATGAAGACCCTTTAGTAATTCTCAGTTTTTCTCAAAATAAAAGCCTAAGTTTTCTCAGTCCTCTGATTTCATCTCTTTTTACTCTCCATTCCAGCCACACTGGCTTCTTTACTACAAAGACCATCTCCTGGTCTTTACTCACAGATGACTCCCTCACTCCCTTCACCTTTGCTCAAATACCACTCTCTCATGGTGGCCTTATATGGACCATACCAGTTAATCTGCAATGCACACAGAGTACTCCCACCCCTTCCCGTCCCCCAGTTTTGTTTTGTTTTTCTATAGTATTTTCCCCCTGTTCGCATATAATTTACTTATCAACTTTGTCTCCTGCCTCTTGGATAAACTCCCAAGAGAGCAGAGACTTTGTTCGCCATGAATCCCAAGTCCCTGGCACACCATAGCAACTCGGTAGATATTTGATAAATAAACCTAATTACCTAGAATTCCAATTAACAAATGTTCTTCCAGGTAGAAGTATGAAACTTGATTATGCCTTCAAGTTTCTTTGTAGAAATGGAGGCATAGGGTGTGGGAGAGGAGGGCAATAGGTAGAGCATGGAAAAGGCAGGAGGCCACTTCATTGAGAACAGAATAGGTAAGAAGGAATGTACTTGTTGAGTAGTGGAACTTTGTTTTCTCATTTTCTTGCCAAGTAGCTTTCCTTGTTGGGACCACAAGCTGTACTTGCACCTCGTGTACACATAATAGCAGCACATAGACAGTACTGGAGCAAGTAGATTACCAAAGACCAGAGGATTAAAGGCTTGAGGGAATGGGAATGGAACAGAAAACAATGACTGGAAAGTGTATAGCCACCACAGAGTTTAGTTTGTGAAAAGTAAGAACCAGTTTGTCCCATTAAATATTAAATGCATGCACTGTTTCAGTATTGTTATAAATTTCCTAGGGCTGCCACGACAAAGAACCATAAACTGGGCAGCGTAAAACAACAGAAATTTATCCTGAGTTCTGTAGACTAACAGTTCAAAATTAAGGTGTTGATAGGATGTTACTTTCTTCTGTTTTTAGTCTTCTTGCCCTCCCAGCTTTCTGATAGCCCCCGACATTCCTTGGCCTGTGGCAGAATAACTCTGATCTCTTGCTTCCGTCTTCTCCTCTCTCCTCTGTGTATCTCATAAATACACCAGTTGGTGGATTAAGGACCCACCATAATCTAGAATGACCTCATCTAATTACAACTACAGTGACCCTCTTCTGACCCATCTTGAGATAACTGGGGGTTAGGACTTGAAGATAATCTCTTTGCAGGACATAGTTCAATCTCTAACAGAAGTGTTTCATTTAATCAGTTATAAAAACTTCTCACTTTTATGGGTAGCATGAACTCTAAGTAACCTTTTCAGGTTCACTGAATTTTAATACTGAATTTAAAAAATCAAATATCTATCTATTAACATATATCAAATGGCTGTCTTTTTGAAAGATGCCAACATTTATATATTAAAGATTCTTCAAGCGTGGAGTCTTACACAACCACTTGTTTAAATTTGTTTAAATTCACTCATCAGATATTTCAATAGTAAAATACCTTGATAATAAAGTATTTTATACTCCTTAAGGTAATTTGATACATTTCATGTTTTTAATAAAAGGACTTCATGTAACTGAGTATGAAGACAATATAAAGAAATCATGGGTGTGGAAAGAGCTATATACGGTTAGAAACATAAGACCATCCTGCCATGGAGTACTGGGCGTATATGGTGGGATGATTTACACTGGAGTCTTTTACTGGATATTTAGAGGAATGGAGCCATGGACTCTAAAACATAAAGGTAATTCCAACATATTTGAGTATCAATATTATAACTACTCATGCTACTCATGAATGGGGGGGTGCCTGGCTGACTCATTTGGTACAGCATACAGCTCTTTTATCTTGGGGTCGTGAGTTCTAGCCTCATGTTGAGGGTAGAGTTTAGTTAAAAAATTTGTATTTTTTTAAAATCTCATGAATAGGATCCACTAAGTAATTAATAAAGTGAATTTAATGTTTCAAACTTGTTTTATTAGAGAAATAATAAATTCAGTATCTTTAATCATGTATCATTACTATGAGAGACTAAAGTCTTACTTCTTTGGTATAATATTTTCACGTTTTCATAAAAATGTTTAAGAAAGTACTTTTATATTAGTATCATATTTTTATTCAAAATCTTACTCAAAACTGTTCAAGGTTCAGACTCTGATCAGCTCAAGCCAGCCAAGGACTGCACACCTATTGAGTATCCAAAACCCGATGGACAGATCAGTTTTGACCTTTTGTCATCTGTGGCTCTGAGTGGTACTAATCATGAACATGACCAGCCAGCACATTTAACCTTAAAGGACGACAGTGTCCCTGTAAATAGAAATCTGTCAATATATGATGGACCAGAGCAGCGATTCTGCCCTGCAGGTCAGTACTGAGATTCCCATCCATTCCTAAAAAACACGTATTTGTTTAAACCGTGTTGGAAATATGGTTCCATTATTTTAAGAAATTTCTTCTTCCGTTGCATGAAAATTGTAAATGACCCCCTACATCCAGCTTCCATTAGAAAACTTATTTTTATGGTTCTTACTCTAGCAATGCTAAAATAATAGGGAATTTTTGGTAAGCCTAACTCAGTTGACATTTCTCAAAGCATTTCTTGGGGTGCCTGGGTAGCTCAGTCAGATAAGTGGCTGATTCTTGATCTCAGTTCAGGTCTTGATCTCTGGGTCATAAGTTTTTAAAAAAAAAAAAAAAAAAAGCCTTTCCCTATCCTACTTCAGACTAAGGATTATGGTACACCAAATACCTCTTTCCATGTTCACACGACTTAAATCATTTCTCATGGCTGCTCCTACACAAATACTAAAATATAAGGGTATAGCTACATTCGGTTCAAAAAATGGTCCCAGACATTAAATTCATCATGAATACTGTATCCTTTAAGGTGAACTTTCAACTAGAATTATAACAGGAACTAGATCTCAAATGATACGGTAGAATAGTATGCAGATATATGAAAATCAGTATATTCTGCAGGGACTAGATTTAGAATGTAAACTCTGAGGGCAGGGAACTTTGACGTCTTAAAATCATCTGTCTTTACACTGGTTTGTAAATGAGGGGTAAGAATTGGATCTAATTTGTCTTTTCAGTTGTAACACACATAAAATTGGAACTCAAAAATTGCTAAATGTTGTTCCCTTGTTTAATAAGACTAACTCAGCCAAATACTGATGTACCTTCTGCTTTTATCGATACTTAACTTACACTAATAGCAATAGCACACACCAAGATCTTCATAATATTCTCTGTGGGTAGACATTTAGAAAACAAACCTTCAAGGTTTCTGTAGCTACTGTTTCCAGGACTTCAGTTTCTACTTTTAAATTTTAAAAGTTAAAATAGTTAGATACTTCACAATATTATTTATTTTTCCTTGCAGGAGTTTATGAATTTGTACCTTTGGAACAAGGTGATGGATTTCGGTTACAGATAAATGCTCAGAACTGCGTGCACTGTAAAACATGTGATATTAAAGACCCAAGTCAAAATATTAACTGGGTGGTACCTGAAGGTGGTGGAGGACCTGCTTACAATGGAATGTAAACTGCAACTGATTGCATTTGCAGGCATGTTTGATAGTTTCTTTAAAATGTATGACAAACTAACTTTAAAGTTTAGAAGTCAACAGCTGTCAAAATATTTCACTGCATATTACTGATCAGAATGTTCATAAAATTGCCAATGAAATAAAAATTTTATACTTACACCTAAAATTGTCCCATAAAAAAATTATGAATATTCCTCCTACATAAAACTTTACAAATGAGATAGCTTTACCTCTACAATTCCTCAAAGATTCAGTACCAATAGCAAATACACTACTACCCTTTAATGTAGATTTGACTTATCAAATATAAATATAGAGTCTAAACCAGAGGTTAGCATCCAGCCCACCACTTTTCTCATGAATAGTTTTAATGGAACACAGTGATGCCCAATGGTTTACATGGTCTGTGGCTACAACTGCAGAAATGAGTAGTTGTGACAGATGATCAATGGTTCACAAAGCCTAAAATATCTGGCCTTCTGGAGAAAGTTTACCGACCCCTGAGTATCTACTGTACATAGGTACAAAAACACCAGCAAAACCAACTACATAGAAATACATCAAAGAATTGAGGGAAACAGTATATAAACAAGCTTTAATCTGTTTACTCAGCAAGATGTGTTTTTAGGAGTTTAGAACTGGACACCATTATTCTTTGTGATTAATGCAGACAGCCATTTTTTTAAAAAATCAAACCTCACTGTATTTTGTAACAGTTTTATTAAGAGTGAGCTTTTTTTCAGTATTCCTAAACTGTAAACAATGGAAAACTGAAGTATCAAAGGAAACACATCAGGGATCATATATAACAGACAAAAACCTTTAAATTTTCTTATTGCCTTTATACAATAATCAATGCATATTTAAGTAAAACAATTTCTTATCAGGCAAACATTTTTGCATATGCTGCCTTCTCTTTATCCTTCTGTGCCTTTATCTTTTGTTTGACTTTCAGCAACTCCGCCTGGATAGCTGTAAAATAAATACATAATAGGGGTTATTTCTCAAAACATCCAAAAAATTAGGATGCCCAACAACTAATGTCTTAAGTATGATAATTCTTCCCACTGATGCAACTCTTCTCTGTACAGTAACTGAGCTCAATTAATATTTTACTGACAAAACAATCACATAAACAAAAACCATGAAACAATTTTAGAAGATTGTCAATTTGAGAGAAGTCTAAATTATATGTAGATTTGCCTTCTCTCTCCCCATGAGAGAAGGCAATTAAATGCCTCGCCTCTTTCACTGCAGCAGTGAGAGACTGAAGATATATTTTAATATCTAGAGCTCATATCACTATTTGTAGCAGGCGTATTTGAAAAACAAACTAATCTGTGTCCAAACTTTGCAAAGCTTTCCTAAAATATACATCCAGTAACTAGAAAACTTGTACTATGGCTTCATTCAGCTTAAGGAATGGTCCCAGATATTAAGTTCATGATAAATACTGTAGCTTTTAGCGCTGTACTTTTTTAGGTGGCATTACAGTAATAGGAACCAGATCTCAATAAGACAGAAAAGTATTTGGGTATGTGAAAATCAGTATTCTGAAGAAAAACTAAAATGTAAGCTCTTTTGAGGGCAGGGAACCAGACTTGTTCACTGCAGTATGATCAGTGCTAGTCATTATGTAATACTTGTTGAACAAATATCTAAGTGGCATAGAATACAGTGGTTCATAAAGATAAATTCTTAACAAGACAAAATGAACTTTTACCGTAAACACCGCCAACTTACCTTTATCTTCTGGTGCTATCTCCTGAGCTTTCTTAAGATCAGCCTTTAATTGAAAAAAACATTTAAAGAAATATTAGATATATGATTTATGAAGGTGGTCGTCTAAAAACATTCAAATGTAGAACAAAATTTTACCAGTGCTTGATCGTATTCTTTTAATCCTTGCCATCCTTGAGCTCTGCGGTACAATGCTTTGGTATTGGATGGGTCTATTTTAAGAGCCTACAAAAAATTGTAAAATTAGTATCTTTACCTAAATATCATTAAATATATGTACTAAATTTCAGTTTATTGCCGGTCAGCTCCAAATCAACCCTTCACTGCTCTGTGAAAATGGAGCTAGATGGACCCGGTAAATTTCTTCTCTCTGCCAGCAGGCACGTTACATTTTGTCGGTAGAGGGCGCTAAAGGGACACAGACAAGAAAAGCTTTTCTCTTCCAGGTTGCAATGTACTTCTCAAAGGCTCCAGCAATGAGCTTGGTCAACAGCACACAGCAGCTCAAGACAGGCAACTTACCCAAGCACTACAGCAGAGTCCCATAAGCATGGCAGCCAATGAACTTCTCTGCCACCTAGTAAATCACAGCCGCTCCTTCCCCAGTGATATCTAGTTCTCAGCCTAGGGGCTGTCAAGAGGAGACTCTTCCTTGGGGGTTTCACCCTAGCCTAGGGGAAGTGACTGCTCCATATATAGGAGATGTATGTATCTGCTTTCCCATATTCTTTAGAATTTTCTTCATTGGCCATTCCTTTCATTATTCTAATCCCCTCTTGTTTTATATTAAAGTTTCTCTTTTCAAATTATTCTATAGTTTCTATCTCCTGATTAGGCCCTAAATACTAAGAGAATACTATTATGAATAAAAAATTTGTTACACTCTTTTACTTGAAACCTACAGGGTTTTTTTAGGAGTGTGAGCAAAGTTGAACAGGTCTCTCCTTTGAAATAAACATTTTAGAAATAATTTTACTTCACATCTTCTAAAGGACAATACTAAGATTTTACTGAAAAAGGTGTATTATCTGGTTCGCAAAGGTCAAAAAGAAATCCAGAGATGGGGCACATGGCTGATTCAGTCAGGAGACCATGCTACTCTTGATCTCAGGGTCATGAGTTCGAGCACCATGCTGGGTGTGGAGCCTACTTAAAAAAAATGAAAGAAATCCAGAGTGAAGACCCATCTTTTCCTTGGATAAGTTTTTTCCTCTGTTATATGCTCTCTTCTAAATATATTTTTATCCCTTATTCTACCTATCCTACCAAATTAGGATCTTTTTTTCTTTTTTTAATTTTAAGTAATCTTGACACCCAACAAGGGGCTAGAACTTACAACCTTAAGATGAAGAGTCACATGGTCTACCAAATGAACCAGCTAAATGCACCAGATCTTATTTTATTTCTACTTGCTCTGGGCATAGCTTAATGAGCAATATACATAAAAATTATTGGAGATGATCTTTCTAAACATATTTAGTTTGGAAAATTTTCCAACTGCAATAGGGAGAGTGTCATAATTGTTCTATTTAAGGAGGTAATGCTGCCACCTATCTAGTTTCATCAGTTAGTATTCCTGGATGTCCCCATAAAGACAGTTGACCTCGGTGTGTTCCAGCAGTACCCATTCTGTACAAGTCCTGATGACCCTAAATTAAAACATATTCCCTCATCAGCCAAATAAAAAGTTCCTTAAGAGTATGAGTCTTTTAATTAATGTACCCAACACCTATGCTAAATGGTTTACATATGTTATATAATCTTTGTAACAATCCTGTGAGACAAGGGTTATTTTCATTTAATATAAAGATGTTAAGACTCTAAAATTAGGACTTAACCAAGATCACAAAGTTAGTTGACAGAAGTCTAACAAAAACACCAAGTTTGGGACGCCTGGGTGGCTCAGTTGGTTGAGCGGCTGCCTTCAGCTCAGGTCATGATCCCGGCGTCCTGGGATCGAGTCCCACATCGGGCTCCTTGCTCGGCAGGGAGCCTGCTTCTCCCTCTGCCTCTGCCTGCCGCTCTGTCTGCCTGTTCTCGCTCGCTCTCTCTCCCTCTCTCTCTGACAAATAAATAAATTAAAAAAAAAAAAAAAAAAACACCAAGTCTGACTGGTTCTGCAACCATATTCCGATGCCCTACACTCAACAGGTGCTCAGTATGTTTAATGAACAAAGGAGCTGATACATGTGCTCTGAGGAAAAGTATATTCATAGATTATTAAGTTACATAATGTTACCAGCTAAATAAATGAATTAACAGGAAGAACTGAAGGTCCAAAATAATTAGAGATAATATGATTTTTAAATTATGCTTCATCAAGTCTCATTTGGTCCTCTATAATAAAATATAATATACATAAAATTGCTTTTGTTCAAGTTGATGTATCATAATACCACTCCTTCAAAAAGTCTGACGTCAAAAGAGACTTACCTCCAAACAACTGTCGATTGCTCCCTGCCAATTTGACATCTTCAGTTTACAAGCACCAATATTCAGCACGCAGCTTAAAGCTATAGGTTGTAGCTTCAATCTATCTGCTTGCTCAGTAACAGCCTTTGAACCTTCCACATACCTGGAGAATACATTAATAAAGGTAGCATATAATGCCACATACAACATACTCTGCTCCTTCAACTATGTCAAACTATGTTATGTCATTTCTGATATAAAAAACTCATCAAATGCTAATATTAATATTCTTAATGATCACAATCTTATTTTTCTTAAGAAGATAAATATTTATGTTTCAGTTTTTTCCCGAAGTGTTCAAAGAAACCAATTTAACAGCATTCTCCAAATCTAAAGATAATTATGCACTACTAACACTTTCCAATTTTTAAAGCTCAGGTCTCCATTATGTACTTTCCAACCTAATTATGTTTGGGCCAAGGCTCTCACCTTCGGAGAGGGAATTGAATGAGGCAACTGGATCTACCCACAGGAAAGGGCCCAGAAACGATGGGCACACCTGGCCCTCAGAATCTGGTTTCTAAAATCCATCCCCCTATAAACAGAACGGGGGCTCCTTGGAGAAACTGCTAATACCAGATCTGGAAACAAAGTTAAGTAAAAGATGAACCTGAAACACCTTATGGCAGAAAGCAAGCAAGTGCTCACAGACTAATAGGAACATATCCAAAGGATATAGGAAAGGGGGCTTCTTTGGGGGAGGACAAATCTGGAACGCTTTGAACACCAAAGAGAATGATATAACAGGGTGAACTAAAAAAAACCCACAGGTATGTAATAATACTAAAAAGGAGTGAGGAGAGGGAGGAGGCGCCTTTAAACATTAGAATGCAAGATAAGAACTGTAGAATGAATGATAAAATTAGAAAATCAGTTCTGCGACCAGTATAGTAATTGATTTAGAGAAGGATCTTCAATGATGCTAAAACCCACTGAATGAAAGGTTAGGAACTGGATATTCACACAGTCTCACAGGATCATCTCACAAAGTACTTATTATTTACAAAAGGGAAAAGGTAACTTTATGACACAAGTGTCTGGCTGACACCTCTTTAACCAAGTGCCAAAACTCAAAATAGGCCAAACTGACGTGTGCCTTCAGGATGTGGTATCACAAGAAATATTCACCACAGATTTAAGTCCTCTTGTCAAAATATTTAACAAACTAATCTTGAGAAAGTAATCAAATAAACATAGATGGTATTCAATAAGACAAATGACTTAAGACTCCACAGATACCTATGAATAAAAAAACCTGATGTAGAGACTACTAAAGATAACAGACTAGAGACATAAAACCAAATGATATAATGGACTCTGGACTAAAAAAAAAAAATTTTTTTTAAATAAATGGGGAAATTTGAATATGGATTACATATTAGATGATATAATATTGCATCAATGTTATTTTCAGGGTGTTTCAATTATATCAAGGTTATATAGAAGCATTGTTTTAGTTTCTTAGGAATTACCTGCTCAACTACGTGGGGATAAAGTAACCTTTCAAAATGATTCTACAAAAACAAATATAACAAGAGTTAAAAATTAGTGAAAAGAGGTAAAGGTATGCATGTAGTCATATACGATTCTTTCAACTTTCCTGTATCTTCAAATTTTTCAAAATAAGAAGCTGGAGGAAACAAAAGAAATGAAACTATTTCAACACACCTGGTTATTATTTTGCAAAGCAATTTTGCCAAAAAGACAATAAACAACTCTGAATTTCAGCTTATAATTAAATTTACAAGCTCTTAGAATTAATTTATTAAAAATATTTTATTACCTTAAAACTTTTGTATATTTTTTTATGGCCATTTCCCAGTTCTGAGATTTGAAAAAAGTATTTCCTATATTTTTTACATCTTCAGCTATTAGTAAAATTTTATTTACCTGTATAAAAAAATACAAATATGTTGCATTTTAGTAACTAATATGGTTTAATGCTAGGTTCTATCATTTAGATTGTTATGAGTAGTTCAAAATTTTAGTACTAATTTTAATAGTTAAAATTAGACTAATCTGAAAGTACTCACATCTTTTAAATCTGTATCTGCGTCCTCAGGGAAGTCTGGATGACTGTCACCAGAGCCATCTTTTGGGTATATCCCCCAATCATCTCCTTCCTTCAATTCTCCGCATTCTGCAATAACGCACAACTGTAAAAATAATCCTAAATTGTAGAGGTGTACTACCATATTAATGATATTAAAAACAAGCAATCTGGGTTTAAAAGCTATACAGCTTTAAGTCATGCACAACACTGTCCAAATCACTTCTCAAATGAGACTGACAGAAGTCTCATCTATCTACTCAAATTACAAAAATGCCCTTTATATTGCCCTTTATGTACATTCCAAGTAGTATCATGACACTATTTTAGGAAAGTGTTTTATAGCTATTCAGCAGTTCAGTTTTCAAAGAAGTTGAAAATATTATCATTCTCTATGTAATTTTCTTTAGGTGAGGCATGTCCTTTCAATTCCACTATTCCTTTCACACAGTGGTGACAGCCTACCTCCTCCAGGTATTTCAGTTTCCAATTCCCACTCACAGCCCTACTAATTAGGTTAGGTAGTATTGTGGCCACTGTGATTTCACATTTAGAACACAAGGTTCTTAGAGTTACATAATCTCGTCTAAACCCTAAGTAATTTAGACAAGATGAGGAAACATGCCCAGAAAATTTAAACAACAAGATCAAAGCAAACCATCAATTAAATAGCAGAGTCTGAAAAGGACTCTTGGTTTCCTGTCCTCTACCTACTACGTATTAGTGTATACACTGATTCAAAGTTTTGCAGGTATAGAAGAGTTAAGAAACCTACAAAAAAAAAAAAAAAAAAAAAGACCAAAATTGAAGTGGGAATAATATAAATGCCCTTTTAAACTACCCTAATCTTATCTTTCTCACTGTAGAAGATAAAGATAAAGATATCTTTTCCAAGATAAAGTTGCAGGTCCAGGCTTCTATGCCAAAAGTCATCCCAACATCTTCCCAGCTAATGATCATCTGATCCCTCTACGTACATCTCTTTAAGATAGTAATTAAGGTAATAAGTGTATTTCACTGAAACTTTTTACTTACTTTGGCAGGTTTTTCTCCTTTCACTTCTACATTTTCCAGTATCCTTGCCACACCCATTCCTTTAATAACTTGGCCAAATACCACATGTTTCCCATCCAAGTGAGGAGTTGGGACTGTTGTGATAAAGAACTGAGAACCATTTGTATTGCAGCCTGCATTTGCCATGCTCAATAAACCTTCCTGATCATGCTGTAGAAATACAAATCAGTGAAAGAAAACCAAGGTTAGAGGTCCTAGTCTGAACTGTTCTTTTACTGACCATTCACATAAAACTAGGACAGGATGTAATACCATTTAAAGCAAACAATGTAGTGTTTTTTTAATATAAACTGCAACCTTTAATTCACAAACATGGGGTACTTAGTCACTTTTTAGACTTAAAAAAACCATAAAACCAAATAAAGGAACAGAAACAATTTAGATTTCTAAATTGACCATTTTGAGAACATACTTATATCTCAACTTTAAGATGCCACATTAAGGAATTGTAATGATTATATTTTGCCCTTTATGATGAATGTTCTCTTTTCTGAAAGGAACTCAATAGTCTTCCCATTTTTATGGGCCTACGTTATGATTCTTCCTTTACATATAACAAACTGGGAGCACTAATGGGATAGTCAATTTAGGCAGGACATTCATTAGGTACTTTCCTAATATCAAAGGAATCCAAACATTATGGCTTTCATCCCAGGTGAATCTTCAGAGAACCATTCTTCAGAGAATGACCTAAAGAAACTGCTACATATATCTTGATATCAAATTTCTACTTGGCATCAATCTGTTCATAGGTGCTGTGAAACTAGATCTCTTCATCTTTCCACTTTTATCCTTAGGCTTTCTAAATCATTCTTTGTTGGGCCATGCATTGTACTCTCATGTTAGCCTTCCCACTGAAAATGCCTTTTACCCTTGCAACCCAAAAAATTCAGTCTTCAGGGCTACCAAGTTTGCAGAAGGCAAAAATTATGTGTCTCTTCAATAGAACCCCCTTTCTTTTGATCAACGCTAATCACATAATCTTAGTTTTCCCCCTTCAGAGGTAGCTTCCCTTTTTCCTTTCCAAAAGTTTGGTGCTTTCCCCATAGCATCAAAGAGAATATTAACTTCATTTCCTCAGCCTCCTATTGCCTTGGTCTTTATTACTTATGTCCCTCATTCAAACTGGAATCTATGTTTTAATTCCTGTCTAACCAAGTATTGGCCACCCTGCAAGGCCCAATTTCAGTACCCATTCCTCTTCAATATCTTCCCTGATCATCTGGAATATATAAATCATACCTTTCTCCTATGGTATATACAAAGAGTTTCAGTTTAGCATTTATTTACACATTATCATTCTCCAGTTATCCCATGTGTTTTAACACTGCCTTCCCTGTAATATCATAAACTCTTTGTTATCAAGGCTGTTCATTTCTGTAAGCTCCTTAGTGCCAGTGACAATACTAAATACACAATAGCTGCAGTCAAATAAATACTGTTGAAAAGACTGAAACATCTTCTTTTCAAATTATCCCAATTACCTTGCACATATTCCTCATTTCCAAAGATATTACTTCACTTTTGTACTTACTGGTCCATTTTTACAACTTGAATGATGCAATATGCCCAATTACATCTTGAGACAATAAAGATAAAAAGCACAGGCTCCACTAATGTCCTTTAGGAGATTAGACATTAACCATATCCGCTACTTTGCAAATCCCCTGACATCCTGGATATTAGTGATGGTTTTGTTGCTCTTCAAATTCAAGCATAAAAATGCACATGTTACCATCCTTCTGATAATGAGAACATTTTTTCCTGGAAACAATTTTGCCATATGGTGGCCACTCATAAAAAATTGGCTTTAGTGCAGTATATCACACTGACATAATCACCATATTTTTGCCAAATAAAATTAGTGGATGAAATTTTTGTATGTTAAAGAGCAGATTCACAAATATGATACCTTTTACAAGAAAAGGAGAATCCAATACTGTTACGCTGGAAAGAAATTTAAAAATCAAAAAAAAAAAAAGAAAGAAAGAAAGAAAGAAAAGGAGAATCTATGCACACCTGAGACATTTATTGGTATCTTAATCCAACCAGTATCCCAGACATATAACAACCTCTGTTATTAGCAATAAACATTCACTTTTATCTACTTTACCTTATAATAGAAATTTTCATCTTCAAATTTCTCACCATAAATACTTTCTCCACCTGTCCCATTTTGATTTGAGAAGTCTCCACCCTGAATCATAAATTTCTTGATAACTACAAAAAAGGAAAATAACTATTAGAAACTAAAATATAGATGACTATAGCAATGTTAACTAATGAACATGTGGTAAGAAAGAAACTTCCTAAAACATGACTTTAGTCCTATAACTCTCCTCTCTTTCCCCACCCACCCTCATAACTACAAACTCTTAAAAGGCTTTTCATAGCCGGATCCAAACTACTTTTACTGACTGATCACTCACTAATACTCCAAGAATTCGTTCAAATGGTACCTCCCCTATATAAATGTCACTGAAACTCTGAAGTTGGATCTCGTAATTTTTCTACCACAGTATCTTGACTCTACCTCCACTTTATAACATTTATCATAATGATCTGTCTCATCCAGGAAACATTAATTCCTCAAGTACAGCAACTGTTTTTCATTGTGCATATGGCTAGACACGTGTTACTCACTGATGTCTACCAAATAAGACCAATTTCTCCCAGTGGATTGTTATACCATAATGGGAATACTTCAGCAACTATTATCACTTGGTCTCAAAGGTTCCCAAGACTACCCTAATGTTCAGAAATTTCCTAGGACTCATGAGACTCAGCATTTGGTTGTATTATAGCAATAAAGTAAGGATACACAGCTAGTTGATAAAAGAAAAATATACAAGAGTCTGGAGAAATCCATGTGCTTCCTTATACTCTCTCCCTCCCATGAAAGGTCAGAGAGTACATTCTTTCCCCAGCACAAAAAATGCTACAACATATGCACAATGTTGTTGCCCAGGTAAACCCAAGGTTTTTCAGGATGGATCATCTAGTTACTCTCCACCTAGCATGTACCAAAATTCCAGACTCCCAAAAGGAAAGCAGATGTTCAGATAAATCAAAGTGTTTGTACAAATAATCCAGGCACAGTAAACCATCTTTATGATTCAGGGAATGGTTCCAGTGCCAAGTTCCTAAACTCCAGCTAATGGCCATGCTGCAAGCAAACCTTTCCAAGGACAGCAGTCTCAGGCCTACTATGTCACCTCTTCTAAATACTATATTAGTATATTTTAGTACTTCATTAAACATGAATATAAATCAACAGTTTAAACATTTTAAAATCAATATTAGTTTTTTCTTGTTTCTTTTAATAAATGAACTACTCATGATCATACTTTAACTTATTCATTCATTAAACAAATATTTATTGAGTACCCACTCAGTAATTAAGAATCAGATGTCTACATGCTGAAGACAAGATGGTGAAAAGATACAGTTCCTGAATTCATGGAACCTACAGTCTACTAGGGAAAGCATCAAATAATCACTAAACAAAGGTATGATTACAAGGTGTGATAAGCATTATGAAATGTCATCTTTTAATTAAATATCACACCAAAACACTGAATCTTTATCAGCTACAAGCATTCCCAAGCAATCCTGCAAAAGTGGTAGTTATAACTTTTTTGCCACCAGGCAGTCAAACTATCTAAAGTCTTTTTTATCATGGCACACCCTTTTTTCCTCAATCTAATCCCAAAGGAGTGAAGAGCTAGAGCACTGGTAAAGCTAGGTAGTCCATTTCTCTGTAACTAAACCTTAGTACCCTCTCATAATTGCACTGTTCACAGTCCAACTTTTATGAAATTGAGCTGTTGTCTCAGTTTCAGGAGAATGCTCTGACATCTAACAGTCATTTTTAACTTGCACTCTTTACTTCTCTTTACTTAGTATTTTCTTATAAGACTTATAAGAATCAGATTAAAAAATTTACACATACTTCGATGGAAAGGGCATCCTTTGAAATGGAGAGGTTTCCCAGTGGTGGGTCCAATGCCTTTTTCTCCTGTACACAACGCACGAAAATTTTCTGCAGTTTTGGGTACAATATCTGCAAACAATTCTAAGACAATTCGACCAACTAAAAGAAAAAATGAAAACATATCAGTATGTCAAATAAGCAAATGATAAAAGGACGATTGATAAAAGTATAGTGACTGAGATACCAAGTTCTCTTGTTTGGTCATTTTTCTAATATTCAAAATAGTCTAATGTTAAGTGTCATGTAACTAGATGAATTTGAAACAATTATTTTTCCATATCTTAACAAAAGATCATAAATACAAAGCCAGGAGATTAGCACCATATAAGGGATACCATGAAATGCAAATGGTTTTTAATTCTGAGTAATTTCTTCTACTTGTACTCAGAAATTCCAACCACCAAGTAACCAATGGGAGAAAATCAAACATCCTTTGAGTGCTCGGGTTGGCTGAGTTTTGAGTATAGCTGTAGCTTTTGTGTTCTCTGCAACCTCCCTAACGTAGCCGCTGAAGCAAAAGACGAAAAAGTTCCCATTTCGGACATCTCCTAAGGCAGGTTAAAAATAAACCTCGCACTAGTTTAAAAACAAAATTAATGTGTATATAAATGCATGTGCGTGTCCATAATCAGCCACGGGGTCTCTGAATCCTGTGTCCGTTTGCATGCGTTCACACAGCCCAGCTAACAATTCTAACCTGTTCTAGAACGAGTATTTCAGTTACAAAGCAATATGCTAATTCACAAGACCTCAGGAGCAACCACGTCGCTACCCTGAGCTCATTTTCCCCAATGCCAAAACACAGAAAACGTTCGCTGATCTGACAGGACCTCAAGTTAAAAATTGGTGATAAGAAAAATCAACGCGCAAAAGTCGCTTTAATTTACGAACACTGGCAACTGCTGACATATCTCGCGTGGCAAAGGGCACGGCGTGACTAGAACGTATCAGTTTTCTTAACGTCCCACTGCAAACATAAAATAATCTTACTTTATGCCTGCCTGATCGTGCAAGGTGGCGAGGACGCACAACCCAATCAGGAGAGACAAACATAAAGGTCGCCACAATCCCGAAACCAGAAATTTCCAGAAACTTCCGTAGGACCGATGGCATTGGTACAAGGGCGCTGGCTCGACCCAGCCTCGGAAGCCTGGATTTGTTCCAGTAGTCCAGTCTGTGCAGCGATCCCACCGCACCACAAAGCAGCCCCTGGCCCGAACCGCACACGACCGTCGGAATCCCGGAATCCCGGGAAGTCTGGCTTCCTCAGGGCCATTCCGCAAGTATCAGTTTCCGCTCACCTCGCTCCCCTCCGATGTCCACATCAAAGAAGACTCTGGGGTTACGGGGGTTGGAAGGCTTAGTTTTCGGGGACGGGTGCGACATTTTGAGTTGCAGATGCGCTTGGGAGCGAACTCGGAGAACCTCGTGCACCACCGGCAGCTCAATCCGAAAGCCGCTTTCTAGACGAGGATCTGTCGGCGGCGCTGACGAGCCACTTCCGGCGTGAGGTCCGGAACCCGCGCCCCGACTTCCGGCCCCGCCTTCCAGACTGTATCTCTTCATGCTCGAACCCGGCGCGTTCCGCGGAGTTTTCTAGCCTGTGCTTCCTCTGTTGCTGCGAACTGAAGTTGCAGCCCCAGTCCTTTTTATTCTTTTTGCATGTGCTTCATCACTTTTCCGTGATAGTGTAGAAGGGTTTTGGAGACGGTCTTCTCCATTCCAGCCTCAGGTCTGCCACTAACGGGTGTGTGACTGCTTCTCTGACACACAATTTGTCTGGAAAATAGGAATAAAAATGCTTACCTTGGTGGGTCGTTTTGGGAATTAAAGATGCAAATTGCTAGCACAAGCCTAACACAACCGGGTGTTAGCTAATCCATAGTGACCGTGTTATTGCTGCCATTTTGTTAAAAGTTGCAATTAAGAGTATAAGTGATAGAGGTTAGGCAAAGGCCCTAAGCCGAACATCCGGAAGGGAGAGTTTTGTTTCCTGATAAAACTGTATTATAGTCCACTTTTCCCTTCTGGGAATTTGTGGAAACATTTTCCCTACTTATGTGAACATAGACTCAACTCTGGATAAAGCCCAATTTTGGAAAGAAGTGGTATGTTCTTTAGCACTTGGTAATATTCTAATTGTTTATTCACTCGTTTCATCTATCTCCTCCCATTAGGATTAAACTCCACGAGGACAAGAATTTGGTTTTGTTCATTGCTTTATTCAGTGCGCTAATAACAGTGACCAGCACATAGTGGGTGCTCAATAAATGAGGGTTTGTTTGGGTTTTTTTAGATTGATTTATTTATTTTAGAGAAAGAGTATGGGGTGGAGAAGGGGGAATGGATGAGGGAGACAGAGTCTTGAGCAGACCCCTTGCTGAGCTGCGGGGAGATGGTTTGCTGGATCTCAGAACCCTGAGATCATGACCTGAGAAAAAACCGAGTCCAACATAACCAACTGCACCACCCAGGCGCCCCATAGGTGCTCAATAAATGTTTTTGAATAAATGAGGAGTTATATAGAATGTTAATGGCCTTGAGAATTTTTATAAGAATGTTAATAAGAAATTTCATTTCCATGTGTGTTTATGTATAATTTGAGAAGATCATCAGCACTTCATGCTGATCCTTTCAAATTCCAGCACATTAAAATTAATGTAAAATGTTAATTCCTTATGAGTTGATGTCCTTGAATTCCATAGTGTTTATTCATTATGGTTCCCTGAGGATCTAGGTCAGCCCAGCATATCACCTCTGTGTCCTTTGATACATAGGAATCAAAAATAAATCGCTCACTAATCCAGTCTCAATTCCGGGCTGCAAACTGGTAATTTACACTTTGTCTCACAAATATCAAATGATAAATTCACATTAAAAGTTTTTTTTCTGCTCTACTAGCTTAAAATTAGCCTCTAGCATATTAAGTCCAAGAATTGTCACTTTTACACCATAACCTCCTAACCATTATTATTATTGGGAATATCATTGTTATTAACTAGGTAACATGGTTAAGCACTTCTGTGCCATCACGCTTCCGGGGCTCAAATTCAATCACTAATAGATACTAACTTGTGACTTTGGACAAGTTACTTAGCCTTTCTGTGCCTCAGTTTCCTCATCTGTAAACTAGGATAATGATATGTATCTCTTAAATTTTTTTTGTCTGTTTAATCTTTGTTTTTAAGTCAGCTCTATGTTCAGTGTGGGGCTTAAACTCCCAGCCCCAAGATAAGTGTCACGCTGCACTGACTGACACAGCCACGTGCCTTATGAGGATTAGGTGAAGAATTATTTAGATGTTTTCAGTATCAGAAATAGTAAATACTCAACAAGTATAAGCAATTATTAATCATAAGTAGCTAATTCTTTATTAAAACAATTACTAGTATCAACGCATTTCAATAAAAGTTAAAACTGCAAAGGTACTTTGAGGAGCCTCTGCATTCTCAGAGAATACAATGTGATTCTTCCTGTTATACAGGTTTCTGGGTGTAAAAGACTAAATGTTACTCTCACTGTGTCTAGATTTCTCACAGTAATGTAACAGTTTTATGTAAACTGTCATATTCCTAGAACAAACTTGAATAACAGAATCATACCTTTCAAAACCACTCTAGTACTGATCTCTAGTGAAAAGATAAATCCTCCTAGAAGACAACCTGTCCCATCATCGTCAGTCTGCTTACTTAAAACAGGTCTTCTGAGTTCTGAAGTCTTCTTGACTGTGTGTAGAAAGACTAAGGAGCATGCACTATTTCTTAGGGCTAAGGACACAATTTCAACTGGATAGAGGGATCAATGTTTGCTCTAAGAGCTCTATTATTATCATTATCATTATTGTTATTTCTGTTTTTTCCCCATAAGTTTGGAAGGATAATATTAACAGATTGCATCTCCCACCCAATATCTTCCCTCTCAATCTCTTTGCTCATTACTCCACCCAAACAAGCAACTAGGCATTCTGTGCTCATTGCTTTAAAGAGAAACATGTGACAGTGAAGAAAACAGAGGGGGAAACAGACTATTCCTGGTTTTGGAGTTGCAAAAGGCTTGGCTTTAGAGGAATAAGAAAGACTCCTGGCATAGCAAGAGATTTGGACAAAAATGTCTGTACGAACATGTAAGAGCAGGACTTTCCACTAGCAAAAAATAATAATAGTAAAATTGAAATAAACAAACCCATCTCCCATGCTGGGAAATGAAGGGGTTACAGATGGTAGAGAGAGGAGAGTAGGAGAAGAAGAAATGGCAGGGCAGATTTTCCACTATCCCAGAGATGAGAAGTCTTGGAACCATGTTCTCCAGTCACATTCCCTGGGAAATCAGCAACCTTCCATAGATGGGCTTATGAGATCTGAGAGCAGAGGGAACAGTGTGCCTGGATTCCCAAATACAGCCTCATGAAGGCAGCAGGCCCTACAAAGAATATGGATTAATGGTGTGAGTAGGTAGATGGGAACTAGACTGACTACCAAAGATTTCCTATACCCTAACTTGAAGTGGGAACAAAACAATATCCCTGTATTCCCATAAAGAGAAAAAATGGCCTCCATAATTTAAGAGGGCTTACAGAAGAGAACTCTGAGCTAACAAGGCTTGGGAGTACTTGAAAACTGAGATAGGATGTCTACTTTCTCATTGGCTGCCTATGTAGACAGATGACTTTGAGAACCAGAGGTTCCCAACACCAAAACTTGGTGCCATACTAGACATTATCAAGTTTAAATCCAATCCCAAGAGGAAAAACACGAGACACCATAAATCGACAAAATTATGGCATTGCCAACCCTTCAGAATAGGTGATTCAAAATTGAACTTAAGGTGAGTCATAGAAAAAACCTCACACATCTGAGTCTCACATATCTGAGTTCATACCTTTATACGGTCATAGACTGTGGATTACTGAGATCCTAACTAGGACCCAGACAAATCTGAAATAACACCCAACCCCTTCATCACAGGTAAGAAATCAGAAAGGACACCAGAATTTGGGTAGAATGTTTCAGGACAATGTCTCTTGAGTCAGGCTCTGACGGCAAAATTGGAACTCCAACAGGCTATTGTCTAACTCTTTAGGGAGACAAAATGATTCTGCTTCTAGAGGAAGCATTGATGTTGAGATAGTAATGTGCAGGAGAGAGGCCTAACTATGAATCCCTACTCTTCCAGTTCAGAATGGAAAAGCAACTCTGAAGTTCTGCCTGCCTGCTAAAATTTATGACTAAGCATAATTATAATTTTTCTGAGCTAGGACATTGAACCAATGGAAGACAGCAGCTGCCACCAGGGGACAGCAGAGTCTCTGCCACCAACAGAAATCATCCCACAGAAATAGTGCCGTGAACTCTGTGCTGAGAGCTCCCAAAATGATAAGAATCTTCTTCTGGGACCTGGAAGTGATGTGATCAAAAAAGGATACTGATTATTAGTTTACAATAACACAGGAAGGAGAGAGTTTGTGTGTATTCCTTTCCTGAAGAATAGTAATAGATTAGTTTTAATTGTTTTCAGTTGTGAAATTTGTATTGATCTGATAGAACAAAATCAAATGATACAATGATTTGAACTAACAAAACTGTTGTTCAAATCCTTAGTATTGCCTTCCTCCAAAGAAAAAATTTACATTAATCTAAAAGGACTTCCTTAAAATGGATTTTATGACTATCACAAACAAAAATAATAATAACTAAAACATATTGGTTATTGATATGTGCCAGACTCTGCTAAGTGCTTTACTTATTTACATTAGTTAATCCCCAAAATGACTCTGTGTCAGCGATAACCTTACTATCCTATTTACTTTATCAGACAGGTAAGTGCTGGAGAGGTTAAGAAAGTTGCCTGATCTGGTTCCAAAGCCACTTCCTATGTACTAGAAAGATAGAACCTGACAATCTGTCTTTAAACATACAAAGTTTAGATATCGTGTCAGAAACGTCATAACATATAAAGGATCCTTGAGCTCTTCATGGTGTTAATACTGGACTTGTTTTATCCTTACATAACTTGGCTTTCATCTGGCATCCTAAAATGGATTAGGATTCTGTGCCTTCTGAAAGATATTCTATAACTACAGACTGTGAAGTGAGAAAAAAACATTTTTCCACAGAAAATGAAAGCAGTAATAAAACTTCCTCTAATCACTTTGCATGGAAGTTAGAGAGTTGGAGCCAACCTACTGGCATCTCCAAGAATTTCCTTAATTTGAGACAGAAATTGAAGGCAAAAGAAGCAAATAGAAGATATGCCAGTATAAATCCTGGTGACTGACTGAAGAGTTACGAAGTAGAAGAGTTTATATAGTGAGGGTCTGTCTGTTAGGTCCTATTGATTGACAAAGACTTTTGTGACCTGTTAAGTAAGCCAATGTAGGAATTTTCATAGGGTTAACTTTGAAATTTGCATTTTTAAAAGTACTTCAGCTCTAGCACAGAGAATAAAATCAAAAGGAGCCATAATGGAAGTCAGAAGGGCAGTGAGCCAGTTACTAGTGATGAGACATGACTCTAGCTTATACTAAAATGATGATAATAAAGATTGATAAAAATTGATGGATGAGAAAAGCATATGGGGAGGGGGCATAAAATCAACAGTTCTAAGTAATAGATTGGACATGGGATGTAACATAGAAGGGTGGAGTGAAAAGTAGGTTGGCTGGTAAACCTGGGAGATTATGTAGAAAGAGGACTGATAAACACCCACTGAATTTAGTGACATGGAGGTCTTTGGGGACATTGCTGACACATTAAACATCAATGTCATATCTCTAATGGGATAATTGTGGTTCATTAGTGTCTTAAATTTATAATATTGATATTTATTCCCAATAATCAATATTATTTTTAATATCCTTAAACTTACTGAAAATAGGAAGTACAATACAGAATTCTGGTAGACACATAAATGTCTTTGGAAAAAAAATTTTTCCATGGTGAGATCCAGTACCTTTGGCAGAATGATTTGTGAGAATTAAAAGTAAAAGTAACATTACTGAATATGTACCGTATGCCAGATGCTTTTACATATCTTATAACTTATCTTCTGTATCCTAATGTCAATGTCAACCATTCTAGATTAAGTATTAATTACTGGTGGTAACAGTTTGAAGTTCTTTAAAAAGATGAGTTGGCACATGGAAGTTGTTGAGTCCTCTTTCTTATATCCTGTCCCACCAAAGTGGCTCTGTTCAAACTTGAACTCTTATCTACAAATCCACACACTCAAATTACATGCCCTTTATTTTTCTTTTCCAAAGTGCCATAGGCTAGAAATATTTAAGCAATTTGACAGGCAGTAGGTACTCAGTAACATTCATTGTCACAATTTGTCTATTCTCCCTTCTGTCTTTCAAATGATGTCTCTCAAACCCACCTCTTTCCTGTTCAGGAGCTTTCAGATTTAAATGAAATAGTTATTAATGGATCTGCCATCTCTGGGTTGTCCCCCAGTTTATAAGAGGAATATTAAATAACATGATGGATGGTGTTCCTGATAATCCCAAAAACACAGAATGTACACAGAATGTAGTATCCCCACGTCTTTTCTCATATTGACCCTCAAAACAAACATGCCAAAGAACATATTGTTAAGTCATTTTTACAGGCGACCAGAATGGTGCTGTCTACCTAGGTGTACAGATTTCTAGATTCAAGTTTGAAGGATGGATATATTTAGTGAGGCCATAGGACTTAACAGTTATGTTCCTAATGCAATTCCTGCTGACTTTCACTTGTTACTGGCTAAGATTTTAACAGTCTCTGTCTTATAGCTGCATCATTGAGATCACTGCCGACAATGTAAAATGAAGGATTTCTGTGCTGTTGATTGAAGAATAAAAGTTAAGTGCCCTGGCTACCAGACCAGTGGGCACCAAGGAAATGAGTTTGTATTTTTGCCCACAGAAAGAATAGCTCACCTTAAAGAGGAACCTCTCAGAGCGGGGTTAGGACTTTTCTCAGTTTGCAACAGTGGATCTATTTAGATTCTGGAAGTCCATTGGGAGCCCCAGAAATCTTCACTACAGAGCATCATCCCAAAACAGACAACCTTGGCTATAAAAACAGTGAGGCCAGTGTTTGGATCCCATTTCCCAGAGGAAGAAACTGGCCGGGAGAGACTAAAGACTATACCTCCATGCCAGACTGTCAGAGTCCTGCTTGCTTCTATCTCAGACCACAAAACATACCCCCTAGATCAGAAAAAGCATTTCCCTATTTGTCTAACTAGATGTGTGGGAACATCTGCCAATAACAATTTTGTTTTTATCATTAATGAGGTAACTTGTTGCTTTTGAGAAAAAAATAGCAATCAAATTCAGTTGACTATTCCCCTAAAAGTGATCATTGGACCAAGTTGTTGGAAGAAGGCTGTGCACTCAGTTATAAAACAAAACAAAACAAAAACCATGAATCTTTTAAGCTTAAAATGGGGAATTTTGATCACAATTATTTATTACACAATTATTTATTAAATTGGAATTTGATGGAGAAAAACAGAATTCCTCTGTATTCAGATTTTTGAGACATGCTAGATAATATCTCTATATATTTGATTTACTTTCATAGATAATAAAATACTCAAATGTAATAAAGTGATAAGTTTTGCTGAAATCTTTCATTAGAAGTATAGCATCTACTAGGAAAAACTGGTCTATTCAGCAAACATTACTGAGTACCTAATACTTGCCAGGCCTGGCACATAGTTATAAGGATAAAAAATAGAGCTGATGTGTTTAAGGAATTTCCTGTTTGCTAAAAGAGATAGATCATTACAATGTATGTATATGTAATATAGTATATAGAGGGAGATTTGACACACTGGGAAAAAAATTGGAGATCTCTAACAATTTCACAGGCAAGATGCCATGTGATCTAAGTCTTCTTACATTCCGGAAAATACTTTACCAGACTGGGAGAGTCTAGAGGGACACATGTTAATATTATATACATAGTATAGTCTAAAAACTATTTACGTCTAAGAAATTAAAAACCAGAGACAGTATTATTACCAAAGTATGGGTGAGAACAAGATATTAATATAGAATATCTGATAAGTGTGACAAATCTAGATGCACAGTTTACTGAGAAAGCAACTAGGGCAACTGATAGTCTGAGTATAAATACGTAAAATAGAAAATTCTCCATTTATTCTCAGTTTATCCAAATTTGCTCAAAACCCAGAACTATAAACAAACTCAACTGTGAATAAATAAATGATTCTAAGTATTTTCATTTCTTCTTCAAAACCCAGTAATGTTTGAAAGTTTAAATGACACTTCTTACCTATCAAAACTCTAATTGCTCAATGACTAATAGGAAACATTTGCATTTTTTTTGACATTTGCATTTATATATGGAAAAGCTTTCCTTCTAATCATGTTTTTTGCATAGGGAAGATTTTTTTAAATTACTAGATGTTTTGGACACCTGGGCAGCTCAGTCATTTAAGCATCTGCCTTTAGCTCTGGTCACGATCCTGGGGTCCTGGGATCGAGTCCCGCATCGGGCTCCTGGCTCCTTGGGGAGCCTGCTTCTCCCTCTGCCTCTCCCTCTCCCCCCACCCCCACCACTCATTGTCTCTCTCTCTCCCAAATAAATAAATAAGATCTTTGAAAAAAATTACTAGATATTTTAATACCTTTATGAGAAATCTAAATGATAACACCCAGATTGTAAGACTTCATGGACTAAGAGAAATGCCTTTACAATTTACAGTAAGACAAATTTTCTTGTTTAAATCTACTCATATATTTTTAAACTCAGAGTATGTAGATTTTTAAGCAGCTGATTTTTAAAATTTTCTTAGTGTCTTATTTTAGTGCAAGATAATTATGATTAAGTTGAAATTTTATATTAAGTGCTAATACGTATTGCATGTTTACTATATGTCATGAGTTTTCTATATACCTTATGTTGATTTATTTCTTTTTAATTTTTTTAAAAGTTTTTATTTCTCTTTAAAAGGTTTTATGTATTTATTTGAGAGAGAAAGAGTGAGTGAAAGAGAGAAAGTACTAATGGGAGGAGGGGGAGCAGAGGGAGAGGGAGAAGCAGACTCCCCGCTGAGCAGGCTGCCCAACGCAAGGCTTGATTCAGGACTCCAGGATCAAGACCTGAGCTGCCAAAGGCAGATGCTTAACTAACTGAGACACCCAGGCGTCCAAGATTTTACTTTATTTGAGAGAGAGAAAGAGAGCGAGTGAACACCAGTTGGGGTGGGAGGTGGGCAGGGTGAGGGGCAGGGACAGAGGGAAAACCAGACTCCCCACTGAGCAGGGAGCCCCACATGGGGCTCAATCCCTTAGCCGAAGGCAGACGCTTAACCAACTGAGCCACACAGGTGCCCCTGTTGATTTGTTTTTTGTGGGGTTTTTTTGAAGATCTTATACTTAAGTAATCTCTACACCCAACATGAGTCTCAAAATTACAACCCCGAGATCAAGAGTCACATGCTCTACCAACTGAGCCAACCAGGCATTCCCCTATCCATATATTTTTTAAAAATAAGTTACACATTCACAGGGTATAATCAAGGGATGAATAGGATATGTGTAGGAAGAGTTTCCTGGACACTTGGGAAATTCTTAGAAAATTTCCATCAGGAAATTCCAGCTTTTGAGGAAATCAGTGCTACCACTTCCTGAGTGTTTTTCTTGAGCATTTCTGTGATTATACAAGCAAATATGTATATAGGTTATATACTTTCCATCCCATTTTTACACACTGTTCTACATTTTGCTTCTTCTGATTACCAACAGTGTCTTTTGGTAGTATATCATTCCATAATGAAATTGTTCCTTATTCTTTATTACAACATGGTATTTGATTGCATAAGTACAAAACAGCTCTTCTTAGATGGAAATCTAGATTGTTTCCACTCTTTTCTTATTTTAAGAGTACTGCAATAAATATCAGCATATGGTTATCAATTTATTCATTTAAAAGTACCCTTGTGGGCGCCTACAGTCGGTTGTGTGTCTGACCCTTGGTTGTGGCTCAGGCCGTGATCTCAGGGTCCTAAGATAGATCCCTACCTGGATCTCGGTATTCAGTAGCAAGTCTGTTGGAGGATTCTCTCTCTCTCCTTCTCCCTCTGCCCCTCCTACTGTTTGCACGCATGCACGCACACACACACGTGCGTGCTCTCACTCTCTCAAAAAAAAAAAAATCTTAAAAAAAAAAAGTACATCTGCTTGGTAAATTCCAGCTAGAGGAATTTCTGGCCAAAGTATGTATGGGCATTTGTAATTTTGATAGATATTGCCAAATTGTTTTATATGGTGGCTGTACCAATTTATACTCCCTCAACCAATGTATGAGAGTACCTGTCTCTACCATACTCTCACCACCTAATAAATCATTACATTTTTCATGTCTTTGACAATCAGATAGGGAGGAAATGCTTTCCTTAAGTGGATTTTCTTATTAATCCCTAAAGCGGTAAGTAGTAGTATCATTATTATTTTATATATGAGGAAATTGAGGCTTACTGAAGTTAGGTCACTTGCTCAATTACTTAGATAAAAGGTGGAAGAATCAAAATTAAACTCACCCTGTCTGTCTGGGGCACCTGGGTGGCTCAGTCAGTTAAGTGTCTGCCTTCATCTCAGGTCATGATCCCAGGGGGCTGCGATGGAGCCCCATATCAGGCTCCCTGATCAGAGGGAAGCCTGCTTCTTCCTCTCCCTCTGCCTGCTGCTCCCCTTGCTTGTGCTCTCTTCCTGTGTCAAATGAAGGAATAAAATATTTTTAAAATTAAAATTTAAAAAACTCATCCTGTCTGCGTCTTCGACGTCTTACAGTATTTCCACTAAGGAACACAGCCAAACAGCCTTGAAACTTAAATTATATTCCTCATAATTATTTTGGACGAACCTTAATTCAAAAGCGATAGCAGTATTTTGCAGTATCTTAGTGTCAGCATTATCAGTATAATTATTACTGAACAATAAATATGTGTCCTAGTTTAAAAAAACACCCTAATAGGCAGATGCCAGGTAAACTGGCTTTAATGGTCTCATATGACATCATCAATTCTGAAAAATTTCATTCCATCCCCCCAAATGTTGGCCCTCGTAATCCATACCTGTAACCTGGTTTCACAGATAGTTCAACAAAGAGAGACAAATTTATACTCATTAGAATAAATCTTCATTAAGCCCAGAATACTGTGTTACAACAACATTCTTGATGTATAAAAGGTAGCATAAGGATTAGGATTACAATAGCAGTTTCCTTCTCCACAGTTCAAAGTGACTCGCAAATATTAAGTTCTGGTTTTCCTCACATACTGAACAAACAACCAAAAACCATGTGACTATTTCCTGCCACCTTTTGGCATTATTGGAAAGAATGTGGGTGGGGTGGAGGAACTAACTATATGAGAATCATGTGCTCACAACATTTCAAGCTACAATTTGAAGATATTATGTATGCGTTTACTGGGTGTGGGCTTTCAGCATGCTACAGGTTTGACCTGTTTGCAGAGCTCAGTGGCAAGTCTGAGGTCTCTGCCTACTGGCAGAGGTTTCACAAAGAGAACACAGTGTTACATCAACCCAAGCTCATGGCCAGTAAAGTGTGCCTAAGAATCTCCTGAGTGGCATTTCTTGTCAATGGAGAAAACAGAGCATTCAATAAGTGATGCTGGGACAAATGGTTGACCATCTGGAAAAACAATAAAATTGGAACTATATCTTACATCCTGTACTAAAATGAATTCCAGATGGATAAAATATTTAAACGTTAAAAAAAAAAGTATGACAAAAAAAATTCTCTCAGGTGGGAGATATGGTAGGTAGGGCCTTTCATGGTGTGATACTATACTCAGAATCCATACAAGAAAATACTGATGAATTAGACTGCAATTTTTAAAAATTCTGCATAGAAGAACTCACCATCAATAAAGTCAAAGACAAATGACAAACTGGGAAAATTTTATTCTAACTCATATGACAGACTAGGTATTCACTTCCATAGCATATAAAGAGCTTCTACAAATAAATGAGAAACCAACATTCTTAGAAAAGCAGACAAAGGATATGAACTTCCAATTTTCAGAAGTGGAAATACAAATTGCTCTTAAATTGATACTTAAACTCTCTCATAAGAGAAGAAATGAAAATTGATACTACACTGTGATTGTCAAAAATTCAAAAGTTCCTAACGGCCTCAGTTGGCCAGGTTATGGGGGAAACTTGTATACTCATACA